>BLSH010053532.1:282546-294726 GCA_018402905.1 Glandirana rugosa | reverse complement strand
GTCTAGTCCCTCCCCCCTCCGTATACGTCGGTCACCATGACTACCTTGGAAAATACGAAATTCACTTATGGCCACCCCACACACGGATCCCTTCTAAGGGATAGACAACATAATAAACACTCTCTCTCCCTTTTAATAAGAAAGATAATACAATTACAACATTAAAAGACAATATCTGGTTAACTCTGGTGAGACAACGACATACCTAGAGAAACAGTCAGACAGTGACGGTCAGGACTACTTCAACTAAATAAATATACTTTTCG
Organism: Glandirana rugosa; assembly: GCA_018402905.1. Lineage (NCBI taxonomy): Eukaryota > Metazoa > Chordata > Amphibia > Anura > Ranidae > Glandirana > Glandirana rugosa. The sequence continues at coordinate 294,460 of BLSH010053532.1, read as the reverse complement.
GAACTGTCGTTGAACGATAAACACTTTACCTTATGGATTGTATTTATTTTTATATATACCTGTAAATGTTTATAAGCGCAACTGTTTTGATTTTATATATTGTTTAGGTGTTATTATCGCACTTTATGTTGCTGCTGTATTTGGGATTTTTAAAGCGCAATACTGTTTTTCCTTTTTACATTAAAAAGTATTCCAATATCTATATTTCATCCCAAAATCCAGGGACGTTATCAGACGACATCCAAGAAGCAACGCAGACTAAACCCATATGGATAAAAATATTAATCCCAGCATGTATACAAAGATTAAAGAATTACACATGTTAGATAACACACACTAGTTTTTCCTGGATATTTGTAAATTTGTAAATGTCCATATATATTTTTATTTATGTTAGGTATTCCATTTCACAAATAGCAAGTTGCTGTCAAGGCTTTTCATATAAATAAATCAACTTCATCAGGACTGGCAGTGACAGACTGACAAAGAGATCCATACAGCAACAGAGTGGTCTCAATTGGTCTATAACAGAAAATTACAACATTAACATAATAGAAAGAATAATTTTCCCTCTCTCTCACAAATAATACAACAGATAGGGAATCTTCCCTAGGCACACACCCCACCGGTATTCACTTAAAGCATAAAAGGTTCCATCAGTACCACTGGCTGCATATGCCTCCCCCCTCCCTGATCTGTCTTTGCTTGTTTCCCCCTTACAGAGCACTGCCTACCTTTCATCTTCTGTGTGCAAGTGTGTAGGGGGGGTTCTATTTTATCGCTTTTCCTATTATAGAATTTTGTATTTTGTTTTATTATAGACCAATTGAGACAGACTGTGCAGCTTTGACCAAAGTTTAATAATGCACTTGCTCTAGGTGTAGGCCATTTATGTACCTCATGAAGGTTGATCGAAAAACTTCTAGGACATTGCTAAGAGACTCCAAGCTATTATTGTTCACCTCCACCATCACAGGAATGAGCTCTAAAACACTGAGCTCAGAGCTACTGCATCGGGGGATAGAAAGGACATGTGGGGGGTCTCAAGATCTACTGATTGGCTGGGATTGGCCAGGAGGAAAAACAGGAAGACATTAGCAAATATTAATTCGCTAATGGCACACAACAGGGTGGGCACAGGGAGCAGTGCTCTGCGCCTCGAGCCCACCCTTTTTTTAAGTCAATTAGAGCCTCAGGCTCTAACCACGTGCTTGCAAAAAAAAAAAAAACCCTATTGAGACCCATGCGTCTGGCACCCCACATGTACATTAGGAGGCCGGACACATGGATAAATGGGACGCCTGCATGAGCGGCCGCCACTGGAACTGAGTCAAGTATGAAGGTTGAGTAGCATCCCTATTGAGGAAGCTGGTGACTCGTAGAGTGCATGAAGAAACTATGGGTTGTTAATGACGGGTGTGTGGTGGCCATATGGCATAGAAACACAGAGATACCAAAAATGGTGCAAATTGACCCTTTTTTTTTAAACATTGCTTTTTTATTGGGTTTTGCAATTGAAAAGTACAAAGGTACGGAGTATAATAGTACTAAGCGCAGGGTACGAGGTACAAAAATGCAAAAGTACAGAAATACAAAGATACAGGAATACAAAAATACAAACTTCCGGGAATATGTCATCTATCAAGTTCGTATGAACAATGTATATGTAGTGTCAATTACGCATTGAGAGTTATCACTTTATCTGTTGATCTTTGGTTCAGTTACAAAGGTCGAAATGTCAGGATATAACATATGAGAGTTCTGACAACAGTTCTAACAATAAGATTTGTGTAGGTAGAAGAAGTATGAGGAATAGAAGAAGGGGGAGGAACAGGGGGGGGAAGAAACAGTGAAAGACAGAAGGAAAACGCCAAGTACAATAGTGCAAAGGTAAAATCAGTGGAATCTTTTAGCATGTATGGGACCGACCGGATCTCAGGTGAGTTCATTACGCATCTATGAGCTGTTCCCTCCAGATCTCCCAGTGTGCGTTAAATAGTTTGCGCTTTTCCAAGTCATTGATTAATAATGATTCGTACTTATAGTGGGTGTGGACTAAGGTTAATGCTGCTGAGATATTCAAAGTGTTATCCGATTTCCAGTTTCTAGTGATTAATGTTTTAGCTGCAAGAAATATGTGTGTAATAACAGCACGGAAGTCTGGGGGGAAGCACTCTATACCCAGACCTAGAAGAGCCAAGGCTGGGTCTGGTTTTGTTAAGCATCTGGTGATGGAGGAAATTTTCCTAAAAATGCAGTTCCAAAAACTAGTAAGACTTTTACACCTCCAAAAAATGTGTATAATATTTCCAATTTCCCCACACCCCCTCCAGCAGAGAGGGGAGCCACTATTAGAGAATTTGGACACTCTAAGGGGAGTAAGATACCACTTGAGGGTTAATTTTTTGGTATGATTCCCAATGACCTATGCATTTTGAGGATTTATAAGTCGTTATAGCGGCTTTTCTCCACTGGTAGGGGGTGAAGGAGCGGTCCAATTCAGATTCCCACTTCAAATGGTGTGTGGATTTAGTAAATGACAACTTTTGGTGAGGTAGGTTGTAGAACAGGGATATCCCTTTCGTTTTGGGTGTAAGGGCAGTAAAGAATTCCCATGCTTCCTTGTGTAGATAGACGATGGGTGTTTTTAGGGAATTAAGGAGATGAGAGACTTGATTATATAAGTAGTAGAATGATTCTGGAAGAGTAACTTTAGTACTAGATCTCGAAAGGGTTTTAGTCTATCTCTGTTGTATAGTTGGAAGATATGGGTGAGTCCCCGTGTGGTCCACCTCGAGAGGTTTAGGTTGGGTATTATTTCTTATACAGTTTCTATGGGAACAGGGATTTCAGTTACTTGGCACGGGGGGGGCCTTTAATCCATGGAGTCATCTCCATGCAGTGATGGAGGTTTGTAAGGTTAGAGGGAGTCGATGTAGGTGGTGAGGTTTCCATGTGTCCGATAGCAAGAAGGTTATGAGATTTTTTGAGGGTATCATCTCCTGTTCTATGGCTCTCCAAGGAGCGGGGTCAGTTTGGTTAAACCATGAGCGGAGCTGAGTTAGTAGTGACGCATGGTAGTAATCCCCGATCTCAGTGTACCCCATCCCTCCCGCGATTCTATTTTTGATTAAAATAGCTTTGGCACATCTGGGGCGTTTAGATAGCCATACTTACTTTTTCAGGAGGCTTTCTAGCGTCTTCAGGTAGTTTGATTTGAGTGGTATAGGCAGTGTGCGAAACAAGTATAGTATCTGCGGGAGTATTAGCATCTTGAATGATGCCAACCGCCCTATCCAGGACAGTTCCGATTTTGCGTATTTTTCCAGTTCTTTAGTGATTTTGTCGATTAGAGGTGGGAAGTTGGCTTCTGCTAGTTTGGAGGGGTCATCTGTAATATGGATGCCTAAATACGGGACCTTGTGTTTTGCCCAGGAGTACGGGAAGGATGACATTAGTTTTAGTTGGAGTTGTGGAGGTATTCCCATACCCAGTATCAGTGACTTGGTACAGTTAACTTTGTAGTATGAGATGTGACTGAAATCTTCCAGGGTATTGTGGACGTGCGGTAGAGAGGTTTCCGGGGCGGAGATGAAGAGGATGATATCATCCGCAAATAGGTTGATATGATGGCAAGAGTTGTTTTTTAAGTTTATACCAGTTATAAGTGGGTGGGACCTGATGCGTTCTGCGAGAGGTTCTATGAGAAGATTAAAGACGGAAGGAGACAGGGGGCACCCCTGTCTCGCCCCATTAGTGATGTTGAAGCATTTGGATAAGGTATTAGAGGTGAACATCTGGGCGCATGGGGAAGAGTAGAGCGCTAGAATGGCCCGCAAAATGTCTCCTTTGAGACCATATTTTATCAAGACCTGCCTCATGTATCCCCAATGGATCCTGTCGAACGCCTTCTCCGCATCCAAGGAAAGGAGCAGAGAAGGAGTCCGACAGGTCCGCACATGCTGGATCACATCTATGACTCTTCTAGTGGCACCCGAGGGTTGTCTACCGGGTGTGAATCCAGACTGGTCTGGGTTGATGACCCCAGGAAGGATTGTCATGAGTCTGTGCGCTAGTATCTTTGCGTATAATTTTACATCCAAGTTGAGTAGTGAGATGGGCCTGTAGCTGGAGGGTATGCTAGGATATTTACCAGGCTTTGGGATAGTGACAATATAAGCTTTAAGCATCTCTGATGGAAAAGATTCTGATGTTATGGCTTGGGAGAATGTGTCTACCAGTCTAGGGGCCAGTGTTGCGCGGAATGTCTTGTAATATTCGTTGGGAAGCCCATCTGGGCCAGGAGATTTGCCTTGGGGGAGAGTAGCAATTGCTTTTAGGATTTCTGATGTTTTTATGGGTGCATTTAACTTTTCAAATTGGGTCTCTGAAATAGCAGGCAGTTTAATAGTGTTTAGAAATGTTTGTATTAATTCGTTTGTGGGTTTAGTAGTGTCCGGGTCTTCTTTTAGATTATACAGGGTTGAATAGAATTTCGCAAATTCGTCTGCGATGGCGTCTGGGTCTATTATTTTAGATTGATCTACTGAATTGTTTAGATATGGGATCCTGGCGCGGATATTCTGCCCTTTAATTTGGCAGCCAATAACTTGCCTGCTCGATTGCTGGAGGAGTAGTGGGAGAGCTTGAGTCTGTCAGCATATTTGCTGTACTGATCCAGGAGTAAGCTCCTGAGATCAGTTCGGAGGCTTGTTAGTTTGTTGGCCAGGTCTTTGTTTGAATGGGTCATGTTCTGGAGTACTAGAGTTTTAATTTCTGTGAGGATGGCTTCTAGTTTTTGCTCTCTGAGATTTTTTTCTCTAGCGCTCATTTGTAGGAGAATACCACAGGGTACATGGATTGGCTACTGAGCCCTGATTGTTAACAAAGAAATCTTTAAGATGGTCATCGATCTTGTTTGTGTAATTCGGGGATTTCAATATACGCGTGTTAGCACGCCACATTAACTACCTCCCACCCGCGCCATAGCCAAATGACGGCTACAGCGCGGCTCTAAAATGCCGGGAGGACGTCAATAGACGTCCTCCCATTTGGCTCGTGCAAGGCGCGCTCCCGCGGGCGCGAGCGGCGCGCGCACGTGCCGCCGCACACTGCGGGAGCGTGCCCGCGGGTCGGGCGGACCCGATGTCCGCCGGAGACCCGCGATCTCCTTTCAGAGAGGAGGAACGGGGAACCGCCGAAGTAAACACGGCGGTTCCCCGTTCTGTGAATGGGACATGACAGATCTACTGATCCCTATCACTGGGATCAGTTAGATCTGTTATGTCCCGACCAGCCCCGCCCCCCCACAGTTAGAACACACCCAGGGAACATTGTTAACCCCTTCACTGCCCCCTGCTGGTTAACCCCTTCATTGCCAATGACATTTATACAGTAATCAGTGGACATTTAAATCTCTGATCGCTGTATAAATGTCATTGGTCCCAAAAAGTGTCAAAAACGTCCGACATGTCCACCCCGATATCGCAGTACCGATAAAAATCGCAGATCGCCGCCATTACCAGTAAAAAAATAAATAAATAAATAAAAACGCCATAAATCAATGTCCATAGTTTGTAGGCGCTATAACTTTTGCGCAACCCAATCAATAAACGCCGATTGCGATTTTTTTTACCAAAAATATGTAGAAGAATATATATCGGCCAAAACTGATGAATAAATTTTTTTTTTATTTTTTATTTTTGGATATTTATTATAGCAAAAAGTAAAAAATATTGTTTTTTTTCAAAATTGTTGCTCTTTTTTTGTTTATAGCGGTGATCAGAAATGACGCAAAGGCGATCAAATACCACCAAAAGAAATCTCTATTTGTGGGAAAAAAAGGACGCAAATTTTATTTGGGTACAACGTCGCACGACCGCGCAATTGTCATTCAAAGAGCGACAGCGCTGAAAACTGAAAATTGGTTCGGGCAGGAGGGGGGTTTAAGTGCCCAGTAAGGAAGTGGTTAAGGTTCGGTTCAAGGTGTGCCCCTCCGCCACCACCATCGAAATAGGAGCATGGTCAGACCAGGAGATGTCGTAGATGGCCGAGGAGGACACCTTAGTCAAAACATTTCTATCAACAATAATCATATCAATACGTGAGTAAGTATTATGTCTGGAGGAATGAAACGTAAAGTCTCTCATGCCTGGATGTTGGCACCTCCAAACATCATACACCCCTTCTCTATGTAACAAGTGCTGCATTGTAGGAGGTGGTCGATTTGTTTTTGCTGAGGAGTCTATTTCGAAATCATTGGTGATATTGTAGTCACCACAAAGGATTAGACCTCCTTCTTTCACTTTGTTCACTTTTTTGAACAGATCCTTCAGAAATCTCAATTGGTGCTGGTTAGGTGCATATAAGTTGACTATTGTGAATGTTCTGTTGTTAAAGGCACCAATAAGAATCATATATCTACCAGCTTGGTCTGTAATAATGTTTTTCAGTTGGAAGGAGACAGTGTTTTTGATTGCAATGAGGAATCCTGCAGTTTTCTTTGGTGCAGAGGCTTGGAACACATGAGGGAAGTTACGGTGTTGGCATTTAGGCGGGTTTGAACATAGGAAGTGTGTCTCTTGGACGCATAAGACGTCCGCTTGGAGCTTGTTGGCTTCTTTCCAGAGTGATGACCTTTTGGCTGGGTGGTTCAAGCCATTAGCATTAATTGAAAGCACCTTAAGGGCCATGGAGCGTGGTGGGGAAGCAGATATTATGTTAGCCTTTGAAAGATTAGCACTCACCTCCTTCCAAGTAGGCCGGTTTTTGTCAATTTGATGGGGAGCGTAATGCAGTAGCTTAAGAGTCCAGTTCGTCCATTCCAGGGGGGTATTTTCAGAGTTATTTAGCGTGAAGAAGAGAAAGAAAAAGGAACATAAGAAACAGTTTATGCAACAAGCAAGTAAAAAATGAGGAGCCATTGTGGATCCAAAGGCAGACATTCTGCTCAGTGATGAGGGGGGAGGGGGGAGAGGGTGATGTGGATACTGACAACCACAGCACTGAACATTGTTGATTGCACATTGTAGAGTATCAGGCCCGGGGTGGTTGGGCTGGGTGCTTTTGCTTGGCTTCTTGCGTGTCACCACTTGCCACTCGTCTTGGGAGTTTATTTTAGTAGGAGGCAGTGGGTCAGCATTGGGTTGTTCTGGAAGTATTTTCCATTTTCGAAGCAGGTCAAGCCCTTCCTCCAGTGAGGAGATTGTAGTAGTTTCTCCTTCTCTAGTGATAGTCAATTTAGAGGGGTATCCCCACCTGTAGACTATGTTATGGATGCGCAAGGCCTTGGTGATGGACACCAAGTCTCTGCGTTTTTGCATTGTGTACTGCGAGAGGTCTGCATAGAGTTGGATGGTAGTATATTCTTCCTTGGGGCACAACATTTTGCGAAAGGCCATCATGAAGCTCTCCTTGACATGGAAGAAATGGACCCTCGTGGACCGTCACGGGGAATGTTGTCTGGTAGGTAGGAGGGCTTAGGTAGGCGGTGAATCCTGTCTATGACCAATTCTGATTTTGGCAGCTCTGGCAGATACTCATGCATTAGGTCTTTAGCATATTGTAGGAGCTGGCTTGGTTGGACAGTCTCTGGGAGCCCCCTGATTTTAATATTGTTTCTGCGAGATCTGTCTTCAAGGTCAGCGACCTTCGACCTCAGCCAGGCCACTTCATCAGTCTGGTCATTGTGGAAGTCCACTAGTGAGTTGTAAGATGCTGCATATTCTCCCATTTTTTTTTCAACATGATCTACTCTGCCCCCAAGCTCTTGAATTTCCCCTTTGAAGTTCCTCATACAGTCCATCATATCAGCATGTAATGAGCTTCGGAGGGAGACCAGCATGTCCTTCAATGTAGCGTCTGAGATGGGTTGGTTGGAGGTGGGAAAGGTATTAATGGTGTCGCTTAACTCTATGGTGTCTTCTAATGAGTCCTGGTGTGGACTTATCTTATTATGGGATATGTCATCTGACAATCTGGGTCTGGATTTTGCCGGACTGCGAGTTGTTGGGGTTGATGCCCCTGGAGAGCGGCGTTCAGAGCTTCCCTGGGAAGCAGGACTAGGTGCCGTGGAAGCAGAGCCAGGTGAAGAGGATGGAGATTTCCCCCCCATGCCGTCTTGGTGAGGGCCTCTTACGTTTGGGGAGAAGAAGTCTTTCAGCTTTTTAGGTTATGTGTAGTCTTTTCTTTTACAGGTCATAGCAGAGCAGTTTATGTGTGGTTGTTGTTTATGAAACAGTGGTTTATGTAATCCCCTTGGGCGGTGATTTGTTCAGTGCTGTGTTGGAGGCTGTATTAGTTATTCATCAGGTTGTGTGTTGGGTCCTAGGTTCTGTATTTGTTCTTTAGGTGGCCAGCTCAGCGTTGTGTGGTTGCTACATTGTTTCTTCCATCTCTTTGTTCCTTCCCCAGGGCAAGGATGGTAGGGGTTACAGTGTTAGGCAGGCCTGGGAGTAGCAATATGGCCGCCACCTGGAGCTTTTACAGGCCGCACTGGATCCCCGGTCTCGCTTAGTGTAGGTCACCCGAGCGGGTCGCGGGCCTTGGTCTGCTGGGATATCCTCTGGGGTGGTATTGAGTCTGTGTGTCCCCCACAAGACCGGACCCTTACTCAAGATGTGGCAGGGTCTAGATGGTATGGTTCAGGGAGGGTGTCCGTCTGTGTGTGGAGCGTGGGGAGGCCCTTGGGTTAGTACTGGGATGCCTGGTTCCCGCTGTGGGTGCCCTGGGGTGGTAGATGTGGCTTGTGGGGCAGTGCGGGGGTCCCAGATGTCGGAGGGTTTCTTACCGGATCTCGCGGTCTCTGGTGAGCCGACTGCCAGGACAGGGCCTCCAAGATGGCGCCGTCCTCCTTGTCCCGCACCGAGCACGGCCTGCTGGTGCCAATACCCCGCTGTATGTGGCGGATTTTTCTCGAGAATGGGCTCTAGATGTAGCCCGCAGCGAGGAGGATCTGTCCCCGTAGGTGAGGGTGTTGACTCAGTGATGTGGTGTCCAGATGCCCTTAGATTAAGCAGCAGGGCTCCGGAGCCGCGGAGAGACACGTCTTCCCTCGCCGACGTCCAGCCACGCCCCCGCACATTGACCCTTTAATCTATCTAACATGATAGGCTATATCAGCCACTGGAGGTACTGGGAATATAAGCAAATCCATAAAAAGTCCATAACAGTCCATCTGCTTCATAAAAGTCTATAGAATGTTCATTCCAGATCATGTAGGGTTTATAGTCGCACAGCACCACAGCAGCAGCTCATCTCCAGGATCTTTGGGGAAATCCAGCTAGCAGTATGATGAATAATACAAGGCATGGCTGGGACTTCTGAGTGATGGCTGAAACTCTGTGCTGGAGAATTCTGAAGTGTATATATCTGTCATAGAAAATAATAAAAACACTGAGCACACATAATGGAGGTTAGCACAATGCATATATTGTATATTGCCAATGGGTACACAGATTGACCTCTGGGGGAGACAATTTATATTTTGACTCCTTAAAGGGACCCCATTCATTTACCCGACCACAGCAATGCAATCTTTAAATGACAAGCAACAAACTTAGTTATCATTTTTGTACTCTATGTCTTCTATGCATTGCACTCACTGAGGTCTGCCCCTTCAGCAGATGGGAATCAGCGCCACCATTTAAAAAAAAAAAAAACAAACATCATAATCAGACAGCTTCTTCTTTCTTACCCCATCCAGCCCACCGATGATGTCCTGTCTGATCTTGTGCGGATGGGCTCGGGCTGTTCGCAAGTGCACGTGCCCAAGCCCGCTGGGAAGTGAACCCTGCACTGTGCTAATTACAGGCAGTGAGACATTTCCCCGATGTGCAGCTGCAGCAATCAGGAAATGTTTCATTGTCTCTGATTAGCGCAGTGCAGGGTTCACTTCCCGGCGGGCTTGGGCACGTGCACTTGCGAACAGCCCGAGCCCATCCTTAGTTGATCCTTAGTTGATATTCATTAGTAAACCATTCCACAGCTTGTACTGTGATTGCAGCAGTACAGACACTTCTGCACATATACCGTATGGACTGAGGAGCAGTTTGCTATTAATTAGAAAAAAAACTTCATGTGAATAAATCACCGGGACCGGATAGCTTACACCTCTCAAAGAACTCAAGGAACTTAGGCATGTCATAGCCAGAGCATTGTTCCTAATTTTTAAAGCAGTATTAAACCAAGAAAACACACATTAATTATATTGCAGATTACCAGTTCTTAGACGTGGTGTCTGCATTCGTTTTCCTTTTTCTCTCCCTTATTTTCACCTGGTAATCCAGCTAGTAAGTCTGTTGTTTTTCAAAAAACAAGCTTTCTTGCAGATTTTATCTACAATGAGACAACCCAGTTACCACTGGTAGGGGTGCTTACAATGTTATTCTTTGTTTTATTTATGAAAAACCTAAACTTTCATCCCAACAGAAAAAAAACTGTTTTCTGTAACTGTTCATAAAGTATTAGCTGGAGTTGGGCTTCAATCTGTTTGTGTATTTAAATCTGACCTGACAATGCTGCTGTCCAAAGGTGTCCCCTGTGCTCCTTCATCCAGAGTGGGGGTACTCTAGTACAAGGATGTGTTAATGGCCAGATCACCAGGTGAAAACAGTGGGAACTAAACTAAAAAAAAAAAAGAAAAGTTATGCAGCCACCACATCTAATGATTGTTAAGCTGCGATATTTTACATTTTTTGGTTTTGGGTTCCAACACCGCTTTAAGTGTTCTGCATGACTGTTGCAGGTGCTGTATTGCAGAATAACGAGACACCCCCCACCTTTCCACTATAGAGATCGTTGGAGAACATTGGCTGCATTAACACCTATACATCCCCCCTGCAACACCCCTAATGTTTTTTCTATTGAAATAGTTGGAAACCCATCAAAACGAATGTCTCTGGGCGTCTGCATACATTAACCACATCAGTACTGGGCACGAAAACCCCCTTCCTGTCCAGGCCATTTTTCAGCTTTCAGCGCTATCACACTTTGAATGACAATTACTCAGTCATGCAACACGGTACCCATATGAAATTTGCATCCTTTTTTTCACACAAATAGAGCTTTCTTTTGGTGGTATTTAATCACTAGGAGGGGGTTTATTTTGTTTGCTATAAATAAAAAAAGATTGAAATTTTTTTGAAAAAATGCCTTTTTCTTTGTTTCGGTCATAAAATTTTGCAAATTAGTAATTTTTCGTTGTAAATTTTGGCCAAAATTTATACTGCTACCTATCGTGGTAAAAATAACCCAAATAAGTGTATATTATTTGGTCCTTGTGAAAGTTATAGAGTCTACAAGCTATGGTGCCAATCATTGAAAATTGATCAGATCTGATCACACCTGATATACTGACAGCCTATCTCAATTCTTGAGACCCTAACAAGCCAGGAAAGTAAAATTACCCCCCAAATGACCCCTTTTTTGGAAAGTAGACATTCCAAGGTATTTAGTAAGAGGCATGGTGAATTTTTTGAAGCTGTAATTTTTTCCCACAATTCTTTGCAAAATGAAGATTTTTTTTTTTTTTTTTTTTTTTTCACAAAATGGTCATTGTAACAGGTTATTTCTCACACACAGCATATGCATACCCCAAATTACACCCCAAAACAAATTCTTCTGCTCCTCCTGAGTATGGCGATATCACATGTCTGAGACTTTTTCACAGCCTGGCCACATACAGAGGCTCAACATGCAGGGAGTGCCGTCAGGTATTCTAGGGACATAAATTACACATCTAATGTCATGAAGACCTATCACATTTTTGAAGGCCCTGGAGCACCAGGACAATGGAATTGCCCATTGGCAAGTTTTCTGAGTAATACGGAGTTACTAATAAGAAACCCCACAAACGAAAGGTCTTACCCCAGTAAAACACCCGTTAAGGTAACAGGACCACGAGGTCCCGGAAGTT
>BLSH010053532.1:244898-255398 GCA_018402905.1 Glandirana rugosa | reverse complement strand
CAACTAAATCGTCAAACGTGATACCTAAAAGAGAATAAAGAAACTCATGTTCTTCAAGGCCTAAAAGGTACGCATGGAAAATCCGGAACTTCTTGTACTCAAAGAAATAAGAGAAAATCCATAGTGCAAACTGCTAAATCAACGGTTTATTGCGCATAAGATACAATCCACTTACAAAATTGTGAAAAAAGTGACGTCACTTCCGGGTCTGTCGCGGTCATTGACGTCACTTCCGTCAGCGTGGCTAGCGAGCTGGAACGCACGCCATCACCAGTATACATGATCTTCATTTGCCTGTGTCGATGCCGTTTTTATTCCTGGATTTTGTAAGTGGATTTTATCTTATGCGCAATAAACCGTTGATTTAGCAGTTTGCACTATGGATTTTCTCTTATTATTTCTTTGAGTACAAGAAGTTCCGGATTTTCCATGTATATGGTCCTGTTTGGATAAAGTTATACCCCCTACAGCCTATTTTGATCCACTGACTGAAAAGCAGTGGATCTACAGCATTTGGTGAGTGCGGGACTATAGGGGGTCACCTATCACCGCTCACTACATCACTTGAATGTCCATTTGAGCACTATAGAAGCACTTTATGAGCACTTTCTTTGAAGCACCTTCTTCAAGATTTTTGCTAATTTTTTCATATATGAACTTTATTTATATTAGATCTATTTAAAGCACTTTTTGTTGCTTATGAACTTTGTGTTTATATGAACATTTAATTTTTCACAATATTTTGTTGTTTGATGAATTTGCATTGATTAAGGGTATAGCACTGTTATTTGTATATATATATCATTTAGTCCTATATGTGCTTGCACTACACTTCTTGTGCCAGCACCCAGCAGATATATTTCTTTGCTGCCAAGACATTTAGGTCCAGAGGAAGAGCATAAACGCAAAACGCATCAACCACTTGGAACGGATAGGCAAACACATGTCTGTTGATACAATATATAGCGAACTATGTCCTATGAAAGCATACATGTCTAGTTTTATTAATGTATTTTATAATTTTTGCAATACTGATTTAATGTATGACTACTCACCTTTGGATTATACTCAGCATTTCGCGCTCTAAGTGCAATTGTTTTCAGATCTAATTTGCAGCCAAGATTGACAGTAGATACTATATTTCTGCAAATAAGAAAATACCCATGATTATGGCATATTTTACTTACATCCCACCCTGGAATAAATCTGCAGACTGGGAGCTCTAATGCTACTAGTTGCATGCTTGTTCCAGGTTAGTGACTGAAAACTCTGAAGTTAGACACAGAAAAAGGGGATTTTATTAAAACTTACCGTAAAATCCTTTTCTCTGCGTTCACCGACAGACGCAGCTCTCCATTGACATGTAGGTTATATGCAGATCCTATTAGGAGTTAACTAGGCAAAGAAAGAAAGCAAGCTGGCCCCTCCTAGGGGGATGTCCTCTCCTTCCCATATAATCCCCCTACTCTGCTCAGTACACCAGTTCGTAACAAGCTGTACCGAAGAAAACGCAAGGGGTGGGTGCTGCGTCTGTCAGTGGACTCAGAGAAAAGGATTTTACGGTAAGTTTTAATAAAATCCCCTTTTCTCCTACGTTCACTGACAGACGCAGCTCTCCATTGACATGTGGGGATGTCCCAAAGCTGTGTCATTAAGAGGGGTGGGTAAACAACAACTGTACCCAACAGCACCTCTGAAGAGGCGCCAGACGGGCCTACACTGGCGACTGTAAAACTTTACGGCCAAAAGCAGCATCCGAAGATGCGGACACATCAACTTTATAAAACTTAGTAAACGTGTGCCTTGAGGCCCAAGTAGCCGCCTTGCACACCTGTGACACCAAGGCCTGGTGTCGAAAAGCCCAGGAAGTGCTAACAGCCCTGGTAGAATGAGCCGTGACCGGAAAAGGAGGCATTTGCCCTGAACAGAATACGCATGAGTCACGGTCTGTCTGATCCAACGAGAGACAGTAGCCGACGAGGCCGCCAATCCTTTGCGCGGACCATCCGTCAGGACAAACAACGCGTCAGACTTCCGAAGAGAGTCTAGCTGGCAAACACACCCGCAAAGCCCGTACGACATCCAAGGAATGCAACTCAATCTCCTTAGGATTTGAAGGGTGCGGACACAATGAAGGAAGGAAGAACAATATCTTCGTTAATATGAAAAGAAGAAACCACCTTCGGCAAAAAAGAAGGCGGCGGGCACAAGAACGCCTTGTCCCTGTGCAGGACCAAGTAAGGAGACCTGCAGGACAACGCTGACAACTCAGACACCACCCTAGCGGATGTAATGGCCACCAAGAAAGCCACTTTCTGCAACAATTGTAAGGGAATATCCCGGATCTTCTCATATGGTGGCTTCTGAAGCACTGAAAGCACCAGATTCAAATCCCAGGGCGCCATAGGCGACCGCACCCGAGGAGCCATATGGCGCACACCTTGTACAAATCAATAAATGTAACAGAGGGCGTTGAAAAAGAATTGCCAAAGCCGATATCTGGCCCTTGAGAGTACTCACGGCCAATTTTTTATTCAGGCCCGGTTGTAAAAAAGTCAGGAACCTGGACACCACATAAGAGCGAGGTTTCCAACCCCCCGCCTCACACCAGGCAATATATGCCTTCCAGGTGCGATGATAAATTTTGCGCGAAGTACACTTGCGCGCTTTTAGCATGGTAGGGACCACTGAGTCATCTACACCCCTGTCCCTCAGCATCTGGGACTCAATAGCCAGGCCGTCAAAGCCAGCGAGTGTAAAGCATGGTGCAATATGGGTCCCTGAGACAGCAGATCGTCTCGCAGCAGGAGACGCCAGGGAACGTCTGCCACCATTCTTACCATGTCGGCGTACCACGGACGCCGAGGCCAATCCGGAGCCACCAGAATCATCGGAATTCCCTCCGCTTCTACCCTGCGCAGTAGACGCGGGAGAAATTTGAGGGGAGGATAGGCATACAGAAGACGATACCGACCCCAAGGTGTCACAAGCGCATCTGTGGCCACCACCAACGGGTCTCTTGTCCTGCACACAAAAGGTCTTTACTTTGTGGTTGAACCGAGACTCCATAAGGGCCACGTCTGGTGTGCCCCACTTGTGGCAAATGTGGCTGAACACTTCTGGATGGAGGGACCATTCCCCCTGAGCCAGCGTCTGGCGACTGTGGAAGTCCACCTGCCAATTTTCTACGCCTGGAATGTAAATGGCGGAGATTTCCGGTACGTGAAGTTCTGCCCAACGCAGAATGAGAGCTGCTTCCGCAGCCGCTGCCGCACTCCTGGTTCCGCTTTGATGGTTCACATACGCCACCGCTGTGGCATTGTCCGATTGAACCCGAATCGGGAGCCCTTGCAACCTCGCCGTCCAGCGGGATAGGCAGAGTCTGATCGCCCTTAGCTCCAGCACATTGATCGGAAGGGGAGATTCCTGCGCCGACCAACGGCCCTGGGCAGACAGATGTCCCAGGACGCCCCCCCAGCCCGACAGGCTGGCGTCCGTCGTGATTATCTACCACGTCAGGGGAATAAAAGATTTTCCCCGCGTCAAGGCTGGGGCCCGAAGCCACCAGGCCAAGGAGGCCCTGGTCTGATGATCCAAGCTGACCAACTGGTCCAGAGACAGTGGGGATCTGTCCCACCGAGACAGAATTGCTTGCTGAAGTAGCCGAGTGTGGCTCTGAGCGTAAGGTACCGCCTCGAAGGCCGACACCATGAGCCCCAGCACCCGCATACAGAACCGTAATGATGACCGACGGTGAGACAGTAAGGTTCGCACTGCTGATTGCAGGGGCCGCAGCTTGGCCGGAGGCAAGAACACCTTTGTCTGCTCCGTGTCCAGAATCAGACTCAGATATTCCAGGTGACAGGACGGGGTCAATGTCGACTTCTGCAGATTGATCAGCCAACCAAAGTCCTTTAACGAGGCCATGGCGATAGCTACGTTCTCCTCCAGGGCTGAGGCAGACTCTGCTCTCAGGAGCAGGTAGTCAAGGTATGCTACCACCGCAATGCCCCTCTGCCTCAGTAGCACCAGCACCGGGGCCACCAACTTGGTGAAGACCCGAGGCCAGACCAAAGGGCAGTGCCACAAATTGGTAATGGAGATCTCCCACCGCAAAGTGTAGGCAGCGCTGGTGTCGGAGACAAATGGGAACATGGAGATACGCGTCCCTGATATCCAGGGACGCCAGGAAGTCCCCCTGATGTAGGGCGGCCACGACCGAATGGACCGATTCCATCCGGAATTTTTGCGCTTTCACATAAAAGTTTAGCACCTTCAGGTCCAAAACTTGCCTTACCCCCCCTCCTTTTTTGCGGACCACAAATAGGTTCGAGTAGAAACCGTGAAACCTCTCTGACTGAGGCACCGGCACGATCACCCCCTGGTCTGAGAGTGCCTGAACCGCCCCGAAAAGGGCCTCCTGACGTTGATGCGGGAGTCTCAAGTTCGATGGGAAGAACCTGTCTGGGGGTAGAGTGCTGAACTCTATCCTGTACCCGGAGGACACCACTTCCTGCACTCACCGGTCGAAAATGCGGGCAGTCCACCTGTCTGCGGACCCCAGAAGACATCCCCCCACCCGATCTTCGGGTGGGGGCAACCCATCATGCAGAGGAGGGCTTATGCTATGGCTTTTTCGTTTTTGCGCTGCCAAGGTCTTTTACTGGCCCCTGCAGCAGCCTTGCTGGCTCGTGGGCCCTTGCCCGCTGCGCCAGGGGCACAAAAAAACCTCTTCTGACCCGAAGAGACGGGCCCCTGCTTGCGGCGAAATTCTCGCCGCCTGGGCTCCGGAAGAAACATACTCTTCCCGCCAGTGAAATCCTTAGTGATTTCATCTAACTGTGGCCCAAAGAGACGGCCATCCTGAAAAGGGAAGTCCGCCAGATCTTTTTTGGATGCGTAGTCACCCGACCACGAACGCAACCAGGAGGACCAGTCTGATAATGCAAAAACAGACATTTTGGACAACATAGGGAGCAGGTCTAGAGCTGCATCACACAGGTACTTGATACCGTGAAACACATGTTCTGCTTTCTGCGACGCCTCAAGCGTTCTGCCGCAGTCCAGATCATTCTGCAGCTCCGCCATACATTCAGACAGATATTGCGCCGCCATGGCAGACGCCAGGGCCGGTCTCAAGGCTGATCCTGCCAAAATGAAAAGTGCCTTAGACACTGCCTCTGTCCTCCTATCGGCAGGATCCTTTAATGACGGCGAACCCTCCAGGGGAATAGTCGTCGCCTTGTTCAGGCGCGCCACCGGGGGGGACGCCCACTTCTTTACGAAATTATCCTCAAAAGGGATACCAGATAGCGAAACGCTTTGGCATGGCGAAGGAATGCTGCGGATGCTGCCATTCCTGATAGATCAGATGATCAAAAAATGTATTATAAGGGTGACCTAGGAGGCCTGGCAGTCCCACAGACTTCCGGTTCGGAGTCCCCCCCTGAGGAACAAGGGTGGGGGGGGGGTGCTTTTTAGGGCCCCCCGGGGCCTTGTTCGGCCCCACCCTGGGAAGAAATTCCCCAAACACCCCCCTCAGCTGGTCTAGGGACCCAAACGAAGGTTGCACTGCCGCTGATTCCTCTTCAGAGGGCCCTGCAGGGTCATCTGGCATCACTCCACTCACTATAGCCTGGGACTAGCTCGCATCGGTTGGCCGTGCTGGGTAAAGTACAGGATTTTCCAGGAACCCTCTATGCCCCAGCCGGCTTCTTGATAGTAGTCTTCATTAGATGAAAAATAAAAAAGCGGTAGCAAAAATCTAAACCGCAGGTCCCATAAGGGAGCCAGGTCAACTCCTTGCACTAGGCAGAGTAGGGGGATTACATGGGAAGGAGAGGACAGCCCCCTGGGAGGGGCCAGCTTGCTTTCTTTCTTTGCCAAGTTGACTCCTAATAGGATCTGCATATAACCCACATGTCAATGGAGAGCTGCGTCTGTCAGTGAATGTAGGAGAAAGCAGCATTTTAAGAAGCTGGTCAGAAATAGCAGCCTCCATATCCCAGAGGTGGTTTCATTTAAACATATTTAAACAAAGTTTAAAACTACATAATACATGAATAAAAAATCATGTCCCCTGCCACCATACAGTAGTACAGGACCCTTGCTCTCCGTGTGGAAGCCGTGGTCTCTCTGCATAGCTAAGACACACCCTCTGCCAAGTCAGAACTCCAGCTCTGCAAATCGACAAAGCTCATGATTCCTTCTAATATAGAGCTTGAGTCCAGACTCAGCAGGACAAGCTTTTCTACTCAGACTGTGTGCCGCTTTCTAAAGAAAAGAAATCTGTAAGACTAAATACCTTGGGGGGGTATTTAGTCTTACAGATTAGTACATTGACAGGGCATATTGGCACGGATCACTATTATCTATACACACACACACACAAAAAACACACACACACACACACACACACACACACACAATACACTCATTGGGATTTTTTTTTTTAAACCACAAAGACGTACCAGAATACATTTTAGCCAAAACTGATTAAGGAGTTTTTTTTTTTTTAATTGGATAGGTGCTATAGCAGAAAGTAAAAAAATAGGATTTTTTTGACTTACCGTAAAATCCTTTTCTCTGAGTTCATTGACGGATGCAGCATCTTATTCATGACATGTGGGGTTATGCCACCTTTCACTAGGAGTGGACTAGGCAGAACACAGTTCAGCTAAAAGTAGACACAGCCCCTCCCAGGGGGCAGTCCTCACTTGGTATAACCCCTCCACCCTGCTAAGCACATTCAGTTCGTAGCAAGCAGTACAAACGCAAGAAAAGAGGGGTGGGTGCTGCGTCCGTCAATGAACTCCGAGAAAAGGATTTTTACAGCAAGTCAAATAATCCTATTTTCTCTTTCGTTCATTGATAGACGCAGCATTTTATTCATGACATGTGGGGACGTCCCAAAGCAGTGTAAAAAACGAGGGGTGGGTAACGCAACAACAAACTGTACCCAACAGAAGAGCTATCCGTGAGGAGCCAGACGCGTCTCACACCGCCGCCTGCAAAACTTTGCGGCCAACGGAGACCTACAGGACAGAGCCGCCAGCTCAGACACCCGCCTGGCGGATGTGATAGCCACCAGGAAAGCAGCTGCAACGAGATTTCCCTGATATTTTCAAAGGGCGGCTTCTGAAGCACTGAGAGGACCAAGTTAAGGGCCAAAGGCGACCATACCTGGGAGGGGGGGGTGACATGATGAACCCCTTGTACAAAAGGTACGAATCAAGGAATGCTTTGCCAAGGGACGCTGAAAAAAGGATCGCCAGGGCAGAAACCTGCCCCTTGAGAGTGCTTAACGCCAGCTTGTGGTCTAGGCCTTGTTGAAGGAAGGCCAGCACCCGAGCCACTGAAAAAGAACGGAGGTTCCACCCCCCCACCTCGCACCAGGCAATGTAAGCCTTCCAGGTGCGGTGACATATCTTGCGTGAAGTGGACTTACGGGCCTTGAGCATGGTGGGAATCACCAATTCCGAGACCCCCCGATCCTTTAACACCTGGGATTCAATAGCCAGGCTGTTAAAGCCAGCGAGGGTAAAGCAGGGTGCAAGATGGGGCACCTGTGACAGCAGATCCTCGTGAAGCGGGAGTCGCCAGGGAACATCCACCACCATCTGCACCACGTCAGCGTACCAGGGACGCCGAGGCCAATCCGGCGCTACCAGAATGGTTGGGAGCCTCTCTGCCTCTATTCTGCGCAACAGGCACTGAAGCAGCTTGAGAGGGGAAAAAGCATACAGGAGCCGATACCGGGACCACGAGGGTGTCCGCCGCACCTGCCAACGGATCCGTTGTTCTGCTCACAAAGGTCTGCACCTTCCGATTGAGCCGGGAAGCTAGCAGGTCCACGTCTGGCGTGCCCCACTTTAGACAGATCTGGTGGAACACGTCCGGGTGCAGGGATCCAGCCTCTGGCGACTGAGGTAGTCTGTCTGCCAATTTTCGACGCCCGGAATGTAAACAGCAGAGATTGCTGGCACGTGAAGTTCTGTCCACCTCAGAATGTGAGCCACTTCCGACGCCGCTGCCGAGCTTCTTGTTCCGCCCTGATGATTCACATAAGCCACCGCTGTGGCGTTGTGTGACTGAACTCGGACAGGCCGACCTCGCAACCTCCCCAACCAGTGGGAGAGACAAAGCCTGATGGCCCGAAGTTCCAGCACATTGATCGGGAGACGAGACTCCTCCGGGGACCAGCGACCCTGGGCTGACGACAGCCCCAGGACCCCTCCCCAGCCGATTAGGCTGGCGTCCGTAGTGACCACCGTCCATTCCAAGGGGAGAAACGACTTCCCCAGCCTCAAGGCCAGGGCCCGCAGCCACCAGGCGAGGGAGAACCGGGTCTGGCGATCCAACCTGATCCAGAGACGAAGGGGACTTGTCCCACCGCAGCAGAATTTCCCGCTGCAGGGACCAGGTGTGACTCTGGGCATATGGGACCGCCTCGAAGGTGGACACCATGAGCCCCAACACCCTCATGCAAGGACCACCGCTACGATAGCAGGGCACGCACCGCCACTTGAAGCGTCAGCAGCTTGGTCGGAGGAAGAAACACTATCGTCTGCTCCGTATCCAAGATAGTCGTCGAGATATGCCACCACCGCTTTACCCCTCTGTGGCAGCAGGGCCAATACCGGAGCCAAGAGCTTGGTGAAGACTCGGGGGAGCAGAGACCAGACCAAAAACGGGAGGGCCACAAACTGGTAGTGGAGATCCCCCACCGCAAAGCGCAGGAAGCGATGGTGCAGAGCGCATATGGGGACGTGCAAGTACACGTCCAAGGAGGCCAAGAAGTCTCCCTGGCGAAGCGCCGCCACCACAGAACGGTCTGACTCCATTCTGAATTTCTGCGCCCTCACAAAGAGATTGAGTGCCTTCAGGTCCAGGACAGGCCCGACGCCATCCTTCTTTGGAACCACAAAGAGGTTGGAGTAAAACCCGCGGAAGCGTTCCGCAGACGGAAAAATCACCCCCTGACTGAGCCCCCAACAGGGCCTGCCGTCTCCCCAGGGGGAGCCTCAAATTGGAGGCGAAGAACCTGTCCGGGGGCTGGGTATGGAACTCTACTTTGTACCAGGGTGAAACCACCTCGCGCACCCAGAGATCCGAAATGCGAGAGGTCCACCGGTCTGCGAACCCCAAGAGATGTCCCCCCACTCGAGCAGCGGACAGGGGCAGTCCATCATGCGGAGGAGGGCTTCTCCTCTGACTTCTCTGGCTTATGCTGCCAGGGACGTTTTTAGCCCGCCGCAGCAGCCTTGGTGGGCCGAGAGCCCTTGCCCGCCACTCGAAAAAGAGGGGTTCGGCTTACATCGGGCCTCCCTACCCCGTGTCTGGGCTCCGGGAGGAAAGTGCTCTTCCCCATCATGAGATCTTTAATGATCTCACCCAGGGAAGCCCCAAAAAGCCGACCACCTTGGAAGGGCGGGTCCGCCAGGCCCTTCTTTGACGCCTGGTCACCTGACCAGCATTTTAGCCAAAGCAGGCACCTAATAATGACTGCAAAGGCGGACAGCTTCGAGAGCATGGGGGCCTTGTCCAATGCCGCATCGCATGGATACCCAAGGCCCTGGGCCAGCTGGTCTGCCAGCTGCACTGATTCAGGAGGAACCTGAAGTCCAAATCCCGGTGCAGAATGGGCGCCCATTCCGTAAGCGCCTGCGCCACCAGCACCGAGGCCAGTGCCGGTCACATGGCCGACTCCACCACAACGAACATAGCCTTGGACACCGCCTCAGTACACCTATCGGCCGGGTCCTTAAAAGATGGAGATCCCTCCATGGGAATAGTGGTCACCTTGTTTAGGCGAGTCACCGGCGGGTCCACCGTAGGAAACGCCTACTTCTGTAACAGGGCGTCCTCAAAGGGGTAGCGCACAGAAAACCGCTTGGGCATGGTGAAAGAACTCTGAGGCCGTTGCCATTCCTTATACACAAACTGATCGAAATACGGCAAATAAGGGAACACCTTAGGGACCCGGGCCGGCTTGTGCGACCCGAAAGCGTACACCACCTCCTGCGCCGCTCCAGCGTCTCACGGACCAAAGAGCCCACCAGCGCCTTCTCATGAGCCACGGTGGCCCCCCCAAGGACTGCTCCTCACCATCGGAAGGGTTCCCCGAGCTCACCATCCGACAGCTCAAGGGGGGTCCCCCTCACGGCGGAGCCCGCTCCTGTTCGGATTCCTCCTCAGATAGGGGAGGGGGTGGCCTTTTCTTCGCCACCCTGCGGTCACGGATCGGCTCCACCCGGGAGAAAAAATCCTCCAAGATCGCATTCAATTTGTCAAAAGGGACCACAGGTCCCAGCGAATCCGGAGCCCCACCGGAGACCTCTGACAGGGAAGCACCTGCTTCAGCCGCCATTGCGTCACCCACCCGGACACACCACCACCTGCAGAGGCCTGTGTACCGGGCCCAGGCGCCCCCCACCACCCCAAAAAAGGCCGCCACACAGTGTCCCAAGGGCACCCAGGAGGACTGACGTCCACCACCAC
>BLSH010053532.1:206219-221113 GCA_018402905.1 Glandirana rugosa | reverse complement strand
TGGACCTACGTGTTTCATAAACACTACTCTACACGTCAAAATGCTTGTACAGTTGCAACGTTTTAACACGTTTACATACGGTGTGAAAAGTGTATAAATAAGCATCTTCTAAGCCCTCGGTAAACAGTAAAAGGAAGACGAAGTGCGAACACACGGTGAAACACAACCAGACAACGTATTCCAGGATTAC
This sequence comes from Glandirana rugosa, assembly GCA_018402905.1. Lineage (NCBI taxonomy): Eukaryota > Metazoa > Chordata > Amphibia > Anura > Ranidae > Glandirana > Glandirana rugosa. Next base: position 220,923 of record BLSH010053532.1, on the reverse strand, counting down.
CTCAGGTAAACGTAAAAACCAACATCGTACTGTCTTACACCTTTCAAAGTTCCCCATACTTATGAAAAAGTACCGTGACAACAACCAAAAATGCAAATGGACTCCATTAGGACCTTATGCAACAGACCAACACAAAGTGGCACACAAGCGTGAAGCAGAAGGAAAATGACAAATGGCTCCCGAATCTTCTACGAATAAATATGTGAAAAGTGTGGCATACATTTGCACAATTTTGCAACGTTGACATGTTCGTAAAACTGCACATCTCATCACAAATACTTTGTGCATCCAGGTGGATTACACCACTTTTTTTTTTTCAGGACATATTGAGCTTTCATTTGGTGGTAAATGGTAATGGATATCTCCTGATTTTTTTTTTTTATTATCATAAGAAAACTGTCCCAAAATAGTAAAAAAAAATACTTTTTTTTATTTTAGCTGTATATTTCTTGCTAGTACCATAACCTACCACCAAAGAACAACCCAAAATAAATTCTGCTCCTGACAATCTCAGCGATACCACATATGTGTATGTTAGTTGTTTTTTTTGTACCTGTAGTACAGCTCAAAAACGATAGTGCGCATTTTCCTTTTTTTTTTATCCTACCTTAACCACTTCCCTACCGCCGTATGCAGAATGAAGGCTGGGAAGTGGTTCAGTTATCCTGACTGGGCGTCATATGATGTCCAGCAGGATAACATGCTGGCGCGCGTGGGGGCGCACATCGCGGCGATCGGTGGTGTGGTGAGTCTGACCCACCGCATTACCGTTCTCAGTACAGAGCTTCTATTGGAAGCTCTTTACCAAGTGATCATCCGTGACCAATCACGGCTGGTCACAGTGTAAACAGGAAAAGCCATTTATTGGTTTTTCCACTACTCACGTCTTCAGACGCAAGTAGTGGAGAGCCGATTGGCTGCTCTCCTGACGGGGAAGTCTGTGCTGAATGTTTATCAGCGTAGCCCCCTAGCATTGCCACCCTAGACCATCAGGGAGCCTGCCCAGGGACCACCAGGGATGTGCCCACCCAGGACCACCAGGGAGCCGATCCTAGACCATCAGGGAGCCCACCCTAGACCACCAGGTAAGGGCACAGTGCCCAACATGGATGGCACTCAGTGCCAACTTCAGATGCCACCCTAGACCACCAGGGAATGGGCCCCTAATAGTACATCTGTCCTCTGCTGCCCACCAGAGGCCCCTATCAGTGCCCATCAGTGCTATCTACCAGTGCCACATATCAGTGACCACCAGTGCCACCTATCAGTGCCCATCAATGCCACTTATCAGTGCCCTGTGCCACCTATCAGTGCCGCCTATAAGTGCCCATCAGTGCCGCTTATCAGTGCCCTCAGTGCTGCATATCAGTGCCCATCATTGCTGCATATCAGTGGCACCTATCAGTGCCCGTCAGTGCTGCTTATCAGTGCCGCCTATCAGTGCCCATCAGTGCTGTATATATGTGCCTTATCATCAGTGCCTGTCAGTGCCACCTCATCTGTGCCGCCTCATCAGTGCCAATTAGTACTTCGTCATCAGTGCCCGTCAGTGTAACTTTTCTTTTTCAAAATTTTCGGTCTTTTTTTATTTGTAGCTCAAAAAATAACAACCACAGAGGTTATCAAATACCACCAAAAGAAAGCTCTATTTGTGGGAACAAAATTATAAAAATTTTGTTTGGGTACAGTGTTGCATGACCGTGCAATTGTCATTCAAAGTGTGACAGCACTGAAAGCTGAAAATTGGTCTGGTAGGGAAGTGTTCTAAGTGCCTGGTATTGAAGTGGTTAAACACACTGACACTTAGGTCCTTTTCACACATGTGGACCGTTTGTTTTTTATCCATCCATTGACGGATGAAAAACGAACATCAATGCATCTCTATGGAAAAATAGAGCTGTGATAGCCAATCAGAGGGTATTACAGCGATCAGGTGACCCAGAATCGGGAGATCCAGGTCCCGATCATTAGTACGATCATTAAGAATACCCCTTTAGAAATTGTGGGATTTTAAAGGCAATTGCAAAGACCTCATTTATAAAAATTATACAAATTTATTGGAAAACATTAGCACCATTGAACAATTTCATAAATTAAGACAATATTACAATCAACATTGGTACAATAAGTTATACATCAGTGTGCATTTTATATAGGTGATATCACCCGGCCACAATGGTCCCCTTTTGTGGGGGTGACCATTTGTGAGGCGCGGTACATTCCAACGCGTTTCAGATTAGCTTTAATAATTCCTTCTTCAGGGAAAGATATCACCATCTATAGGATAGATAATAGACAAACTAATGTCTTGCACATATGTACTTGAGTAGCTTTTATACATTGTACATAGAATTGCACTTACACAGCAGCACAAGCTTGGCCCTCTCAGAGGTCAATTCCCCGGGCAAACCCCTCTCCATCAAAAGTCCTATTCCCCTTGCATCAGAATGGCAGGCTTGTTGAGCCAACAACCGGTGTACAAAATTACCTTCAAAAATCTCTACATGAAAAAGAAGGGAGAAAAACCAAAAAACAAAGGTTTTTTACCAGGAGAGACAGATGCTAGCTCCAAATGGAAAGAGCCGCATAGCTATTTTGAACTTACCCCTGAGAGGAGAAAATAAAACCAAAGTAGAGCGCAACCCTTCTGTGGGCTATAGCGGAGAAACAGCTGGTATTGTTTCAGGAGAGAGGAAATCCTCCTCCATATGCCGCTCGTTATCCCTGGGTTGCATAGGCTGATAGACCTTATGGTCACAGCCCCAAAAGGAGAGGAATGGCGCCGGCTACCATTCCCGGCGTCCTTATAGGCCGCGCACGCGCGGCCGCACTACTGGAAGTGCGTCACCGCGTGCTCACGTCATTTCCTACCTTCCGAACGTACGTTCAGGCAGGAGGCAGACGGAATGCCGCTGGACTTTAACCGACAGCACAAGACAAGGCAGCGCCATCTAGTGGGGAGAGGAGCCAAAGTCTTCCCTCACATTGCGCTATCTAGAGATGGCCCCCGGGCAGCATAAAGCTAAACCACGAGGGCCCTTCTTGTGCTGGACACAAGGGGGACAAAAAAGTGGAAGAAGGAGGTCCCGTCCCAGGGAGCGACCTCTGAAGTGCCATTTGCGCTGGTTGAGTGCCTAATTAAGAATTTTTTGAACTTTAAAGCCTAACCACAAGGAAAAATCACAATATAGAAACATTGTTGCAACAATCAAAATCTCATCTTACATTTTCTGACTCTATTTAAGATCCCCAGATCATTAGTACGGGCCTGGGGCTCCTGTTGAGACCCTGGTCTCTGTGCTGCAGCGCGCTCCCAGCACAAAGGGAGATACGCAAATATGTAGCCCCACGGAAAAAAGCCCCGTCCAGTGGGGCCGCATATATTTCAGCGTGAAGGGGTTAAACTGAATGGGTTGTTTTCCAAGGTGAGGGTTTACATGTACTTTAAAAAGTATAATTATAACTGCACCACATTCAAAAATAAATACCTCCAGTTTGTGGATAAGGAAACTGGAGGAAATAAAGACCGACAGTACATGACAAGCAGAAGCTCTATTAAAAACCCTGCCTGTCCACAAATATTATTTGGGTAAAGTTCCATAACACAGGCCCTCATTCACTATCATAAAAATGAATTCTTTTTTCTGACTCTATTTAAGATCCCCAGATCATTAGTACGGGCCTGGGGCTCCTGTTGAGACCCTGGTCTCTGTGCTGCAGCGCGCTCCCAGCACAAAGGGAGATACGCAAATATGTAGCCCCACGGAAAAAAGCCCCGTCCAGTGGGGCCGCATATATTTCAGCGTGAAGGGGTTAAACTGAATGGGTTGTTTTCCAAGGTGAGGGTTTACATGTACTTTAAAAAGTATAATTATAACTGCACCACATTCAAAAATAAATACCTCCAGTTTGTGGATAAGGAAACTGGAGGAAATAAAGACCGACAGTACATGACAAGCAGAAGCTCTATTAAAAACCCTGCCTGTCCACAAATATTATTTGGGTAAAGTTCCATAACACAGGCCCTCATTCACTATCATAAAAATGAATTCTTTTTTCTGACTCTATTTAAGATCCCCAGATCATTAGTACGGGCCTGGGGCTCCTGTTGAGACCCTGGTCTCTGTGCTGCAGCGCGCTCCCAGCACAAAGGGAGATACGCAAATATGTAGCCCCACGGAAAAAAGCCCCGTCCAGTGGGGCCGCATATATTTCAGCGTGAAGGGGTTAAACTGAATGGGTTGTTTTCCAAGGTGAGGGTTTACATGTACTTTAAAAAGTATAATTATAACTGCACCACATTCAAAAATAAATACCTCCAGTTTGTGGATAAGGAAACTGGAGGAAATAAAGACCGACAGTACATGACAAGCAGAAGCTCTATTAAAAACCCTGCCTGTCCACAAATATTATTTGGGTAAAGTTCCATAACACAGGCCCTCATTCACTATCATAAAAATGAATTCTTTTCTTTGTTCTTCATAAATACCTTTTATTAAATGCAGGCTATCCCCACTTTCTGTATTCTGGCCTAGGTGAGAATGATGTACCAGAACGGCCCAAAGCCTCCTGTTATACTCGTATGTCATGCAACCCAGGAGGCCTTGGGCCAAAGTACAACACATTGCACTTGCCCCGAGAAGAATGCCTCAGCCACGTATGATTGCCTTCATACAAGGACAGCTTCCTGGTGAGATAGTTCAGGTGGGTTCAGAGCTCCACTCTAATTTTGAGGATACCCCAGTGAACAAGATAAGAGGGGATTAAAAAATAAGACAGGAGTGAAGTTCCTCTTTAACAAGTTAAAACCTTTATGAGATTCCAGTGAATGTGTTTAATTCCATTTATGGTACAAGGCCCCCAACTTTGGTCACTGTAGCCGCCTCTCTTTATACTAGTAGGCAAATTATGATAACCAAAAACATGGCAGCAAGATTCCAGGGAGCCATACAATGTGGACGGAAGTGTGTGTAGGACTGTGAGCGCTGTACACCTTAGCCACCAGTGCAGATGGGAAGCCAGAAGCAGAGACACATGACCCGAGCAAGAAGAGAGTCGCCCCCTCACTAGGAGGACCTGATGGCCATATAGGGGAGGTGGGCGAGGCTGAGCGAGTACTGGGCACCAGGGGAGGTTCTGCCAATAAGAATATTATCTGTGTGATCCAAGTAATACTATCAGCAGCATGTGAGGAGGTGTTAGACCCGTGTGACAGGTATACTGAGTGTAAGGATTGATATAAGGGAGTGCTGTGTAAAGGTGGAATGATAAAAGGATATGCAATATAAGGAGTGATAATGGGGGGAGGGGGAACAGTGTAAAGTTGAAACGATATAAGGGGTGCAGTGTATGGATATAATGATATAATGGGGTGTAGTGTAAGGATAGAATGGTAAAAGGGGGTGCAATGTAAGGATATAATGGGGTGCAGTGTAAGGATATAATAGTATAAGGGGGTGCAGTGTAAGGGTATTATGGTATCAAGGGGTTCAGTGCAATGATATAATGGGGTGCAGTGTAAGGATATAAGAGTATAAGGGGATGCAGTGTAAGGATATAATGGTATAATGGGGTGCAGTGTAAGGAATGATATAAGGGGGTGCAGTGTAAGGAATAATGGGGGGTGCAGTGTAAGGATATAATCATATAAGGGGGTGCTGTATAAGGATTGAATGATATAATGGGGTGCAGTGTAAGGAGTGATAATTATTGGGGGAGGGGAACAGTGTAAAGTTGAAATGATATAAGGGGTGCAGTGTAAGGATAGATTGATATAAGGCGGTGCAGTGTAAGGATAGAGTGATATAAGGGGGTTCAGTGTAAGGATTGAATGAAATAAGGAGGCACAGTCTAAGAATAGAATGATATAGGGGGTGCAGTGTAAGGATAGATTGATATAAGGTGGTGCAGTGTAAGGATAGATTGATATAAGGGGGTACAGTGTAAGGATGGAATGACATAAAGGGGGTACAGTGTAAGGATGGAATGATATAAGGAGGTTCAGTGTAAGGGTTGAATGATATAAGGGTGTTCAGTCTAAGAATAGAATGATAAAGGGGTTGCAGTGTAAGGATTGAATGATATAAGGGGGTGCAATCTAAAAATAGAATGATATATGGGGTGCAGTGTGAGGATTGAATGATATAAGGGGGTGCGGTCTAAGAATAGAATGATCTAGGGGGTGCAGTGTAAGGATTGAATGATATAAGGGAGTACACTTTAAGAATAGAATGGTGTAGGGGGTGCAGTGTACGGATAGAATGATATAAGGGGGTGCAGTCTAAGAATAGAATGATATAGGGGGTGCAGTGTACGGATGGAATGATATAAGGGAGTGCAGTGTAAGGAGTGATAACAGGGAAGGGGGAACAGTGTAAAGTTCAAATGATATAAGGGGTGCAGTGTAAGGATAGATTGATAAAAGGAGGTGCAGTGTAAGGATAGATTGATATAAGGGGATACAGTGTAAGGATGGAATGATATAAGGGGGTTCAGTGTAAGGGTTAAATGATTGTTGGGGGTGCAGTGTAAAGGTTGAATGATATAAGGGGGTGCAGTGTAAGAAGTGATAATGGGGGGAGGGGGAACAGTGTAAAGTTGAAATCATATAAGGGGGTGCAGTGTAAGGATCGGTTGATATAAGGGGGCACAGTGTAAGGATGGAAAAATATAAGGGGGTGCAGTGTAAGTATTGAATCAATTAAGGGAGTGCAGTCCCCTGGGTCACAGTATGGAGACCACTGCTCTACGTGACAGAAAAGTCTCACTAATGTCATATCACTTTAATTTGCAGAAATATATGGGGGCGGGACAATCAACATAAACATTGTGCTGGAAAGAAAGTACCGGAAAATACTTTTTATGAAAATTTGAAACGATTTATTCTGAATAAAAATACACGTACAGTAGGCAAATCTGATAACAAATTATAGTCCATCCTGTTCGCAGTGTGACCATCTTCCAATAGTAGGCATTCTTCTCGCTAACCACCAATGTAAGGGACATTCTTCCCACTTGCCACCATAGAAAGAAGCATTCTTCCTACTGACCACCAATGTAAGGGACATTCCAATCAAGTAAGGAGTATTCCTTCCATTGACCACCAATATAGGAAGCTTTCTTTCTACTGACCACGAATGTAAGGCACATTCTTCTCGCTGACCACCAATGTAAGGAGCATTCTTCCCACTGCCTACCAATGTAAGGAGCATTTTTCCCACTGATCACCAATGTAAGGAGCATTCTTCCCACTGACCTCGAATGTAAAGGATATTCCTCCCACTGACCACCAAGGTAAGGGACATTCTTCCCACTGACCACCAAGGCAAGGGACATTCTTCCCACTGACCACCAATGTAAGAAGCGCTCTTCCCAATGACCACCAATGTAAAGGACATTCTTCCCACTGACCTGCAATGTAAGGGGCATTCTTCCCACTGACCTCCAACGTAAGGAGCATTCTTTTCACTTACCTCGAATGTAGGGAGCATTTTTCCCACTGACTACCAATAAAAATGGCATTTGTCCCACTGGCCCCCTATGAATTATTTCTGCATGGTTTTCCTGAGACCGAAAAATTTATGTGAAGGGTTCCTTTGGGGTAAAAAAGTTGAGAATAGCTGATTTAGAAGAATAAAGACATGGCTGGTGAAAGAGGTCGTATAAATCAGTGTAAATTCCCTTCTGATGACCCGAATGGTTGTTTTGGGGGGTTAGGTTTTATTATATGAAGCTCTCAGTTCATTATCTTCAATGGGGAGTATATGGTTTGGTTAGAGCAGTGTTTATCAACCTTTTTTCAGTGAAGGCACCTTTAAAATTTTGTGCAATCTAAAATGTAAAAAATGAAACTAATAATTTTACATAATGCAGCAACATCCACACAGGTATGACACCCAACATCCCCTTTGCACACTGCCACTGACTAGTATTGCAATGTTTCTCCCCCTCATACCCCAGTGCTGACAGATAGGGAAAGGGGGGAAACAAGAATGCTGTGCAGGCGCCCAACTTCCTCCCTATCAACATATACTGTTATTGAATGTTAGGATGCTGGCACCTAGAAGGTTGTGATGGTACACAATGAAAACTGTGGCTTTGTGTAACTAAAAGCCAGGATAATCCACTCCCTGGCTTATATACAATTTTTGGACAAGTTTTAGGCATTTTGTCAAGGCATCCCTGAAGAAACCTGGAGGCACACTTGTTGAAAAAGACTGGGTTTAAAGTACTTATTGAGCAGGCCAGGTCCAGAACTAAGAGCGACTGGTTGGTGGGGGATAAGAAATCCTAGGAAGTCTGGTTGGTTAATGGGGAATGTCCTGCTCTAAAGACAACCCATAGAGCTCTGTATCTATAGAGCAAAATACAACAACAGAGGTTCAGGCATGAAGAGCCCACCAGAAAAGTTGTTTCAAGAGAGGACCAATGCTGACAAATAGCCCAAAGACTCACTTTATTGCAAATTTAATAGTAAAAAAATGACTGAAAAAATAACCTCCACCGTACACCATTAAAAAATTACAACATTGTCACATAAAACATGAGGTCCGGACTCCCAGCCACTCACCCAAAGTCACCGCTCAGCCATAGGCAATATTCATAAAGGAATGACCATTCATATAGAAACAGTGATTAACTGGGGATATCCAGGTTGTACCTTATACACAGCAATTGGAAACTTCACCCCAATAATGGAGATAAATGAATACACAAATGGGTTAGGGTTCTGCTACACAACGGGGTCCTAAAAATGAGCGATTTCCACCTATGGAAAGGCTATGTAATCTGTACAGCTAAAAAAGAGATGGGTGCAGCCAATGAGATTACCTGCAATCTACAGCAACACAAATTGGCCAACCTCCATAGCTCCAAGATGAGGAACCCAACACTCAGCCCCCATACCCCAGGAAGACTTTTGGATTTGGACTGACTGATCCTGGATTAGGAGGAGTACTGAAAGCTTCCCAGATACAATTTTAAGTAAAAACATGTTGAAAGAAGTACATAGTCTGCTACTGTAGACCTCTTATTCTGATAATGCCAGGTGCTTGACTTCATGGTGATCCAGGTGGTTTCAGTTTATACACTACTGATCTAGGAGCAGTATGAACATCAGGAGCTCTTTTTTCAGTCACTGGCTGCATACTGTTCAGTGATAAAGCGTTAGTTCACCTCTTGCGAAAAAATTAACATTGTACACCCTCCCCACCTACCTGGTCCCCGCTTTACTTTCCTCCGTGGATGATGAGCTGTAGTTTTAGTCATCAGTTTGTGCACGTTTTGTTCAGCTGGCTCTTGGCTGTAATGTGAAGATTATCCAGTGGCTGTACAGTGGTGGCACCCGCTCCCAGGTTCTGAGTTGTCATTTCCTGGCTGACACAACCAGCGAACAATATAATCAATCGCGATTGCTGCACAGTAGAGCTGCACGATTCTGGCCAATATGAGAATCACAACTTTTTTGCTTAGAATAAAGATCACGATTCTCTCACGGCATAACATCTTACATATACAAAAAAATTGGGCTAACAGCACTGTTTATTGATTTATTTATTTTTTGAAAGGGTCATTTTTCCAAAAAAAAATTGTGTTTGAAAGACCACTGCGCAAACACCGTGTGACATAAAATATTGCAAAAAACACCATTTTATTCTCCAGGGTCTCTGCTAAAAAATATATAATGTTTGGGGGTTCTAAGTCATTTTCTAGCAGAAAATACTGGATTTTTACTTGTGTTTTTTTATTTTAATTTACTTATTTTTTATTAGTACTCTTTATTGTATAGTTGAATTATATAGTGTATTTTATATTTTTATATTTATGTGATTTAGATCTTAGGCTCCACTATTAGAACTACCTGTAAGCACCATGGATCAGAGAGAAATGTAATTTCAGTTCCCTGTATGTATGTACTGTACATGTGGAAGAACTGACAATAAAGCTTGACTTAACTTGACTTGACTTGTAAGCAACAAATGTCAGAAAAGATTTAGTCTTTAAAGTGGTTGTCAAGTTATGACAACCACTTTAAACTACAGGTAAGCCTACAATAAGGCTTACCTGTAGGTCCAGGAAATATCTACTAAACCTGTACGGTATAGGAGATATCCCCTGTATCTGCATGTGCCGACATCACCGGCACATGCGCACTGAAGAATCGACACCCGGGGTAGCCCAGGGTGCCGTTTCTTCTGTATTCGTGCCGTAAATGATGGCTCCCATACGCAGGCGTGGGAATGATGTCAGCACGGCTCTGCCAATCTCGCGCTGTGATTGGACGGAGCCGCAGACCCAGAAGAACGATGTCGCCGGTCACAGTGGTGTGCCGAGACTGCTGCAACAGCTTCGTTCTGAGGTATGTGTTTCATAATGAACTAGTATGTGCTGCATACTAGCTCATTATGCCTTTTGCTTTGCAGGTTTTTTTTTTTGGGGGCTGGGGGCGTCTTTACAACCACTTTAAATGGTCCTGAAAATTGTATGTTAGTGCAAATAAAAAAAGTATCATGGACAGTGCTCAATTTTCTCTGTCTTTAACCACTTCAGCCCCGGAAAGATTTCCCAGTTTAGGACCAGAACACTTTTTGAGATTCGGCACTACGTTGCTTTAACTGACAATTGCGCGGTCGTACGACGCTGTACCCAAGCAAAATTTGCATCCTTTTTTCCCGCAAATAGAGTGGAGGTATTTGACCCCCTCTGTGTCATTTCTGATCACCGCTATAAACAAAAATAAGCTAAAATGCATATCCAAAAAAATAAAAAAAAAACATTTTTTTTCATTGGTTTTGGGCGATATTATATTCTTTCTCATATTTTTGGTAAAAAAAATTGCAATCAGCGTTTACTGGACCATTTTGACACTTTTTTGGGACCATTGGTATTTACACAGTGATATGAAAATGCACTGATTACTGTGTAAAGGCCATTGGCAGTGAAAGGGTTAACTGTGTTCCCTCAGTGTGTTCTAACTGTATGGAGGCTGGGCTGGCTGGGGGAGGGGAGTGATCACGGCTACCATATACAGGGAGCCTGTGATCACAGCCCTTCCCCCTCTGTCAGAACGGAGATCCATGTTTACATACACGGACCTCCGTTCTCTCACTGCGGGGGAGCCATCGCGGGTATCTGGCGGAGATCGAGTCTGCCCTACCCACTCCCTGGCCCCCCCCGGAACACAGTGAGCGTGCGAGCGTGCTCACAATACTCGTTCTTGCACCGCCGTCAGGTGACTGTGTTTTGCGACAATGAGCCAAGTTGTCGCCGTCAAGCCAAGTTGCCGCTGTCAAGCCACGGTGGGCGGTCGGCCACTGGTTAAATGGTTAAACTAAACTCTTCTATATGGGAGTTCATTCCTTTGATAACTAGAAACATTGTATATCTTTGCTTCTTTTATCAGCAATGATCTCTGCCCAGATAGGAGAGACTCAAGTCTCTCCATTAAGGGCCCTTTCACACGGGCTTTCCGCGTAAAGGGTCAGTTTTTGCTCAGCAGGGATCAATCCGCAGATCCCCGCTGAGCCGACGGATGGCAGCTCTGTCTCCACTCACTGAGCGGTGATGGAACTGTCAGAGCCCCGCTCTCCTCTATGGAGATCGGATGACAACGGACCACCCGTCCGTTGTCATCCCATCCGATTCTACAGACGGATGGAAAATAGGGTTTCCATCCGTCTGTATTTCATGGACAGGATCGGAACGGGTGTCAGAGGACATGTCTCCGCTCACATCTGCCGCTCCATAGGGCTGCATTGAGTGTCCATTCAGGTCAGCCTGAACAACGGACAGGTGGACCTGAACAGAAGGCCCGTGTGAAAGGGCCCTTAGAAAAAGGTTCCTGGGGAGACTTCAGACGACTTGCGTTGACTTCTATTACAGTCAAGTTGCGCTGAGTCGCCCCGCAAGACAGACTCCATTAACTGCACTGAAAATCGCGGTAATGCATGATGGAGATCGCAGGGGGGGGTATGGGGGGGAATTGAGATCGTGATTTTATTACGATTAATCGTGCAACTCTACTGCACAGTTACATGCTTTGGAGGGCAGGAGAGACATTGGGGTCCATATAGAGTACCTGTCACCTGTCCAATACTATCACATAGGAGTTCGTTAACCTGGATTCGTCCCACGGGCCTTGCGCTTGACACATGTGTGATACCACGTTGAATGATAGACATTTAAAAAAGTAAAAAATTACAATAAAAAATATTATAGAAAACAAAAAATAAATAAATGTAACCCTGCTGCCCTGCATTGCACAGGGTGCATGAAAACCAAGATTGCACCACATATGTAAGGTATCACCATGAACATCAAAGAGAGCAATAATTCTAGCACCAGAGCTCACAGTTATTGTCTTGCCTATGGAGACTTTTCTACACCATAGTTTTTTGCAATATGCCGTGCGCACGCAGTTTTAAGACTTGACATGTTTGGTATCCAGTTACTCGATGCAATCTTATTTTTTACATTTTACAAAAAAAAAAATAGGTATTTTATTATGTGTATATAGTAAAATTAATTGTATTATATTTTTTCTGAAAATATACATTTAATAAACAGTTGCACAATTATCATGCAACATAAAAACATTACTTTATTAAAATTATTATTTAAAACTACTTTTTATCCTACAGGGTCTCTGCTTTCAGAAAATATATAATGTTCTGGGTGTTTTAAGAATTATTCAAGCAAAAATGCAGATTTTTACATGTGTGCAGAAAATTAAAATATTGCTTTAGGCTGGATTCACATCTATGCATTTTTAGTGCTTCTTGCATTTTGCAGATTTGCACTACAGTCCATTTAACATGGCGTCCTATGGAACACGTTCTGAGGTGCAAATCTGCAAAATGCAAAAAGCACTAAAAATGCATAGGTGTGAATCCAGCCTTATATTCATTTATATAGCCACACAGCAAATAAATCCACTTTGTGTGAAGCAGATACCTTTGCACACCCAGATGTACAAGTAGCAGTGACATCATCACTATGCTGTACATAGCCTGTGTAGGGAGCAGAGCTGTAGGAGGAGCCCAGAAGGCTCCACCCCTTACTGGAAAATACAGGAGGGGTAGAGACAAGACCAGTCACCCTGTACAAGGAGAGAGAGCAGCAGGATTGCTGCTCAGAGCTGGAAGAAACACACAAAATACACCAGGATTCAAGAAAACACAAAAGATCAGCGGATTTAGACAACAGAAACTTCTTGCAATAAAGACCGGTCACTGCTGCCCTCTCTCCTTGTGCAGAGTGACTGGTCCTGTCTCCGCCCCTCCTGTAGTTTTCTGCAGGCAGCCTGTAGTGGGTGGAGCTTGCTGGCCATTCCCACATCTCTGCTCTTTGCACAGGTTATGTACGGCACATGATGATATTACTGTTACTTTTCCAAAAAATCATGGTGTGTTATGATGCATTCTATATGAAGTGTGTTGCAATGCACTTTGAAAACACATGACGGTGCACTTTAATGTATGCAGACGCCCAGAGACATTCGTTTTGATGGGTTTCCAACTATTTCAATAGAAAAAGCATTGGGGGTGTTGCTGGGGGGATGTATAGGTGTTAATGCAGCCAATGATCTCTATAGTGGAAAGGCGGGGGGGTCTCGTTATTCTGCAATACAGCACCTGCAACAGTCATGCAGAACTTAGCAATCATTAGATGTGGTGGCTGCATAACTTTTCTTTTTTTTTTAGTTTAGTTCCCACTCTTTTCACCTGGTGATCTGGCCAGTAACACATCCTTGTACTAGAGTACCCCCACTCTGGATGAAGGAGCACAGGGGACACCTTTGGACAGCAGCATTGTCAGGTCAGATTTAAATACACAAACAGATTGAAGCCCAACTCCAGCTAATACCTTATGAACAGTTACAGAAAACAGTTTTTTTTTTCTGTTGGGATGAAGGTTTAGGTTTTTCATAAATAAAACAAAGATCATTGTAAGCACCCCTGCCAGTGGTAACTGGGTTGTCTCATTGTAGATAAAATCTGCAAGAGAGCTTGTTTTTTGAAAAACAACAGACTTACTAGGTGGATTACCAAGTGAAAATAAGGAGAGAAAAAGGAAAACGAATGCAGACACCCCATTTAAGAATTGGTAATCTGCAATATAATTAATATATGTTTTCTTGGTTTAATACTGCTTTAAAAATTAGGAACAATGGTCTGGCTATGACATGCCTAAGTTCCTTGAGAACTCTCAGTTGTAAGCTATCCGGTCCCGGTGATTTATTCACATTACGTTTTTTTTCTACTTAATAGCAAACTGCTCCTCAGTCCATACGCTATACACTGTGTGCAGAATTATTAGGCAAATGAGTATTTTGACCACATCATCCTCTTTATGCATGTTGTCTTACTCCAAGCTGTATAGGCTCGAAAGCCTACTACCAATTAAGCATATTAGGTGATGTGCATCTCAGTAATGAGAAGGGGTGTGGTTTAATGACATCAACACCCTATATCAGGTGTGCATAATTATTAGGCAACTTCCTTTCCTTTGGCAAAATGGGTCAAAAGAAGGACTTGACAGGCTCCGAAAAGTCAAAAATAGTGAGATATCTTGCAGAGGGATGCAGCACTCTTAAAATTGCCAAGCTTCTGAAGCGTGATCATCGAACAATCAAGCGTTTCATTCAAAATAGCCAACAGGGTCGCAAGAAGCGTGTGGAAAAACCAAGGCGCAAAATAACTGCCCG
>BLSH010053532.1:191904-203957 GCA_018402905.1 Glandirana rugosa | reverse complement strand
GGTAAGGCGTCGAACATGACACTAACGTCGTCAGGTCTGTGAAGACGTGTATGTCCCTCACGTCTTAATAATCCGTTCAACATAAAAACTCCTTATTAAAATAATAACTTGTTGTTGGTACAAGAGTTACTAAGGTTTTTGAGTAATTATAGTTTCGACTTATAAAAACCTTCATCAAAAATCAAACAAAAATCAACATCGATAAAATCCTCCTATAGACACACACGTCCACTGATAATGACACGTATTAATAATCCGTTGAATTGTTTTTTGTTTATATATGGGTAAAGTTAATAAATAAAAACTTTGAGTGTCCTTGCAAAGGAAGGTGGCTATATTGGTCACTGATTTGTTTTTGTTTTGTTTTTGAATGTCAGAAATGTATATTTGTGAATTTTGAGATGTTATATTGGTTTCAAAAATAAATAATTGAAATGGGTATATATTTGTTTTTTGTTAAGTTGCCTAATAATTATGCACAGTAATAGTCACCTGCACACACAGATATCCTCCTAAAATAGCTACAACTAAAAACAAACTAAAAACTACTTCCAAAAATATTCAGCTTTGATATTAATGAGTTTTTGGAATCATTGAGAACATGGTTGTTGTTCAATAATAAAATTATTCCTCAAAAATACAACTTGCCTAATAATTCTGCACTCCCTGTATGTGCAGAAGTGTCTGGACTGCTGCAATCACAGTACAAGCTGCGGAATGGTTTACTAATGAATATCAACTAAGGATCAACTAAGGATGGGCTCGGGCTGTTCGCAAGTGCACGTGCCCAAGCCCGCCGTGAAGTGAAGCCTGCACTGCGCTAATCAGAGGCAATGAAACATTTCCTGATCGCTACAGCCGCACATCGGGGAAATGTCTCACTGCCTCTGATTAGCGCAGTGCAGGGTTCACTTCCCGTCAGGCTCAGGCACGTGCACTTGCGAACAGCCCGAGCCCATCCTTAATATCAACAACCTGCTCCACAGCTCATACGGTGCATGCACAAGATCAGACAGGACATCGTCGGTGGGCTGGATGGGGTAAGAAAGAAGAAGCTGTCTGCTGATGATGATGATTTTTTTTTTTTTTTAAATGGTGACGCTGATTCCCATCTGCTGAAGGGGGAGACCTCAGTGAGTGCAATGCATAGAAGACATAGAGTACAAAAACTATAACTAAGTTTGTTGCTTGTCATTTAAAGATTGTATTGCTGTGGTCGGGTAAATGAATGGGGTCCCCTTAAGGCAGGGATCCTCAAACTACGGCCCTCCAGCTGTTGCAGAACTACACATCCCATGAGACATTGTAAAACTCTGACATTCACAGACATGATTAGGCATGATGGGAATTGTAGTTCCAGAACAACTGGAGGGCCATAGTTTGAGGACCCGTGCCTTAAAGAGTCAAACTATAAATTGTCTCCCCCAGAGGTCAATCTGTGTACCCATTGGCAATATACAATATATGCATTGTACTAACCTCCATTATGTGTGCTCAGTGTTTTTATTCTTTTCTATGACAGATATATATACTTAAGAATTCTCAATCACAGAGTTTCAGCCATCACTCAGAAGTCCCAGCCATGCCTTGTATTATTCATCATACTGCTAGCTGGATTTCCCCAAAGATCCTGGAGATGAGCTGCTGCTGTGGTGCTGTGCGACTATAAACCCTACATGATCTGGAATGAACATTCTATAGACTTTTATGAAGCAGATGGACTTTTTATGGATTTGCTTATATTACCTGTACCTCCAGTGGCTGAGTAGCCTATCATGTTAGAAAGATTATAGGGTCAATTTGCATGGGTCTCAATAGGGTTTTTTTTTGCAAGCACGTGGTTAGAGCCTGAGGCTCTAATTGACTTAAAAAAAGGGTGGGCTCCAGGTGCAGGGCACTGCTCCCTGTGCCCACCCTGTTGTGTGCCATTAGCAAATTAATATTCGACAATGTCTTCCTGTTTTTCCTCCTGGCCAATCCAAGCCAATCAGGGGATCTTGAGACCCCTACATGTCCTTTCTATCCCCTGATGCAGTAGCTCTGAGCTCCGTGTTTTAGAGCTCATTCCTGTGATGGTGGAGGTGAACAATAATAGCTTGGAGTCTCTTAGCAATGTCCTAGATGTTTTTCAGTCAACCTTCATGAGGTACATAAATGGCCTACACCTAAACCAAGTGCATTATTAAACTTTGGTCAAAGCTGCTCAGTCTGTCTTAATTGGTCTATAATAAAACAAAATACAAAATTCTATAATAGGAAAACAAAAAAAATAGAACCCCCCATACATGCATAAGATGAAAGGTAGGCAATGCTCTGTAAGGGGGAAACAAGCAAAGACAGATCAGGGAGGGGGGAGGCATATGCAACCAGTGGTACTGATGGAACCTTTAATGCTTTAAGTGAATACCGGTGGGGCGTGTGCCTAGGGAAGATTCCCTATCTGTTGTATTATTTGTGAGAAGGAAAATAATTTTTTCTATTATGTTAATGTTGTATTTTGCTATGTTATAGACCAATTGAGACCACTCTGTTACTGTATGGATGTCTTTGTAACCCTTTCACTGCCAGTCCTGATGAAGTTGATTTATTTATATGAAAAGCCTTGACAGCAACTTGCTACGTGTGAAATGGAATACCTAACATAAATAAAAATATATATGGACATTTACAAATATCCAGGAAAAACTAGTGTGTGTTATCTAACATGTGTAATTCTTTAATCTTTGTATACATGCTGGGATTAATATTTTTATCCATATGGGTTTAGTCTGCGTTACTTCTTGGATGTCGTCTGATAACGTCCCTGGATTTTGGGATGAAATATAGATATTGGAATACTTTTACCACCCCTCCTATTACTGCTTGGGTGTCTGAGTTTTGCCGTATCATAGGAATAGAACAATGAGTTGCCCAATATTATGGCACTTATGGCACATTTATGGAGAAATGGAGGCCTTGGATGGGTTTCATCAATTCCGCAAATTTAAAAACCATGACGTGAGCTTCGCAATTGCTTATTTACACATTGCATTAGGCTGGGTTCACACTGATGCTGCCGTGGGTCTCAGCAAGGGGTCCGATGCCTCTGTACACCGATTCAGGTGCCAATCGGGTCCGAATTTCTGCCTGAATTCACACCTGATATGGAGCCAAAGACGCACAGGACCCTTTTCCAATGAGGAAATCCATCCCAGAGCTGTATGAGCCGGCTCTCCTGTCATGGGAATTGGATGGGGGTTATTTTTAGGCTGCTCAGCATCTGTACAGCAGTTGTTTGTGTACTTTGATGTGAGAGGAAGCGATTAGCTTTGCTCAGCAATCAGATAGCAAACAACTGATCTTTGCTCAGCGATCAGTCAGAAAAACAACTTTTTTCCATCTGTCTGCGGATTGGTTGAGAACGGACAGGCGGATCCGTTGTCATCCAATTTGCCATAGCGGATAGCGGGGGCTCTGACGGATCCATCTCTGTAGAGTGCAGAGACGGATCCATCATTCATCGGCTCAGCGGGATCAGCGGATCACAGCCATGTGAAACCAGCCTAAGTGATCCCCCTTATTGGCTAACCTAGTGACACTATAGCCAAAAAAATTACAAATATGATCCAGTCTGTTACTATCAATAACACCGCTGCTTTTGTTTTCTGAGTCCCCCCCTGTAACATAGTTTATTATCTGGAGGTCCGGCCAGTAAGTCTGATGTTTTTCAGCTTCCTGTAACAGACCAAGCTGTCCAGCAAACATGCCAATTGGGACAAAGCATTTAACACTGACACGTGTGCATACAATGGTCAGCTTTAGTTCATTTATGTAAAACCTTTATCCCAAAAGGAAGAAAAATTAATGCTCTGACTGCTTAAAAAGTGTTATCTGGAGTTGGGCTTTAAATGTACCGTATATACTCGCGTATAAGTCGACCCGTGTATAAGCCGACCCCCCTACTTTTGCCAAAAAATATGGGAAAACTTATTGACCCGCGTATAAGCCTAGGGTGTGAAATGCAGCAGCCAGAACACAGGGACAGGGTGCCAGAACACAGGGACAGGGTGCCAGGACACAGGGATTTTAATGCCAGGACACAGGGATTTTAATGCCAGGACACAGGGATATTAATGCCAGGACAAAGAGACTGTAGCCAGAACACATAAGGGATGAGTAAGGTAGTTTAGTTTCACATTAAATAGAGCTGTGTTGCTTCTAAGAGCCATTATGTGCTTTGTAAGTGTGACTAAACAGATTGAAATGCAGAGAATGCAGAGAGAGAGCTGCAGCTCTTCACGGAGATCAGGAGGTGGGCGGGACTGAACAGCTAACATCAGCTTGTCCCGCCCACCTCCCCGACATCAAGCTGAGAATCTGACACCTCTCTCAGCATTCTCTGCATTCCAATGTGTTTAATCACACTTACAAAGCACAGAACGGCTCTTAGAAGCAGCACGGCTCTGTTTAATGTGAAACGACTGATCACCACAGACACTGACTCGAGTATAAGTCGAGGGGGGTCTTTTTCAGCACAAAAAATGTGCTGAAAAACTCGACTTATACACGAGTATATACAGTAGTTTAAATCAACATTACAAAGTCATTTCTTTTCAGTAAAAAGCCCAAAAATGTTGTATTTTGTAGTCATTCACCCTCAGTTTGATTAGGATCCCAGCAGCTATTTATAATTATGAAAATCCACAATATATAATTCCATAAACAACACCCTAAATATAGTGGTGATTATTTTCCCATTTTTATCTCAAGCTGCAATTTGAATGGGATCACCAGCAGCCATTTGTAAACATAAAAAATCAACATTACGGTATCATGTAATGTCAGTGAAAGTTTAAAATCTGATTGTTTTGAATTTGACAATTTTTAATAATCCCCTCCCCATCTCATTATAA
Source organism: Glandirana rugosa (assembly GCA_018402905.1). Taxonomy (NCBI): domain Eukaryota; kingdom Metazoa; phylum Chordata; class Amphibia; order Anura; family Ranidae; genus Glandirana; species Glandirana rugosa. The sequence continues at coordinate 199,065 of BLSH010053532.1, read as the reverse complement.
GTAAGGACGTTTTCTGCTATGCCCACCAACCTGTCCTATATTACCTACCACCTGTCCCTGATAACACTCAGGAAATCTACCCCTCACCTGCTGTAATCCTGCAAAATAAACCCCGTGATTGTGTCTGAGACAGAATATAAAAATAGATTGATGTTTTCTCTGCTATTATATCCAGCTTCTCACCATCCAATCTCTCCCATCTCTCCCTAATCTGCTTGGGGGGGGGGGGTAATTAACCACTTCAGCCCCGGAAGTATTTTCCACTTTAGGACCAGAGCACTTTTTGCGATTCAGCACTGCGTCGCTTTAACTGACAATTGTGCGGTCGTGTGGCGTTGTACCCAAACGAAATTTGTGTCCTTTTTTCCCACAAATAGAGCTTTCTTTTGTTGGTATTTGATCACCTCTGCGTCATTTCTGATCGCCGCTATAAACAAAAGAAGAGCGACAATTTTGCAAAGAACCCAAATTTATTACTTTTTGCCAAAATACAACCCCAAAAAAAAAATATTAAAAAAACATTTTTTCCATTGGTTTTGGCCAATTTATATTCTTCCTCATATTTTTGGTAAAAAAAATCGCAATCGGCGTTTATTGATTGCTTTGCGTAAAAGTTACCGCGTTTACGAACGATGAGAATTCATTTCTGGGGTTTTTATTTATTTTTTATTTTTTACTAGTAATGGCGGCGATCTGCGATTTTTAGCGGTACTGCAATATTGCAGCGGACATGTCGGACCATTTTGACACTTTTTTGGGACCATTGGCATTTATACAGCGATCAGTGCTATAAAAATGTACTGATTACTGTGTAAATGCCATTGGCAGTGAAGGAGTTAACCTGCAGGGGGCGCTCTAAGGGTTAACTGTGTTCCCTGGCTGTGTTCTAACTGTGTGTGGGCTGCCCTGGCTGGAGGAAGAGGGTGATCATGGCTTTCATATAGAGGAAGCCTGTGATCACCGCCCTTCCCCCTCTATGAGAACGGAGATCCGTGTTTACTTACATGGACCTCCGTTCTCTCACTGCGGGGGGGCCATCGCGGGTAGCCGGCGGCGATCGAGTCCACCCTACCCGCTCCCTTGCCCCCCTGGACACAGTGAGCGCGCAAGTGCTCACAGCACTAGTTATCGTACGACGACAGTTTGTGATAACGAGCCACTCTGTCGCCGTCAGACTGCGATCGGCGGTCGGCAAGCGGTTAATTAAAAGAGTCTGAGCCAAACTTTGTCTCAACTTTGTTTTTACTGGAGAACAGCCAACCAGCTTTTATATTTTACTTTTTTAAGCTGTGTAGAAATAAAGGAAAGATAGAAGATGATTGGTTGCTATGGGCAACGACACCAGTTGCTGATTTTATAGGGAGGGGGCTGGAACATTAGAAAACCCTCATGATTGGACCTTACAAACCACCTGACCACAGTTCAGCGGACAGAATAGTCCACTTTTGGTTATGGGTGCCACAACGATGAACAAACAGAATAAGTTCACCATTTTTTTGAACTGTAAACAGCTAGAGGTTCGGATGAACTTGTGGTTCACCCCACCTTGAAGGTCATCCCTAATTGTTATGGATTTTAGCCCTCCCAAATTAAACTTAAAAATAAAAAGTTTGGTTATATACGCTGTAAAGTTTTGTGAATTCTAGTCTTAGAATTACAAAACTCTCACTAGTCAAACTGGAAAATATTTTTTTTTTTTGTCTTAATGCCTTGACTGCAATAACCTACAAAGTGTAAAAAAAAAACAAGCTTGTGGCTGATCGCTTCTCCAAGACAACAAAGGGAAACCTGGTTGCTACGGGTTACCACGCTGTGCACCCCATCCTCATACTTCCCTGTCTTATTAATTTTGTTCTTCGAGTAGCGGGTCGCTAGGCGACCGACCACCATTCCCCATTCCAGGCCAATGGCTTTATCTCCTTCTCAGACCACATTGGGGAACATTTATCAATCCTGTCACAGGGCAAACCAATGTTAGACGCAGCGTGAGACAGATTTAGTCTAGGTTCACGCTAGGCATTTTCATGCTTCATGTATTTTCTGCTGCATAATAATGTATTTTTCTAGCATGTTTTTAAAAGTGTTTTTGATTTGTTTTCATTCTTCATGCATGTTTGCAATAGAAAGAGACTGTATTTTATATGCAAAACTCTGCACTATGCACTAAAAATGCATTACATGCGTTTTACATGTCCTTACCATTCGCTCCTATTAAAGTCTTTGAGGCCAAAAATGCACTGAGCTTCATTGATCTAAAAGAAGCACCTGCATCTTTTCAAAAAACACTGCACCATGCGGCATTGATGTGAACAGACACCATAGAGAAATGCAAAAGAAATCACACTAGTGAGAATGGGGGCTTATTACCAGGTTACCACCTCAGTTATGAATTCCTCCTTTGGCTGCTCTGGAAGTAGACCTGACCCTGATCACTTCTTAATTCTGTGTCTGTTTACAGTGGAAATCTGTCTCATCTTCACCACTTTAAGACCGGGCCTCTTTTTGGAGTTCGGTGGTTAGGAGTTAAAATCAGGTTTTTTTGCTATAAAATTACTTAGAACCCCCAAACATTATGTATATTTTTTTCTAGCACCCTAGAGAATAAAATGGAGGCCGTTGCAAAACGTTATGTCACACCGTATTTGCGCAGCTGTCTTACAAGCGCAATTTATTTTTTTTTAAATCAGTTTTTTGAGTAAAAAAATAAGACAACAGTAAAGTTTGGCCAATTTTTTTCCATATTGTGAAAGATAATGTTACGCCGAGTAAAATGATACCCATGTCATGCTTCAAAATTGCGTCCGCTCGCGGAATGGCGACAAACTTTGCAACATAAAAATCTCCATTGGTGACATTTAAAAAATTCTACAGGTTAGCAGTTTTGAGTTACAGAGGAGATCTAGTGCTAAAATGATTGCTCTCGCTCTAACAATCGCGACGATACCTCACATGTGTGGTTTGTACACCGTTTTCATATGTGGGCGGGACTTACGTATGCATTCGCTTCTGCGTGTGAGCTCGCAAAGACAGTGTGCTTTAAATTTTTTTTTAAATTATTTATTTTACTTTTTAATTTTTATTTTTACACGGTTCTTTTTAAAAAAAAAAAAAAACATTTTGATCACTTTTTATCTGACGCAGAATCGCCGCCTGAAAAAATAGATACCGGGGTTATGGTAGCTATCTGCTACCATAACATCGGTATTCCACTTCAAACTGCACCGTATTATGATGGCGGGCGGTCCAGAAGTGGTTAATAAATCTGACATTGCAAATGGTCTCACTTGGCTGCCTAGGAATACAGACACGCAGGTCTATAAACCTTAACCTAACTGTGCCACTAATTTGCTGGACAAATGTCCCCCATTGGCCTCAATTCACAAATCTTTGACACAAATGTAAGTATTTTTTATTTCAGCCATGTACTTGTGATATTCACATTTCATTGGACTGAACTGAAGAAAAAAAAAATGTTAACAAACAGTTGAATAAGCCCCGCCCACTGTTCAAATTCCAGTGGACTGAGCTAAAAAAAAAAAAAAACGGTTCCAACTGCCGTTTAAGCCCCGCCCCCTGTGATGTCATCACCTTGGTCTATCAATGGGCTTCTCAGCATCTGCACAGCAGTTGTTTGTGTGCTTTGATGTGAGAGGAAGCGATTAGCTTTGCTCTGCATTCAGATAGCAAATAACTGATCTTTGCTTAGCAATCAGATAGAAAAACAACTTATCTTCATACACCATTGTTCATTATTGAATAATGGAACGATTTCACTGGAAGAACAAGAGAAAGGATTCTCTGAAATCCAACACAGAGAAACCTTTAGAGACAGCTGGTCCCTCATCAGAGATGAGCCAGCCCAACCGACAAACTGTTCCTACTGCCCAGAAAAATAAAGGGCGTAGATCAGTTAGGAAAGTCATCACAGCGCTTTTCAGCAGATTGTGTCCATGCCTCCCCAGGAAAGTGCATGGAGATAACACAAATGGTATGTACAATAATTAGGACCCAATAATGTATTATAATATATATATATATATAATAAAAGGTATATTTATAATATAGTGTATAATATAATCCATACCCAGCAGTAGTAGAGGATTGTACCATGTTTGCCCTTAATTAATGCAGAAATGTTGAAGTTTAAATGATCCCCCATATTGGCTAACCTAGTGACACTATAGCCAAAATAAAAAATGACAAATGTGATCCAGTCTGTCACTAGCAATAACACCGCTGTCTTTGTTTTCGGAATCCCCCCTGTTTATTATCTGGAGGTCCGGCCAGTAAGTCTGATGTTTTTCAGCTTCCTGTAACAGACCAAGCTGTCCAGCAAACATGCCAATTGGGACAAAGCATTTAACACTGACACGTGTGCATACAATGGTCAGCTTTAGTTCATTTATGTAAAAGCTTTATCCCAAAAAGAAGAAAAATGAATGCGGTAACTGCTTAAAAACTGTTATCTGGAGTTGGGCTTTACATTTAATGTATTTATTTGAATGGAATTACATTTAAATACACTTATGTAATTAAATTTACTAATCCATTTAATACCATCCTCTACACTGATTCACTGGGAGCGGTTAATAAAAAAAAAAAAAAGGATCCTTATGCAGGTGTATGGGCGTTGTGAACCGGGCCCATAGAATGTTGCTGAAACAAGTCTTGTCAGGACACTTTTTTCCATTGGACTAAACTGGAAGGTCATTCTCTCATTTGTGACATTTAAAGTCCCCCCACTGCCATGTTTTGAAATGTCCATATACCAGACAAAAAAAATCATGAAATACATCTATTTTTCTTGACACACTTGACTAGAAACGGTTATACTAAAAAGGTTCTATCTATAGTGTCAGAAATGTATATTTTTATGTGCATTGAGGTGCCTTGCATCCTATTCAGTTTAAATGATCCACCTAATGCTTCAATGCACCAAAACACATGTGTAGCGTTGTGATGTGAATGTCCCCTCTTGTGGGATTCTGACATTGTCAACAGTACAAATAGTACTGGGAGATGCAAAATCCAAAATTTTTGAGTTGTCACCAAGACAGGGATTGAGGGGAAACCTTGCAATGGGGACACCGGTTCCAGTAACGGTTAAAGAGCGCAGAGGGATTTTCTCTCATTTCTTGCTGCTTCTCCAGGACAAGAATTGAAGGGAAATATCCCCGGCAGGACACAGAAACCGAAAAATAACTTTTTATGGGTTGTACACCTAAAAATATGAACAGTTTTGGCTATACATACAGATCCTTACATGTTATACAATTCTCACTGTTCAAACAGAAAAAAGTGTTTAGCTTAGCCAGTAAAGGGTGTCACTGAAACGTCAAACTTTCTGGGTAAATCACACTTGTATACATACGTATATACGTACCTTGATAGGACTGTTTACATTACACAGATGTCATTCAATCACATAGGAAAATGAAAATACATTTAAATTTTTACTGATTCTTTGTATAATAAACTAAAAAAATGATATATGACTTTTCTTTCTCTCCCAAGGGCCAAGAGATGCTTCATCTACCAGCATCACCAGCAGTACATCATCGGCTCCAAACATTATGCCAAAGTCAATCTCATCTTCAGCATCATTCACTCAACCGATTAGTGCTAAAGAGCAATGTCAACCGGCTTCAGGAACTGGTGCCAATGACAAAGACTTATTGGCTTCAACCAATTGTAAGGACTCAGCATTATCTGCCTCGTGTAGCCAGCCACCATCTTTGGCTTCATTGGCTTTGACCCCTGAGGACTGGGCATTATCTGCCTCATGTAACCAGCCACCATCTCTGGTTTCATTGCCTTTGATCCAAACCAAGGACTCGGCATTATCAGCCTCATGTAGTATCCCACCATCTCAAGCTTCACCGATTCTAGGAAAAACCAGCAACGGAGATTTATATCCTGTGTACAGATCTAAATCTACCTTGCGTCTACAGGACTTCACGGCCCATAATCTTATCGGGCAGGGTGGTTTTGGAATGGTAAGTGATTTTGCTGATTTACCTAGGGGTTTGCCACAGTCTGCTATATGTGTTTTTCTATACATGTTCCCCATGGTAAAATATCCCCATTCTTGTATGAATCTCACTCACATTAGACACTAGAGGCAAAGTGTACTAAGCCATAATGCTTGCAGCTTTATTCTTCCATTGCATTCTGTTTATGGTAAAGGTAGCTTAAAGTGGGCCTTCACCCAAAAAAAAACTGACTATCACCTGGTTCTTCCCCCTTCCTTCTCCCACAATTAGATATATTTTAAAGCAGTTTTACTGATGGGCGCATGAGAAACCACAGGACTCTACTATTTTCTGAAGACAGGTCAGAGGCCTTTGGCACATCTGTGCACATGCCAAACATTCAAAGATGGCTGCATGGGTGAGGAGGGGCAGGACAGAAATAATGGGGACTGAAGTTCCTCTTTAATAGGGGTCTCTCAAGTTTTGTTCAAAAATGTTTTTTATTAACATGACGCATGCATTCCTAAGTGTCTAGCCTTAACTAAGCCCTACAGATCTGTGAACAATGCAGAAAATATGATCATAGTTGCTCACTCCCTAGACAATGTAGGAATGACACTCCTGATATATGCAGTACTTGGCCAAGAAAAACCCCCTCCGGACTGTAGTAATATTGTATTGTGACTTTGAAATGTGACCTCATGTTCCTTTGTCTCCTCCAGGTTGTGCTAGGATCCCATAATGCCACCAACAAGAAGGTGGCTATCAAGATTGTGAAGAAGAGACCCATGCTTGAGAATAATCCCAGCAGTGCCCTGATGGAGCTTAAGGTGTTGAAACAAATTAGAGACAATCGTTTCATCACTCGTCTCTATGGGGGCTTTCAGACTGAGGTAAGTCTTATCATCTACCCTTTTTCTCACCAAACACAGGGTATGTTATATGGGCCTGCTCCAAGAGTGACATCACTACCGATTAAGTATGATGCCATCACCTTACTCCTATGATGCTTTAGTAGACTCATATACAGCACATATTTTTATGTACAATTCTCATGGCTTCTGTACATAATATTTCCTTATAAAAACACTCCATCCCCTGATCTGAAGGGCTCCTTACCCATATTTTCCAGATCGGACCTCGTCCGGGTATATTGTATGGGACACAAACCACTCTTTTTCCCATCTAC
>BLSH010053532.1:145082-156666 GCA_018402905.1 Glandirana rugosa | reverse complement strand
TAAACATTCCTTGTAATAGAAAAAAGCATGCCAGGACCTCCAAAATATGAGATCTGGGGTCAAAAAGACCTCAGATCTCATTTTTACACTAAAATGCATTAAAAAAAAAAAAAAAAAAAAATTTTGAAAAAAATGGCAGGGGAAAAAAAAAAATGTCCCCTTTAAGAGCATTGGGCGGAAGCTACTTGTGACGTAGCTTCTGCCCAGCCATGTTATGGAGCCAAGTGAGCGGCTTCAGCAGCTCACTTGGCTCACGGACACTGGGGGGGAAGGACCCGATCTTCTCTGCCGCTGCCGGCGGGTCCGGTAAGCGGCGGAGATGACCGGAAAGCGGCGGGAGGGGGGGGGCACCTCTCCCTCCGCTGATAAAAGTGATCTCGCGGCGAATCCGCCGCTAAGATCACTTTTATCTGACGCAGAATCGCTTCCTGAAAAAAAAGATACCGGGGTTATGGTAGCTATCTGCTACCATAACAACGGTATTCCACTTCAAAGTACGGCGGTTCGGAAGTGGTTAAACGTCTCTGATGGAGATTTTTAAGTGCCAAAGTTTGTCGCCATTCCACGAGTGCAATTTTGAATCATGACATGTTGGGTACCAATTTACTCGGCGTAACATTATCTTTCACAATATGGAAAAAATCGGCCTAACTTTACTGTTGTCTTATTTTTTAACTCTAAAAAAGTGTATTTTTTCCAAAAAAACAGCCCTTGTATGACCGCTGCACAAATACGGTGGAACAAAAAGTATTGCAATGACCGTCATTTTATTTTCTAGGGTGTTAGAAAAAAAGAATATATAATGTTTGGGGGTTTTAAGTAATTTTATAGCAAAAAAAAGCTGGTTTTAACTTGTGAGCACAAAGTTCAAAAAAATAGGCCCAGATATGAAGTGGTTAATGTGTGTTAAAGTTGAAGCAAGCATAAATGAGCTCTAACAGATCAGCACTCAGGTGCTGGCAGAGGCAGAGCACATCTCACTCTAAAATACAATATAGCAAACAAGTGTCGCCGCACACTGTATTAAACTAAGGTGTAAAGTAAATTACAGTAAAGACAGGCCTCAGCTTAAATCCCCATCAATTGCTCATGCACCTCTGATATGTTTAAACCACAATGGGCTTAATTGAAGAGGACCTCTATGATTAAGCCTAATGTGGGTGATACTCACATTCCAAGTTACTCAGTAATTACTCTTTCAGTAAAAAAATACTTTCAAAGATTAGTTTTGAACTTTCCACTTGCTAGTTTGAAGTCATATCCCTGTGTTTTTGATCTTCCTGAACCTTATTAATCTCCTTGATGTATTTATAGGTTTAACCACTTGCCGACCGTCAATCGGCAGTTGACGGCGGCAAAGTGGCTCTGTAACGTGGATCGCCGTCATCTGACGGCGGCCGCGTGATCGCGCCTAGTGAGCGTGCGCGCGCCGCCGGAGGCGCGCCCGTGCGCTCACTGTGTCCGGGGAGGGCCGGGGAGCGAGTGCGGCGGCTTCGATTGCCGCCAGCTACCCGCGATGGCCCCCCCGGAGCGAAGGAGCGGAGGTCCGTGTAAGTAAACACGGACCTCCGCTCTGTGAAGGGGGAAGGGCTGTGATCACAGCCTTCCTGTACATGAAGGCTGTGACCACTTCCCTTCCCCTGTTAGGGCAGTCCCCCCACAGTTAGAACACGCCCAGGGAACATACTTAACCCTTAGAGCCCCCCCTGCAGGTTAACCCCTTCACTGCCAATGACATTTACACAGTAATCAGTGCATTTTTATAGCACTGATCGCTGTATAAATGCCAATGGTCCCAAAAAAGTGTCAAAATGGTCCGACATGTCCGCTGAAATATCGCAGTACCGCAAAAAATCGCAGATCACCGATATTATTAGTAAAAAATAAAAAAAAAATAAAAACCCCAAAAATGAATTCTCATCACCTGTAAGCGCGACCACTTTTGCGCAAACCAATCAATAAACGCCAATTGCGATTTTTTTTTATCGCAAATATGTGGAAGAATATAAATCGGCCAAAAACGGTGAAAAAAATGTTTTTTTATATTTTTTTTTTGGATTTGTATTTTAGCAAAAAGTAAGAAATTTGTTTTTTTTTTGCAAAATTGTCGCTCTTCTTTTGTTTATAGCGGCGATCAGAAATGACGCAGAGGGGATCAAATACCACCAAAAGAAAGCTCTATTTGTGGGGAAAAAAGGACGCAAATTTCGTTTGGGTACAACGTCGCACGACCGCGCAATTGTCAGTTAAAGCGACGCAGCGCCGAATCGCAAAAAGGACTCCGGTCCTAAAGCTGGAAATCCTTCCGGTCCTTAAGTGGTTAAAAAATGTCTCCCCTTTCTCTACTTTCCTCCAAATGGTACATATGAAGTGAATGTGACATTCACCATATCATCACTTTCAATAAATATTTGGTGGATGTCACATTCAGTACTTTGTACAGTACACCCCTTAAATAGTGTTCAGTTATTAACATTTGACTAGTTTCCTCAATTCCTCACAGATTATTCTATACAATGTTTTCACATCTTTTTTATTCTAAACAATTTTCCAAATATCTCAGAATTCTGGCATAATGGGGCGATAAAAATTTCTGAGGAAACAACAAATTGACTTTATTTTACTTGCTTCCTTTTCTCTTTTAATACATTTGCCCATTAACTTAGAGTTCTCTGAAACATTTCAAAATATGGTGTGTTATTTGTTTATTTTTCCCTTTTTATAGGTAACGACTTTGGTACTGGGCACTTTCACCCCTTTCTTGCCCAAGCCAATTTTCAACCATGCAATACTGTACCCATGTGAAATTTTTATATTTTTTTCACACAAACAGAGCTTTCATTTGGTGGTATTGAATCACCAGTGGGTTTTTTAATTGAAGCTAAATAAACAGAAAAATACTGAAAATTTTCTGATTTTTTGTTTTGCAAATAAATAATCTTCCTTCATAAATTTAGGCCAAACTGTATCCTGCTACATTTCTATGGTGAACAAGTCCGCAGACTATGATATGTACAGTATATCAGAAAATCAAATAATCCTGATGTACTCAATTCTTGAGGCCTGGAAATGCAGGACCGTACAAATATCCCCCAAATGACCCCTCTTTGGAAAGTAGACAGCCCAAGGTGTTTAGTAAGAGGCAAGTTTAGTTTTGTGAAGTTGTAATTTTTTTGTCACGTTTTTTGGAAAATGAAGACAATTTAATTTTTTTTTCACAATTTGTCCCCCATCTGTCACCATTGTAGTATCGTCATTATATAGCTGGCGTGGTGGCAATCAGGGATACTGACTGGTGACAGTATGTAAAAAAAATAAAATAATCATTTCTTTTTTCAATTTTTGAATTTTGTTTATTACATTTTTTTCTTTTTGTTAATGATTTTAGCACACTGTGACCCAAGCAATACAGTGTTACCATAGTAACATGGTACTACCCTGGGGGAGTGATTAGGATTTTTTATTTTCTTTTTTTTTTTTACAAATTATGATTGCTTATACCAGTGGATATCACTGGTATAAGCAGACATTTTCACTGAATGAAATTGATTTATTCAGTGTTTACTATTGTGGTTAGTGGTCATTGGCCAAAGCTGATCACATGGTACAGTTGGGCTGTGATAGGCCCTGTCTGTGCCATGGGATCACTGTGACAAGAGATCAACAAAATCGTACACAATGGATGGCATGAATGAAGGCCATCCATTGTGTACAATTGTCATGTGACCTGCTGCGGTTACAGAGATCATAGCAGTGTAGCAAACTGTACACTGATCAGTCAACTACTGTGTCTGGTGAGGCGCATTCTGGGAGGAAGTCATATGATATCCACCCAGAATAGTGAATGTCCCGCCCAGCCTTCATTGTACTATAGGTCGAGCAGGAACTGGTTAATTACGGTATAGTTCCCAACATGCCAATGACACTGGTATTGATTTACATACATACATACTGCTCACTTAGCAAAGTGAATGTTCACTTAGCTTAGAGAATAAGGTAAAGCTGTGTTCACTTCAATGTTTTAATCATGTGTATAAGAAGGTGCTTAACTATAATATGTATTTATCATTCTTATTATATTCACACAGGTAGCACATACACTGTAAAGTGTTAAAGTGGTTGTCAAGTCATGACAACCACTTTAAACTACAGGTAAGCCTACAATAAGGCTTACCTGTAGGTCCCAGGAATATCTCCTAAACTTTCACCGTTCAGGAGATATTCCCTGTATCTGCATTTGCCAACGTCATCGGCACATGCGCAGTGAAGAGATGGCATGACTGGGCTGTTTCTTCACTAAGTGTGCCGTAAATGACGGCTCCCGTGCGCATGCGACATGAGCGCGGCTCCTGCCAATCACAGCGATGGAGTCCGCGCTGTGATTGGTCGGAGCCCGGGATCTCGGAAGACGACGGAAACAGCATGTCGCCGGTCACAGCAGTGCTTGGGGACCGCTGCTACAGTGTAGATCTAAGGTTAGAATTTCATAATGAGCTAGTATGTGATGCATACTAGCTCATGATGCCTTTCTCTTGCAGGTGTTTTTTTTTTATTGACTTGACAACCACTTTAGTAAACCTGAAAAAAAAAAATTATTATATGTATTATATTGCAACTTTAATTTGTTAGTCAAGATATGCAGGGCATCAAACACTATGCTCTTCTCAGATTGGTTACACTGCTATCTAAAGGCATCTCTGTTGCTCATCCGCTCTAAGACATGAATTGTGTTACTGGCCAGATCACCAGATGAAAATAAAGAAGAAAGAAAAGCCTAAATAAGAAAATGAATGCAGCCACCACATCCATGTAATATAATACATTTTTCCATTTGGGTTTATTACTGCTTTAATCCTATCATGATTTATTGCCAAGGCAGACGTTGACTGTCCACCATGTTGTTGGGGTATTTTTCTGAAACTCATTACAACTAAAGACTTGGCTTGGAGTAGAAACATCCTCAACATTATAGAACAAAGTCAAGTTGAATGTGACATAGCTTCCCCTTACCCATTTAAGCTAAATAAACATTCACTTTACTTAATGAACCATTCTGTAAACATCTCTAGGGACCTGTAAATATAATGTGAAGGCACCTAGAGATGCCTACACATACTTGCAGTAGTTTTAAATATCCTGAAGTTGCAGTTTTCATGCAAACGCCAACCCTTTCTCAAAGTACTAAAGCGTGTCCATTTCTTCCTACCTACTGTTCATCCCTTTTGTCCAATAAAACAGCCCATCTTGGTGATAATTCAATAGGAATGTTGGAGGGAATTAGCAGTAAGCTCCTGCACTACTTAAAATATCTATGTAGGCCAAGTGAAAACACAAACCTCACCATGTTTCCAGACTGGTGGAACCCAATTAAACACAAGTTCCTCTCCATCAGGAGAAGATGCATTATAACTTCCCATATGTACAAATATACGTTGACGACTAATTTTTATTCCAAAATTATAAATATGATACACTGTGCACATATCTCCTCTCTCATTAAAATACACTTCTTCTCCAGTGGGATCTTGAAAATGGACTCTTCTTAAAAACTAAAAAAAAAAATTAAATTGCACAACACTATACCACTGTTTAATATTTAAACTTATATAACATACATACTGTATTTTTTATTATTTCATTCTCCAATACATGCAACAATCAAACATATAGGGGTTATTGTGGATACTTCTAGAGTTTAAATTAGCTTGAAAACACTGCATGCACAGCATTTGAAAAAGGCAGTATTTGTGATAAATACATTAGTTATACATACAGTATATGGGTCTAGTACACATAGGTTACATTTGTATACATACATAGACACACACACATATTTGCAATACTAGAGCCTGTAGGCACTACCTTTAACACTGAAGGAATCCCTCTCATCTAGGTCATGACACAAATGCACAGGTGGGATGCCGACCTTTATAAGGGGCCTGTGCGCTCTTTGTATAAATAATATACTGTATATAGACAATGTTGCTTTAGCTGAGGCAACCAGATCTTAAAAAGAGTAAAGTGTTCAGCAAAGTAATTCATTGTACAAATGACATATAGATGGGGTGCAGCCCACCTTTATCAAGGCACCATGCTGGACATCCCATTTGAAAATCATTGGCATTAATGTAGAATTACCCTCCCCTTTTCAGCATTGACAGCCTCTTCTCATCTAAGAAAGCATTCCATATGATTTTTTAAAGTGTCTTTCAGAATGTGTACCCATTCATCTTAAAAAAGTACTTGTGAATTCAGGTACTGATGTTGGATGAGAAAACCTGGTTCACAATCAGTGTCTTGATTTATCTCATAGGTGTAGGTGTCTCATGGGGCCCCGGAAGACGTCCTTTTGGTGACAAAATCGATCGGGCGGAGTGCTGTCTCGTTACCACCGCTGACTGTGATTTTTTATACAGCTGGAATTTGTCTGGATACATGTGAGTTTATTACTTTTATTAAAATCATTTGCCTTTTAAACAATATCACACTATCTGTGTACGTTTCACTTTCTTTGGGTGACCGAGGTATACTGTGGAAGGTGATACCCAGGAAGCAGACCGGTGTGGCCCCGGGGAGGTCTATGTCCACGCAGGCGGTTTCTGACCCCCTATGATAAGGGATCTAGGAGATTCAGCATATCGTGGAAGGTGATTCCCAGGAAGCAGACCAGTGTGGCCCCGTGGAGGTCTATATCCACGCAGGCGACTCCTGACCCCCTATAACAAGGGGTCCAGGAGATTCGGTAAGGAGACAACCTTTTTGGTGGAGGATTTTTTCACTATATGGGGGCGTGGTGTATGCTGATTCACCTTGGGAAGATTCACTAAAGAATATCTCAACATCACCATTGCACTGGGCTATCTATATATATATTTTTCATGGACTTACCCATCTATCTATTTATTTTGATTGGTTATTGATTCATTAGAAGATATTATAAGAACATTGTTTTGGCACCGGAGTATATTGGTTTGTTATAATATTTAACTATTTTTGATTTTCCTATTCAACATTTGGTTTGTTTGAACTTTTGGCATATACAAAAGCGCAGCTTATTTTGTTCATCATAAAAATTATGATAACTTTCACCCATGCTAGAGTTAAAATTAAGACAACATTGTCGATGATCAGGTACTAGCAGATGCACACATGTCCATGCACAAATGCAAACATTCTAAAAATTACCTGGAAGGTGCTAACTGACCCAAGTCCAGGGAGGCGGAGCAATAGATGACTTCCATTAGTGATGGGAAGTATATACTTCAGGCTGTATAGCACCTGGTTGTATGTACTCCATACATGGGTCTATACTGTAGCAATAAAAAAAGTTTAAAGTGTGGCTGTGTGGCGGGTGATATTAGCAGATGTTGATTGAGGAATGCCTAAATGATCCCCACTGGGGGTAGTAGCATAGGTTAAGTAAACATTCTCTGTTTCTATAACACAGGCAATTCCTCAAAGTATAGATGTTAAGTAGAAGTTACTGCTACTTGACAGTGGAAGTATGCTGATTGATTGAAAGGATGGCAATCATCTGGGAAAGATGCATTGATGACACCCTCCTCCTATGGGATGGTGACAGGTTCCCCTTGGATAACTTTATAGGAGAGCTTAACTCCAATTCGTTGGGTATTGTTTTGCAGTATGAAGCCAGTGACACCAACATTTACTTCTTAGATCTGAACATTGAAGTCAGGGGTGATTCAGTGTTGACCACCACTTTTTTTAAAAGCACCGATCATAATGGTTATATTGGGCGTGGCGGTTATCACCATCCCAGTTGGCTGAGGGCTGTCCCTAAGGGACAGTTTATTCGCTTAAGACGGAACTGTTCTCTTAGGAAAGATTTCTTCAGACAGGCTGAAACCCTTAAAAGTGTTTTTTTTTGATAAGGTGTATAAATCTGAAGAATTGGATAGAACAATAGCTGAGGTTGGAGATATGGATAGAACCATTATGATCAATGATATAGAGAAACCCTCAGGTTCAGTACAGATCATGAATAAAAACTGGGGGATACTGATGAATGATAAGGTCTTGGGTCCATTGCTTCCTGAGCATCCCCAGGTGATTTTTAGAGGGGTGCCTCCCTTGTGACTCCAAGTGGCACCCAATATCCTGGATACATCCCATAGAGTTCCTTTTTTCAGAAACTGAAGGGCTTTTTGCATTGTCGTAAATGTCAAATCTGTCAGCTGAATAGGCTTAAAGATAAAGATCTGTCAGTTTAGCTCTACTGTTACTCATAAAATGTATGATGTGAAAACTTTCATCACATGTACTTCTCAGAATGTGGTCTATATGCTCATCTGTCCTTGCGGCCTACAGTACGTGGGACGTACCGTGAGGGCCACAAAGGTGAGGGTAGGTGAGCATGTGGCCAACATTATTAAGGGTTTTCCCAAACACTTTTTTTCACAATATTATTTGGAACATCATAATAGGGACCCAGCGGGTACCTCTATCGTAGCCATTGATCGTTTTACCCCCCATTGGAGGGGAAACTTTGTTCGAAGAGACATCTCCCGGATGGAGACCCATTGGATCTTTGACTTGAAGAGATTTGTGCCTCATGGAATGAATGTAGACTGGGACATAAACTGCTTTTTAACAACGGGTAGGGTTTCCCAGTCTCTGTTCAGGTCCTTGTTTCCTAGAAATAAACAGGTTCCTTTCCTCTTATAGATATTATGTGTCATTTACCATGTAAGAAGTGCTGCTTTCTGTGCTTCTCTTTGGATTGTATCCTCCATTATATGTCATCATATCGATCCAGAGAGATCACAGGCACAGTAATGTTATTTTCCCATTAGGTGAAGTCTTTTTTAGTGATATACAACTTGAGCTTCAGTGTTTTTATATAATTTTTTAATTATTGTATTCATTTTTGGTTTTGATATGTATTCCAGTTTTTGAATAGTTGTGTTAGCAATATGCACTACTGGGGTATTTTTATTGTTATGACGAAAAGTTTGTTTGCCAGGTGGCATTTTTTGATAACTCACAGAATGGATATACTAAGGGGACTTGATCGCTTCCTGTTTCCTGTGTGTGGAATGCACTGGTGGTGATGCTGTGCGCTCCACAATGTATTTCCGGATCTTGAGTATTTATATGTGTGTTGGATGCGATTGGCCATGCCTCTGACGAAATCCCATTGGATGAAATGTGTCAGGTGATGCTATCCCATGTCTGGCACACTCAGGAACTACGAATTTGAATCTACATGAACAGCTTGTTTTTACCGATGTAATGTGAGTAGAACTTTTAATAAAGTCTATGCTATGCACCTTACGGGTTTCACTATTAGCCTCCTTTTCTTTTACATATGCTAATCTATACTCGAGTGATAAGGAGAGAAGCTTTTATACTGGTGATCCTATATTGGTGATATACAGTACTTTATGTTTGCTGACCAGATGAATTTCTGAGCTTATATGAGAAAGACCTGTACCTATATGCTTGTTTTCCATTTGAATCTGGTAAGGAGACTTGCTGGGCACTGTGGTGTGGTGTGGTGTGATCTTTCCATCTTTTTACACCCAAGCTGGTGTTGGGATCTTCGCATCTTGAAGACTCTTATATGGACTACAGTCCCTGACAAAAGTCTTGTCACTTGTGTACAAATTGACCTGAAGTGCCGCTGAAATATATTTCTAATCAATATTTTTTTACAAGAAATGGCTCATTTTAATCCCAACAGCTTTTGTAATAATGTTTCAGTGCAAAACGAAACTGTGAAAAAGTATTCTAATATTCACAGCTTGGTAAAGCCCATTGAGTCAATTTTTGCAAAGACATAAGTGTTGTCGCCTTGTCATATGAGCTTCACCTGTGACTAATAATGGATCAATTAGGTCTCAGGTGTGTATAAAAAGAACCCCAGTACACTAGACCTTCACATCAACTGCAACTAGACCTCTGCAAACATGCCTAAGATTCACCCTGAGAGTAAAGTTTTGATTATCAAGAGGCTGAAGACCAGATCCACTGCTGATGTGGCAGACACCTTCAATGTGTCTCAGCGTCAAGTACAGAGGATAAAAAAAGATTTGAAGAGACTGGAGACGTGTTTGACAAGCCCAGGTCAGGCAGACCCCGCAAGACAACTGCTCGAGAGGACCGTTTGTTGGCTCGAAAATCCAAGGCCAGCCCATTTTCCTTTGCAGCAGAGCTCCACGAGACCTGGTCACCTGAAGTCCCTGTGTCAACCAGAACAGTCTGTCGGATTCTGTCTCAAAATAGCCTCCATGGTCGAATCAGTGCCCAGAAGCCAGCACTAAACAAAAGACAATTGAAAAACCATGTGGCATTTGCCAAGGCCCACAGCCTGCTAAAAGGATTGATGCTGGAAAAGTGTCAGAAGGTGGATTTTTCAGATGTATCTTCTGTTGAATTACACCACAGTTGCCGCAAATATTGCAGGAGACCTACTGGAGCCCGCATGGATCCGAGATTCACCCAGAAAACAGTGAAGTTTGGTGGCGGAAAAATCATGGTCTGGGGTTACATCCAGTATGGGGGTGTGCGAGAGATTTGCAGGGTGGAAGGCAACATCAATAGTCTAAAATACCAAGAAATCTTAGCTACCTCTTATATTCCCAACCATAAAAGAGGCCAAATTCTGCAGCAAGATGGTGCCTATCGCATACTTCCATCTCCACATCAAAGTTCCTCAAGGCGAAGAAGATCAAGATGCTCCAGGATTGGCCAGCCCAGTCACCAGACATGAACATCATTGAGCATATGTGGGGTAGGATGAAAGAGGAAGCATGGAAGACGAAACCAAAGAATATTGATAAACTCTGGGAGGCATGCAAGACTGCTTTCTTTGCTATTCCTGATGACTTCATCAATAAATTGTATGAAACCTTGCCAAACTGCATGGATGCAGTCATTCAAGCTCCTGGAAGTCATATAAGATATTAAATTTGGATCTCACAGCACCACTACTTAATTTGCTGACATATTTCTGTATTTGCAGTAAATTTGTACAATTTCTGTATAGGCGACAAAACTTTTGTCTTGCCAAAATTTGACCTTTCTCTTTTGATTAAATGATAAATCCTTTTTCAGTGAAACTAATTTATTTCAGTGCATTAAACACCATTTGGGAGGATTTTAGCTTTTCATATGAGCTATTTCTAACCCCAATTGATTAATTAAAAGTCAGGTTAATAGCAGGCGTTTCTACAAAATAGATAAGCGACAAGACTTTTGTCAGGGACTGTATATTATGGACTTTGATTAGTTCTGTTACCTCATTTTATTTCTAGCACTGCAATTTTAGACCATACATACTGTTTTTATTGATCAGCAATTTGCTGCTAGCTGCTTATTTACTGATATTTGGCGCTTTTTTAGGAAAAATCAAAAATGCTCATTTTAAAGGCTTATATGCCTTTTTATTGCCATAAAAAGTGATTGGGGACCCGGGTACTGACGTAGAGGACATGTATCAATGCTAAATAACGTTTTTAAAATGATCATTTTTTCAGGAGCAGTGATTTTAATAATGATTAAAGTGAAAAAAAAAAAAGAAATATTCCTTTAAAATCGTGCCTGGCAGGGGGGGGGGGGGGGG
>BLSH010053532.1:112508-128903 GCA_018402905.1 Glandirana rugosa | reverse complement strand
TGTTCTATTGTTTTTCTATTCTTTTGTTTTCTATTGTTTTTTTATTCTCTTTATTTGTATTTCCCTAGTTTTTTCTAGTCTATTATTCATTTTCTCTTCTGTTCTAAACTTTTCTATTGAAATTCGAATTTGAAGTCATTCTATTGGAAATTCGAATTTCGGAAGACTGTGTTTTCTATTTATTTTGTATTTTATGTTCTCTTTTAGAAAATCTTTTTTTATAATTAGTTTTGATTTTTATTTCGTTTTGTTTTCGAATTTTATTCGACTTTTTCGACTCGACTATTTCGAATTCGTTTCGAATTCGACTCGTATCGAATTTCGGGCGAAATTTTTCGAATCGAAAATTTTTTTCGGATTCGTTCAAAATCGTTACTATTGTAATTCGGAAATTCGGATGCATCCGAATTCCGAATTATTAAAAATTCATCCGAATTTCGATTCGGAACTAAACGAATTGCACATGTCTAAACACAACGATCAATACGATCGTACACAACAATCAGATTGTGGGATCGTACACAACGATCAGATTGTGGGAGTAATTTGAGATTTCACATACTGCTGCTTTGAGCGATCTGACTGCACTTGGTAGAGGCTTCTGCTTAGAGGGACAGATTATTGTTCAAAAATCATCTCTTAGTTCTAAAGGGAGAGGTTCTAGCTGCAGCTGTAAGTGACACATTATTGTTCAAAAATCATCTCCTAGTTTATTTGATTTTAATTTATTTTCCCTATCCCCATTTTTTTGTAGGGGACATGCCCCACTCTTACCCCCATTTTACTTCCTTTTGCAGCCCTCTAGCACTTGCCAGGACTTTGTTACAGCCATTTTTGTGCCTAAAAGTTCGGGTCCCCATTGACTTCAATGTGGTTCAGGGTCCGGGATAACATTCGGGCAACGTTCGGTGCCGAAAGCGGACTTTTTCCCAAAGTTCGTTCGGACCCGCAGAACCCGAACGTCCAGGTATTCGCTCAACTCTATCAGGCACCCAAGTACAGTCAGGGTCCTCATCATCCCCTCCCTCTTCTTCACTGGAGTAAACTTGGCAGTATGCTGCTGCTGGTGGAACATGACTGCTAGTTTCTTGTCCTTCTGTGGCACCCCCTCTCTCTCAGGTCACATTACTCCATTCCTCAACCTGGGAACAAACATCGGAGCCTTCAAATGGGTGCTCATCCTCTATCAGCATGTAACCAACACTATGGTCAAATAATTCTGGTGACTCCTCCGTGCATGATGGTGGGGCTACGGAAGGAGTAACTGTGGACAAGGAGCGTGTGGAATAGGCCGCTTTGGCAGCTGCATTGGAAGACAAACTAGTATGAGTCTGGGTGGTAGAGAATGAGGACAGCTTAGTTATCCACTCCACCAGCTCCACTGGCCAACAGCAAAAAAAAAAAGGACAATAATGATGCGCCTGCAGAGGATGCACCATGTCCGCCACCACCACTTTTCATTGTAGACACAGAGGCTGCTTGCCCTCTTTTAGTGGACTAGGAGTGTCTGCCTCTCCTTGGTGGCCTTCCGGACATGATGGAGATTTTTTTCAACAGCGCACTAAACTGTATTATATACTGTACACCGCCGAATGCACTGTATATATAGTCTACACTGAATGCAGTGTATATACAGACAACACTGAAGAAATTATACTTTGCTACAATGTTAAGTAGTGAGTGTACAGCTTGTATAACAGTGTAAATTTGCTGTCCCCTCACAAAAGTGAGTACACCCCTTAGTGAAAATGTCCAAATTGGACCCAAAGTGGCAATATTTTTTGTGGCCCCCATTATTTTCCAGCACTGCCTTAACCCTCTTGGGCATGGAGTTCACCAGAGCATCACAGGTTGCCACTGGAGTCCTCTTTCACTCCTCCATGATGACATCATGGAGCAGGTAGATGTTAGAGGCCTTTCGCTCCTCCACCTCCCATTTGAGGATGCCCCACAGATGCTAAATAGGGTTTAGGTCTGGAGACATGGCCAGTCCATCACCTTTACCCTCAGCTTCTTTAGCAAGGCAATGGTCATCTTGGAGGCGTGTTTTGGAGTCGTTATGTTGGAATACTGCCCCGCAGCCCAGTCTGCTTCAGTATGTGGCATTCATGGTTCCCTCAATGAACTGTAGCTCCCCAGTGCTGGCAGCACTCATGCAGCCCCAGACCATGACACTTCCACCACCATGCTTGACTGTAAGCAAGACACACTTGTCTTTGTACACCTCACCTGGTTACCGCCAGACATGTTTGACTCCATCTGAACCAAATCAGTTTATCTTGGTCTCATCAGACCACAGGACATGGTTCCAGTAATCCATGTCCTTAGTCTGCTTGTCTTCAGCAAACTGTTTGTGGGCTTTCTTGTGCATCATCTTTAGAAGAGGCTTCCTTCTGGGATGACAGCCATGCAGAACAATTACGTTCAACTCGACCCACAGCTCATCCCTAATCGCAACAAACCAAATCTAAGATCACCCACACAGCACCGACTATCCAAAATGTCCATCATGGATTCAGCATCCACCGGGTCATCTACGCATGTCCACAGCTGCCATCCTGGGGAATACATCACATGCGTGATTACGCCACGCTGACGTGTTTCACTAGCCAATCACCGCTTACTTCCTCAAAGCGAGGAGGGGTTATCTGCACCAATTTTAATGTGGATGTAAACCCGATTCATGAAATTTGAGCTGGACATAATCTGTCTGTAGTGTTTTGTTATCTCTCTTCAAAGAGCTATGTCCCATAGCTGTCTCTTCATCCATAGATTTGTTATCAACCTCATATGTTTTCAGTCGTTCTGTTAGTCGGGACAGAGAATTCAGATAATATGGGGAGTCGAAGAAAGTTTCTAAAAACAAATTAGCGCACTGCTTAAAGTGGTTGTCAAGTCTTTACAACCACAGGTAAGCCTATAATAAGGCTTACCTGTAGGCTCCCTGCATATCTCCCAAACCTGCACGGTTCAGGAGATATGCAGTGTACTCGCATGTGCCCACATCATCAGGCACATGCGCAGTGAAGAAACGGCCTCTGTGCCGTTTCTTCACTGATAGCATGCCGCGATTGGCGGCTCCCGCACGCATGCACGGGAGTGACGTCACGCGGCTTCAGCAAATCGCACAGCCAGAGTCCATGGTCCCCGGAAGGAAGAGGGGCGAAGATGGACGCTTCCTGGAGCAGGGACAGCGTGGGTTTCCATGGCAGGTAAGTGTCACATAATAGACTAGTATGCAATGCATAATGCATACCAGTCTATTATGCTTTTATATTGCAGGGTAATCAGGAGAAACGAAGAGGAAGTAAAACCCATCATTAACAAAACACAAGCATGGTTCTGCATGTGTGGGAAGGGGGTGCGTGCCTTTCCTCCAATCAGCTTTTGCACAGTCTCTTACAGTGTCTACCTATCAACTCCACCTACATAGGAATGAGGAAGTGGAAAATCTAACAGAATGTGCATTTTCTAAGCAGTATATCAGTGAAGACAGAAGATATTCATGTAAGACTTGTATAGGGAGGTTTGTGTCATCTCTGTGTATCATCTGAGGCTGTTCACTTCACTAGATATATGGAGGGTTTACATCCCCTTTAACCAGTTCCACACTGCCTACCGCATATTTACGACGGCAGTGTGGACGCTGGCCGCAAATCGCCTTAAAAGGCGGCGATCTGCGAATGGCCGCTAGGGGGCGCACGTGCACCCGCCGCACTCCTGAGGAGTGTGCCTGTGGCTCGGGCGGACCTGATGGCCGCCGGCGAGCCGCGATGAGCGGCCACAGGCAAAGAACAAGGGAACCGCCGATGTAAACACGGCGGTTCCCCATTCTGACAGTGCAGGCATGGGTGATCTACTGATCCCTGTCACTGGGATCAGTTAGATCTCTCATGCCCATGGTAGCCCAACCCCCCCACAGTTAGAACACACCCAGGAAACACAGTTAACCCCTAGATCTCCCCCTACAGGTTAACCCCTTCACTGCCAATGACATTTATACAGTAATCAGTGGACATTTAAATTTCTGATCGCTGAATAAGTGTCATTGGTCCCAAAAAAGTGTCAAAAATGTCCGACATGTCCGCTGCAATATCGCAGTACCACTAAAAATCGCAGATCGCCGCCATTACTAGTAAAAAAATAAAAAAAATAAAAACCCCAGAAATGAATTCTCACCATCCGTAAACGCGGCCATTTTTGCGCAAACCAATTAATAAACGCAGATTGCAATTTTTTTTATCACAAATATGAGGAAGAATATAAATCAGCCAAAACCGTTGAAAAAAATGTCTTTTTATATTTTTTTTTTGGATTTGAATTTTAGCAAAAAGTAAGAAATTTGGGTTTTTTTGCAAAATGGTCGCTTTTCTTTTGTTTATAGCGGTAATCAGAAATGACGCAGAGGTGATCAAATACCACCAAATGAAAGCTCTATTTGTGGGGAAAAAAAGAATGCAAATTTTGTTTGGGTACAACGTCTCTCGGCCGCACAATTGTCAGTTAAAACAACGCAGTGCCGAATCGCAAAAAGTGCTTTGGTCCTAACCTGGGAAATTCTTCCGGAGGTGAAGTGGTTAAATACTATTTCCTAGGTGTAGTAATACCTTTTTACCACAAGATGTCCTGCATTACCACATTCACCACGCTATTGTAGCTAAAATACCACTGATTGCTTACAGATCAGATATCATGGCAGTTCTAGCTAGAGGGAATTCAAATAAATTACTACAAAGGGTGGGTTCACCCAAGGATACATCATTAGCTAAAAAGGTAGGGGATAAAGGGACAAAAAGACAAAGAAAAGACCTTAAAATAAATACTCTATTGGAGGCATCTGGCAGGTAATTCCCCACAATTTGAATTCAGTTGATATCCCATTAACTCAAGAAGTTCCAAGAGTTAATTTAAACAGCTAAAGGAGTTAAAAATCATGCCTCCATGAAGGGTTGTAAACTGCGTTCATTGTTGAGGCCATTGGAAAATAAACTTCCAAGTCTAAAAATCCACATTTTTTCTTTCTGTAAAAGGATGGTATCAAAATCACCTCTTCTAGTTGGGAGGTTTAGAACATAAATATACTTCACTCTTAAACCTCTGGGGTCACCCTGATGGAACTGGGCAAAATGCACTGTCAGGGGATGCTCATCATCACCCTTTTCTTAATACTTTTTACATGTTCACCAATTCTAACACAAAGTGGTCTTTTTTTCCCACATAAGCCTTATCACATGGGCAATATAACATATATACTTCTCTGGTTGTAGAGCGGTTAATGAATTGGTGGATCTTAAACTTCTTAGTCCCATCAAAGTTGGTGAACACATTCGTTTTTTGAACATATTTATAAACATGACAGCATCCACAGGCATGCATACTGTGAATAGGGATGAGGTCAGTCAACAAATTTTTGGTTGGGATTCTTGGTACTCAGAATGAACCAGGGTATCATTGAGGTTACGGGCTCTATGCGCAGTCATTCAAGAGCATGGTCCCTTTATATCCACAATAAGCTGAAATCTAGTTAAGATGTGCCAATGCCTTTCAAAAATGGTCTTAATTTGATGCCACTGGGAGCCATATCTTGTGATGATTCTTGGGTGCTCCATCTTTTTACCATCATTTATATTTATTTGTGATTTTTCCAGGAAGTTCTCCCGTTTACACTTACCCGCCCACTTTCTGGCTCTTCTTGTGGTGTTATGGGAATATCCTCATTCCCTAAAACAAGATGCCCCCATTCTAAAATTGTGAGGTACATTTTGAACAGCGAGGAGTTAACACCAGTTTAATCATCCCAAGAGGGGACAAACTCCCTGACAGTCTGTTCTAAGATCCTCTGACCAATTGGGTTAAGGGAGTAATGGTGACGTAGTATAAACACATCTGGAACGCAAGGAAGCTTCCTGCTTTGAAAATGTCTATAGGAAGTGACAAAATGCGTCAAGCTGAACACTCCCATACTTCGCTACCGGCTCAGGGAATTGGAACACATGCTGAGGAATCCAGGCGTCCACTATCCCTAGAGACTGTATGGGCCATTTTTAACTTTCCAGTCGGCATTGTAGCAAAATATGCATTTAAATTTTTATATGTTAACTGCCTGAATAAAGTATCCTAAGGATTTTACATTATGTAAAGTTTACTTCTTAACAAGCGAACCACCTGCTCAAAACAAACTCTGGAGATCAGTGAATGAAGGAGTGGATGTGACAAGTGGAAGGTACATACACCGGGTCAGCAAGGTTTAGGTCTCCTTTTAAATGACCTATAAGCTCGCAAGACTCCTTTTGTTGTATAGCATAGGAGTGCAACAAATCCGGTGAGTGTGGTCTGACTTCAAATGGCATGCGGACTTACCCACAAAAGTCACAAGTTTTAAGGAGCACTCTGAGCACTGAAGCACTGTTTCCTTGACAGAGACATATGCATTTTTTATATATACATTTTTTTATTTATTATTATTATTTTTTATTTATTTTTTTTAATCAATTTTTTGCAAGTTTGCACATATAAAAATAGTCATGTATACAGCACTTTGTTAACACTATTATGGCACTTTATAATTAACATTGGATCTTGAATTTACTAGCACTTTAATATTGTTTAAAGTTATGATACTTTTGATGAAAGAAATTGTATGGTAAATTGTTTAAATAGGGAAGAGAGAGTGCTGCATCCTTTTCGAATCTTTTTGCCCCTTACAGGAGACAACCTATACAGCTGCATCCCCCCCGATAGTTTTTTCCCAAGGCACGAGTGATTTATGCCAATAACATATCTATGGCTTCATTGCTGAAGTCATTATTTTTTGAACAATTCCTCCTGATCCACAGGAATTGAGCAGTTGGAATTCCATGGATAAGGGAACTGGGATGGTTGCTTTGAGCCTGCAGGAGGGCCTGCTGTCTCTTCTCGATAAATTTTGGTAGTGATTTTAGTTCCTTCAATAGAGATTTGGAAGACAAGGAAGGGTCGTGTCCTCTCATGATGGGAGTAGGTGAGTTTAATAATTTTCTCATTATAATTTAATTCCTCAAGGAATTTGGCCAGATGTTCAATAGTGCGACACCTCACCACGAGAACGCCATCGATGTACCTGACATTTGATAGTGGATGAGGTATATTGAGGATCTATACACTACCTCCTTCTCCCAAAGACCCAGATGAAGACATGCGTAATCCAGTGCCCACAGGGGTTCCATAGGGGTTCATAACTGGTACCTAAAAACTGGAAAAAATTATGAGATAACATAAATTCCAAGAGTTCAACTATAAAATCATTGTGTGCCTCTAAGTGGGGATGTTTCTCTTCTAGGAAATAAGATACTGCTTTAAGCTGCCAATTATGTGGTATAGATGTATATAATTTTCCTACATTAATACCGACTTATAGGGCTCCAGCACTGTGAGGTTCAAGAGTTTAAGAAGGACATCACTGGAATCTTTAACAAAAGAGGGACGATTCTTGATCATTTCCTTAGTTAATAAATCCACACATGCCCCTATTTTTTCACGCAGGCCCTTGATTGCAGACACAATCGGTCTTCCGGGGGACTTTTGTAAATATTTGTGTAGTCTACGGATAATATAGAAGGTTGGAATATTGTAGTCCCCCACTAACAAGTACTCAGCTTCTTTTTTAAAGATCCACCATGCTTCCAGCCCTAACTTTAATTTAGAATTGAGTGCATCCACATGGGCAGGGAATGGGTTCCCTGTAAGTTTTCTATATATGGTAGTGTCCCTGAGTTGTTTCAAGACTCCATCTCCTACGTAGACTCACCCAAAAGAACCACATTCCCGTTCTTGTCACTCCTCTTTATGACTAGGTTTGGGGCCTCTAGTTCTTTTAGGGATTTACATTCTTCTTTAGATAAGTTGTCTATATGCCATGCCCATTCTAATTGACCTTTTCCAGATCTTTTTGGACTCGGTCTAGGAAGAGGCTCAGCCATTTATGCTTAGAAAGAGGTGGAGTTTTAGTAGACAGTATGCATATAGTAGAAAGTTGTCTAACCGGTTCAGTGTGTTCTTCTTCTGTTTCATTATCTGTATTCTCATCCAAGAGGGAAATTAGATTATTCAATGCTTCTTTGTCCCCCTCATCAAGTGTTTTATCCAGTTGAGGACCCAAAATAGAGTCCTTCCTTTCCACAAAAAACATATTGAGATCTTTCTAAATCAGACAAATTTACCACCTTCATATCATGTACTACAGGCTACTTAATTTCACTGTTTAATATTTTCTCTGATTTCTTTGGCTCTTACTCCTCTGATTTCTGTTTACCTCTGTTGATTTTCCTTTTTCATCCATTATGATTTTTCCTCCTTCTTTACCCTTGTGTTTTTTGATCATTATATTTTTTTGGGTCCGGGCTGGTCTCTCTTATCTCTATTTCTTCGAAAAAAGTAACTGATTTATCTGCATTGTCATTTTCGCTATCTGACAAAGACTGGGTCTGTTTAGAGTACGTGTTCTCGACCTAAATCGTCTTGATCTACTTCTGCTTCTCTCAGTGATAGGATTGAAAATGTCACCCTTTTCCCAGTCTAATATATTTTTATTTTTTTCTGATTTATAATTCTTAAGTTCTTTTGAATTCTCTCTATTTCTTTTTTTAAGGAGTTCATAACGTCTCTAAAAAATGGCTTTGTGCAGGCCACTTCAGTTCTTCCACACCAAACTCATCCAACCACATCTTTATGGGGTTTTATAGAGCTGACTTTGGCCCAATAAATTTGAAACAAAAAAAGGTCTTCCCTAAACTGGTTCTATAAGGTTGGAAGTGTACATGTACAATTGCCTAAAATGTCTTTGATTGGCAATGCTTTTCATTGGAGATTGCATGTGTATGTGCCTGATTTTATGGCCATGGCTTTGGAATGAGATGTCCAACACGTTCATATAAATGGGATGGTTAGATGTCCATAAAGCTATTGAGCTATAATGGTTATAATAAAATATATACACCAGCAGTGTAGCTAGCGATTACCTGAACCTTGGCTTCACTGAACAGAGCGGTGTTTCTGCTCGTGTGTCTGCAAAATATATACACCAGCCCTCAAATTTTGCGAGTGAAAAATGAGGGCTGGCGAGGTGGGATGCCTGTGAGCAGAGGGAGCTGAGCACCGCCGGCATAAATAGGAGCTATTCTCCTGTCCCAGAGGAAGAGAGAGGGTGGCCTGGATGATCATAGGTGAATAGCGCCATTGAGGAAGAGGGTTCCCAGCTTTAACACAGAACGGGGATTTGCGCACTGTAATAGCTTACTTTAGAATTGCATCCGTTCTACTCCTGGTCACATACACAGATTCCGCCCTCCTGACTCGGCACGTGTGACAGACAAAACGCCGGTCCA
Source organism: Glandirana rugosa (assembly GCA_018402905.1). Lineage (NCBI taxonomy): Eukaryota > Metazoa > Chordata > Amphibia > Anura > Ranidae > Glandirana > Glandirana rugosa. Next base: position 119,541 of record BLSH010053532.1, on the reverse strand, counting down.
ATGCCAGGGCATGTTCTGTCTGTCACAGGCGCGCCATCAGGATGGCGGGATCTGTGTACATGGCCGACCGGGAGTGGAACAGATGCAATTCTATAATAAACTATTACAGCGTGCAAATCTCCGATCTGTGCTAAAGCTGGGAATCCTCTTCCTCAATGGTACTATTCACCTATGATGACCCCGGCCGCCCTCTCTCTTTCTCCATGGCAGGCTGAAAAGATGAACACTGAGGCTGCAATGGTGGACACTGAGGCTGCAAAGATGCACACTGAGGCTGCAATGGTGGACACTGAAGCTGCAAAGATGCACACTGAGGCTGCAATGGTGGACACTGAAGCTGCAAAGATGCACACTGAGGCTGCAATGATGGACACTGAGGCTGCAAAGATGCACGCTGAGGCTCAATGGTGGACACTGAGGCTGCAAAGATACACACTGAGGCTGCAGTGATGGGCAGTGAGGCTGCAAAGATGAACACAGTGAGGCTGCAATGGTGAGCAGTGAGGCTGCAATGCTGGGCATGAGTGAGGCTGCAAAGTTGGACAAGGGTGAGGCTGCAAAGATGGACACGGGTGAGGCTGCAAAGATGGACACGGGTGAGGCTCCAAAGATGGACACGGGCAGGGTTGCCAACCGTCAGTAAATTTACTGACAGTTTGTAAAAATCAGTGATTTTTACAAACTGTCTATAAATATCATGGTCTGATAATTTGTTGTGCTGTGCTGAATTTTAAGTGTAAACCCGGCAAATTACTTGATATGGGTATTGTCAGTATTTCCATGTTGTGTTTAACTATCAATTGTCTTCGTTTCTAATAGGAGTTCTATTATTTTTCAAGTCGTCAGTAAAAAAATGTGCTCCGTCAGTAAATTTTCTATGTTTTGCCAGTAAAAAACGCTGCTGGAGGTTGGCAACACTGGACACGGGTGAGGCTGCAAAGATGGACACAGGTGAGGCTGCAATGCTGGGCACTGGGGAGGCTGCAATGCTGGGCACGGGTGAGGCTGTACTGATGGGCAAGGGTGAGGCTTCAAAGATGGACACTGGTGAGGCTGCATTGGATGGGCACTGGTCACGCCGCAATGATGGGCACAGGTGAGGCTGCGTTGGTGGGCACTGGTGAGGTTGCATTGATAGGCACTGGGTAGGCTGCATTGATGGGCATGGGTGAGGCTGCACTGATAAAGTTGTTGTTAATATTTATTTGTGTAACTTAATTCTGCCTTAAACATTTAAGTGTCTTTTCATGAGAATTTATGAGGGCATGTATAAGGGCGAGATTAGGGGCGGAGCATGGTAGGGGTTGGGTGGGGCAACTGGTGATGAGTAACCTTTAAGGCCTGGCTAGTAGGTCAGGACTTGAAATTTTGAGCCCTGATATACACTATGCATCAAATGAATAGCCCATGCATGATTCCCCATTAAGCCATATGGATAGATGGATAGATAAGCACTAGTGTAGATATAGTCCATAATATCCAAGGATCACATAGAGAAAATCCTACATTAATGAAAACTGGATTAGCATAACACCATGTGAAAGGATAAGAAGTAGTTTCACCCGCACACTATCAGTGAATCCACCACCGCTAAATATATGGAAGCTTACGAGAGCTTGTTGGCTTCCAATCTAATGGAAAGCCTATGACAGCATGTAGGGAGTGCAGATCACTTTCCCAGACATAACATATGAAGCTCCCAGCAGCGTGAGCCTGTGTGGATCGCGGTCAAATTTTCCTTAAAGGAATGTTGGAAACAAGAGACCATAGCGTATTCCACTATAGATGTAGATTTATTCAATAAAAAGAGCCATTACAGTCACATTTTGTAGATAAAATGATTGCATAAATAATGCTGCGCAATAAGGGAATCTAAGGCAACAGCCGTAGAAGCGTTGTGTTGGCATGTCTGGACCACCCAACTAGTTTTGTCACACAATTGACATCATCAGGGGCGTGGCTACCAAACGTGCCCCATGCTGTTATAACACACAAGGCTAAGGGTGGAAGTTCTCACTCCGGCCAAGCATACGCCATTGCAGCAAAGGGCAACATGTATACTTCAAAAAAACTAGCTTTGTGTCAAATAAGCATCTTTTATATACATAATACATACAATATAAAAGTTTGAAAAAGTTTAAATTCATAATAAAAAGGACAGATCAGCAGATGAAAGTTAAAAAGAATATATATATATCGCCATCTAGTGGAGAAACCAAATATCTAAATAGAAATTAGTATCTCATAAACAGAATCACCCTCTCTGATGGGCAGGAAGAAATGGTTAGATATCAAAATAGCTGCTATATGCAAAAAATGGGATGACACCTTCTTTACATTATATATACTTTTTTTTTGTGCGGTCGAAACTAGTTGGGTGGTCCAGATGTGCCAACACCACTCTCATGCCGATTCCTTGGATTCCCTTATTGCTGCAGTATTATTTATGCAATTGTGTTATCTACAAAATGTGAGTGTAATGGCTCTTTTTATTGAATAAATATGTATGTATAGTGGATTAAGCTATGATCTCTTGTTTCCAACATTCCTTTGAGGAAAACTTGACCGCGATCCGCACAGGCTCATGCTGCTGGGAGCTTCATATGTTATTTCTGGGAAAGTGATCTGCACTCCCTACATGCAGTCATAGGCTTTCCATTAGCTTGGAAGCCAAAAAGCTCTGGTAAGCTTCCATCTATTCAGTAGTGGTGGATTCACTGTTAGTGTGCTGGTGAAACGACTTCTTATCCTTTCACATGGTGTTATGCTAATCCAGTTTTCATCTATGGAGGATTTTCTCTATGTGATCCTTGGATATTATGGACTATATCTACACTAGTGCTTATCTATCCATCTATCCATATGGCTTAATAGCGAATGGTGCATGGACTATTCATTTGATGCATAGTGTATATATTTTCACATCACATTATGCAATTCAAAGGCACAGCTTGTGTTTGATGAATAATTCAAGACATCCAAATCAATCTGTACTGCTTATTATTTCTTTCTCTTGTCTTTCAATTTAGATATTTCTCAATGAAAATATGTGTATATTAACTGTCTCTGTACATGATTGGATTATGTGTATAACATATCATGGTTTTAATATAAGAGTAATGTACACTTAATTATTTTTATCAATAAATTATGGACATGAGTTTTGCTAATCAGCAGCACTATACTGTGTGTTTCTTAATGACTGGCCTCATTTAAAGTCCCAATTTTTCCTCTTCTTTTCCTCTCCTTGTACTCAACCAATACCAGGGATGGAGGCCAGCCATTATATATCAAAGTGGAGTGATGGGTCACACTTTTTCTCTGTATATATTTTATTTTAACCATTATATCTCAATATCTTTTAGTTTCTACACTTGATAAGAGCTGCATTTTATGTGTTTATGTATATTGTGTGGTGACTGTCTATTTGCCCATGCTAGCTGCTATCCATCTGTTAATCTGTTCACCTTTATTATCAAATTGTAGCATAGATATAACCCTGATTTTTTTTAGATGTCCAGAAACCTTTGCCCAAATATATCAGGGGTGGCATGGAGTCAGTGAACATCGGAGCTAAGAAAGAAATCTGTTATTATTGTTTCTGATCAACTATTTTTTCTGCAGCCACCAGATCTAAGGAAAAGCAAACTGCAATATACAGTACATTACATTATTGTATATTATTTTTATTTATTTATCTAGATATCTTTAAGTAAATGAACCACGTTTTGTGCTATAAAATAGGATGTAGGGAAAAATATATATACATAGCAGTAGTTGTGTGTACAAGACTGTAATAAATGCATTACCTCTTGCATAAGCTTCTGATTTTTCATGAAGGTGCCTCTGGCATTTCTGGACAAATAGATATCTATATTGTGCAAAGAATGCGCCAAGGCATAGACAGCTTTATACACATGATATGTGGTTCCAAAATCTAAAATGTTTTTCCAGAGGCCAGGAGTAGCATTACATTCATGAAGTTTAACTTTCCATGTGTCTTCATATATCCTATTGAAATATATATCTGAGGTTAAACAATTGCAGCAGGATGCTAAGATATGTTCTAGTAAAAAGTCTTTAGTACAATTGGCAGAGGTAACATTTTGCAAGGATTCCTTTAAACGTGGTATACTTTTTTTAGGTGGTGTAAATAATATGCTGCCATGGTATGGATTTTTATGTGGTTGAGGAAATCTGTCAAAGGTCCATGTTACTGGCATAATGAATGTCTTACTCTGAGCATTGCATTCCTCTTCTAGAAAGTACTTCATGAAATACGTAGATTTCCCACAAAGTACAACAACTTGTGAGGTTGAATTGTTTAGAATCTCTGCCTTCTCAAAATGTAGGTTATCAATTTGATATATTTGATCAGTTGTTATTTTAATAATAAACTCAATGCAGATATCATTGCTGGCAGCACTCAACATCAACTCCTGAGTCTGACTATCTCCATATTCATCATCGGACGCAATGACACCAATCCATGTCCAGCCAAAGTGTTTGAGTAGCTTAACAACTGCCAGAAATTGAGTGTGATCACTGGGCAGGGTATGGAAGAAGGATGGATAGAGTTGTCTGTTGGCCAGAGCAGAATATGGTGCTCCATAGCTGATCTAAATAAAGAATAGGAGAATTTTGTGATAATAACATTTCAGCATTAACTATACAGGAGATTTTATTAAAACAAAAAAACTAAAAAAAAACGAAAGCAGAAGATCTCCTTGACCCAACTGAGATGAGCCATGCCATTCTGAATTGGCAAAGCTTTAGCACTATCTGGCAGTGAAGTAGCCTCCCCTACCCCATTACAACTAATACACTCCTACCCAGTGTGGAAACCTATAATAGTAATTGACCAATAGGGTTGCGTAGTCGGCAGAAAAGAGTGTGAGAGTTCTGACACTTAACAGAAGTGTTGGATAGGGACGGGGTTTGGTATTGTCCCTACACTGCGATCTTGTGCATTTTTCAGTTTCAAAATCCTGGTGAATTTTTTAACAGATTCACCCAGGAGAATTTTTTTTATCCATAATGCACTGTATGGCATTTGATCTCTTCTTAGAAGATATACCACCCCTTCCCCCCTTTTTTTCGATTAGTTTATTTTACTCCCAAATTATTTTATTGTCATTTGTAGGGGCCACCTAAGTTGAAAATTTCTTTGTCATAACTCCTTGGTATTCTTGTTTTAGTTGTCTTTGAAAAGATAGATAGATGACACTTATGACTTATCATATAGTCCCAGTGTGTACTTTTTTCAGATTAGCTGTACTGTTACTCAATGCAGTCAACTCCACTAGAATACTTCTTTAAAGTTAAATTTAACCTCTAGCTCTGAGGTGTGAGCACTCTCAGCTGTCATTGGCATTTTCATCATCTTCGTTGGTCCTTCCTTCTGGGTTTGGACTCATTGGCCACTTGATTGGCTGGGCCACAATGATATCAATTCCACGCATGCACATTAAAGAGCTGTGCCTTAAATATACATTGAGCTGCGCATAAATGGCTCAGTGTATATTAAGGATGACAGGCAAGGAGAAGAACATATTGCTTGTCATAAAAAATCCTACCCATCAACAATCTTTTTTTTTTGAGAGTTTAATTTCACTTTATGGCTGCATTTACAGTTGCTCTGCTCTCTGAAGAGTGATCCACATTTAGCATTTGACAGGCATTGATGCGTCATTCTATCACTTTCCAATACACTTTTTCCTATTTTTTAACCCCCTAAATGCATGTGCTGTGCATGGATGTCGGGCAGTTGTAGGGCGATCCCATTCACATGACAGCACAACAAGGGGTACAATTCCTGCCATGGCCACAATGCAGAACATTTTACAGCTAAAGGGGGGGGGGGGTGGTTGAGTGGTGGTATAAAATGCATCTCAACCACATGGTTTAATGCCCCTCCAATCACTAGTGTAAATGAGCCCCTAATTTGTACCTCCAATACCTATTCCTTCCTAACATTTGACTTATTCCCATCTTTGTATTCATCTTGTTACAATCAATACAATTTAAAACAAACGAAAACAAAATTGTCCTGCTGCTGCCCAGTATTGCTGTGCTGTGTCATCTGTGGTCTTTTACTTCTTGTAGTAAAACACCTATCTGTACACTTTGGGGTTAATCTACAAAAGAAAATAGGCTATTGATTTTGTAAAGAAAGTTTCATACTGCAAGAATATTTTCCCCAGAACTTAGCGAATGTGATGAAAATTTGCTTTTGAAAGAATACCCAATCATGTGCAAGGAAAAAAAATAAATAAAAAAAATATATATAAATATATATATATATATATATATATATATACTTGCACATGATTGACTGATGGCTGTCTACAGAACTTGACCTCATTCACTAGGCTCTGGGAAAAATTCCCTTGCAAAGGACATTTTTCCTTGCAAAGTCTCTAAACAGTCTATTTGCCTTTAGTAAGTCCCTTTGTCTGTAGTGCATTTTGGCCAGTTATCCTGTTTAAAACTGTCCAGTTTTACCGTGATCTATCCTCTGCAGTATCTTATTTTTTGTAGTAAAGCCTCAACCTTTGATTTGTGACATCTATCCAATCAATCTAATCAAACTCAACTAATCCTTTGAGGATTGGATATTTGCAAATATTCTTTTGTTATCAAAACCCACCCCTTTGCACGTGAATGTATTATTGGCCTGAAGCCTAGTAAACACTAGTAGTTTTTTTTTTGTTCAACCTAGCAGGGCTGAACGAAAAAACTAACAGCTCAGGAGGAGCTGCTGTACTATCTGCCGGTAGTACAATGGTCTCCTTTGCTGTTCTATTCCATTCTGACAGGGGGACTGCCCCCCCCCCCCCACCAGAACAATCCAGACGATCCAACTTGTTTTTTTTTTGATGATCACAAATGATCCGAAGTCCGGTTATTATGTAAGTGCACGTTTCCCCACCCAAAACTATTGTTTTCTTATAAACGTTTATAGGTTAGGAGTTTCCTAATCAACTCAAACTAATCTAACTAACCTATCTACAGTGTTTAGTTTCCAACTCCG
>BLSH010053532.1:66888-80078 GCA_018402905.1 Glandirana rugosa | reverse complement strand
TAGCTGGCTCGGCCTTTCAAAAGCCTGAATCGGCTGCCTGTCCAGGCACTTGGGTGTGGGTGGATCCTGACTTTTGAGAGACATCAGCCAACAGCAGGTTTTAGCCCTCTGCTGAAAACAGGTCACAGGAGTACAGAACCCAATGCACTTCTGTGATCCATAGGAAAAGTAGGGCCAAAAAAGCTTGGTCATATTTCTCCTTTTAAACTGAGTGACTAAACACAAACATAAAAAGGCGCATTAACAAGAAAAAAATGGTCCTTTAATAAATATAAGTCCCAAAAATCAACATCAGCATACCAAAACTACAAAGAATGCAATTAACAATGCAAGAGCGGGAAAAGGGCAGATGAAACTAAAGATTCAAATAAGGCTTGTCATTTCTTGAATGTAATGCAGAACAATTTCATGAGTCAAATGGTGGAAGCCCCAACTACAAATAATGCTCTAGACCTACTAACTACAAACAACACAGAGCTGATTATAGAAGTTGGATGTAAGGGATAATTTAGGTAGCAACAATCAAAGAGTAATTATTTTTGCAATACATTATAAGTAGAGTTAAGCGGACACCTGGATGTTCTGGTTTGTCGGGTTCGGCCGAACTTCGCGAAAAAGTTTGAGTTCGGCACCAAACTTGACCTGAACTTGACCCTGGACCCTGAACTCCATTGAAGTCAATGGTGACCCGAACTTTTGGGCACAAAAATGGCTCTAAAAAAGTCCTGGAAAGGGCTAGAGGGCTTCAAAAGGAAGCAAAATGGGGGTAAGAGTAGGACAAGTGCCCTGCAAATGAATGTGGTTAGGGAAATAACTTAAAATCACATTAAAAAAAAAACAAAATTGGAGGAGGAGGTGGATGTGGAGTAGGAGCCTAGAGGTTGGGGAGGCGGTGACCGTGGCGGTGTAGGTGGTAGTGGCGGTGGAGGAGGAGGAGGTAGCCAACACTGTTTTTTGTTTGTTTGGGTTTTTTTCTAATTGGGGTAGCCCCAAAAATATTGAGACTCGGACCCGAACCCAGACTTTTTAAAAAAAAAAACAAGTATACCAATGGCTGTGTGAGGCCGGTATAAATGTTTATTCTGGACAAGTTTACAGACAAGTCTTGTGGGATCCATGCCTGGTTCATTTTAATAAACATTAGCTTGTCCACGTTGGCTGTGGACAGGCGGCTGCGTTTGTCTGTGATAACGCCCCCTGCCGTGCTAAACACACGTTCCGACAATACACTGCAGGGCAGGAAGCAGGAGGAGGCCTCAAACTAGGAGCGCTCCACTCCTATCTGTGACCGGCCTTCCCCCTGTACACCCGACCAACAGCACAGCGAGGGGGGGGAGGCAGGTCCCAGATAGGAGTGGAGCGCTCCTAGTTTGAGCAGCGGGGAGCCCAGCCCCCAGGTGGATGGATGGATTATACATTCAGATTGGCTGCCGTGCCACCTGTACAGAGTGGGAGTCAGACCGGACTGGAGGCAGAGGGGAGGAGGAGGGAGGAGCCAGTATCGGAGGTGAGCAGAGGGCACAGGTCCCATCCTTTCTAGCTGCATGATGTTGGTTACCTCTCTCGCTGAGAGAAGATATGCAGGAGGAGCTCAGCAGCTGTCAGAGCTAGACACCTGCCTGAAACCCTTCACCTCCTGACCACCGCACTCCTGGCCTATGAGCACCTCTTCACCCCTCCCAGCTGACCTCCCTAATTGGGACTGCATGGGCCCCACCACCCACTGCTGCCTGATGACCTGATGCTGGAGAGGTTGTGCTCTGTCCGTTCCTCTGCCCCCAACCTGTCCCTCTGTCTCCTCTTGTGATGCATGCCCCACTCCTGTCCCTTTGTCCCCCCTCCTGTGATGCATGCCCTCCTCCTGTGATGCATGCCCCCTCCTGTCCCTCTGCCCTCCTCCTGTGATGCACACCCCCTCCTGTCCCTCTGCCTCCCTCCTGTAACGAATGCCCCCCTCCTGTGATGCATGCCCCCCTCCTGTCTCTCTGCCCACATCCTGTGATGCTGCCCCCCACCTGTCCCTCTGCCCATCTCCTGTGACACATGCCCCCACCTGTCTCTCTGCCCGCCTCCTGTGATGCATGTCCACCTCCTGTGACACTGCCCCCCACCTGTCCCTCTGCTCCTCTCCTTTGATGCATGCCCTCTTCCTGTCCCTCTGCCCCCCTCCTGTGACGCTGCTCCCCACCTGTCCCTCTTCCCCTCTCAGGTGATGCTGCCACTATCTGTCCCTCTGCCCCCCTCCTGTCCTTCTGCCCCCTCCTGTGATGCATGCCCCCTGCCCCTCTCCTGTGACGCATGCCCATTTCCTGTGATGCTGCCCCCCTCCTGTCCCTCTGCCTACCTCCTGTGACTTAACCCTGCCCCCCACGTGTCTTATGTTTTCACCCCGGTCGTGCGGCGGCTGCTCAGGATGCTGGTTGTGACATCTGTACGATGAATCCAGGGATGGTGGAGGATCCGTCTGCATGAGGAGTCTGGGGATCCGATGAGGGGGGCAGTATTCCATTCTTGGACCCAGGCAGCACAATGTCTTGGGCCAGCCCTGTCTGTACAGCACTGCGGTATATGTCAGAGCTATATAAATGTATAATAATAATAGTGTGTGACTGTGGCGGAGGGGACATTAGAGTGTAAGCTCCTCTGTACAGAGACTGATGTGATGGTGGGGGAGGGGACATTATTGGGTAGGCCCTCTGTACAGAGACTGATGTGACTGTGGGGGAGGGGACATTAGAGTGTAAGCCGTCTGTACAGAGACTGATGTGACGGTGGGGGTGGGGACATTAGAGTGTAAGCTCCTCTGGTACAGAGACTGATGTGACTGTGGGGGAGGGGACATTAGAGTGTAAGCCGCTCTGGTACAGAGACTGGTGTGACTGTGGGGGGAGGGGACATTAGAGTGTAAGCTCCTCTGGTACAGAGACTGATGTGGCTGGCTCAGTGATCTCTGTACAGCATTATGGAAAGAATGCTCCTAACTTTGATGGTCAGAAGAAGGAATTCTCCCTGTTACAGATAGATAAAGGTTGGACACACAGTATAATATAATCTTTCATACCTGGCGCTGTGTCCTCTGGGCTCGGTGATATCTCGCTGGGTGATATGGAAGTCGGTTATAATATTTCTTCATTAAGTTTAGTTTCATTTCCCAGCTCTGCCCTCAGAGCCTCCCCTCCCCCTCCTGTTTCCTCCATTGTGTAGCGTTCTCAGGCTTGGCTCCGTGTTCTGGCACGCTGGTCGGTGATTCTTCCACAATAATCACACCGACACCCCGACACCGACACACTCCATTCACTAAAGCAGGGGAGACTCTTCACTCTGGAAATGTTAGTAAACAAGGTGAAGCTGGGTTCTGTTTGAATATCCAATCACGTGCCAGGAAATGACACCGACATGGTTTTGTACAACACATGATTGGGCGTTGAAAGTGAACACTACTTTATAATAAGGTGACCAGATTTTCATAATGAAATCCGGGGACACATTTTTTTTGTATTGGCAAATGGTAAATTATTTTATAAGCATATTTTCCGGGCGCTGTGATTGACATGGATTACATCGAGGGACACTTTTTTAAAATAAAGGAATTATCAAAAATGGCCTCTTGTGGTTTTTATTTTTTGACACTTTTTTGGTGAATGGGTAGCAGTACAATGTACCCAATACCCATTCACATGGGGGGGGGCGAGATCTGGGGGCTTCCAGATTCTGATAAGCCCCCCCCGCCCAGAGACCCCAACAACCACAGCCCAGGGTTGTCTAGAAGAGGCCCTTCTCCCCATCAACATGGGGACAATGTGCTTTCGGGTGGGGGGGGTGCGGAGCCCCCGCTGCCCCAAAGCACACACCCCCCATGTTGAGGGCATGTGACCTGGTATGATTCAGGAGGGGGGCGCTCGGTCGTCCCCCCCATCCTGACCTCCAGGCTGCATGCTCGGATAGGGTCTGGTATAGATTTTGGGGAGCCCCATGCCAATTTTTTTTAAATTTGGGCATGAACTGGCATGGCCTGGGGGGGGGGGCCTGGGTACTTACACCGTTTTTTTTTATTTTTTATCTATTTTGCCTGGATTTGGCAATATTAATGCCACCCCATGAGTGCCTATCAGTGCCACCTCATCAGTGCCCAAGAGTGCATCCTATCAATGCCCATCGGTGCCACCTCATCAGTGCAATCTATCAGTAGTGCCTCATCAGTGCCCATCAATGCAGCCTATCAGTGCCACCTTATCAGTGCCCATCAGTGCAGCCTCATCAGTGTCCATCAGTGCCTCATCATAGCCCATCAGTGCAGCTTATGAGTGCCCATCAGTGCAGCCTCATCAGTGCTAATCAGTGCCACCTCATCAGTGCTCATCAGTGCAGCCTATACCGTCCTTAAAAAAAAAAAGATCGCTTTTATTCCATTGCAAGGAATGTAAGCATTCATTGTAATAGAAAAAAGCATGCCAGGACCTCTTAAATATGAGATATGGGGGTCAAAAAGATCTCACATCTCATATTTACAGTAAAATGCAATAAAAAAAAAATGTAATTTGAAAAATTTTTTTCCTTTAGGAGCTTTGGGCGGAAGTGACGTTTGATGTCACTTCCATCCTGCAATGCTATGGAGCCGAGTGGGCGGCATCTTCCGCTCACTCGGCTCACAGGCATTGGGGAGAATGGACCTGATTGTCTCTGCTGCCTCCCGCCGCCGATAAAAGTGATCTCGCGGCGAGTCCGCCACAGAAACCACTTTTATCTGAAAGCCGGCTGCCCGCCTTTTAAAAAAAAAAATACCGGGGTTATTGTAGCTATCTGCTACCATATCAACGGTATTCAACGGCAAAGTACCGCCGTATAATCAGGGCCGTCTTTAAGGCAGGGCAAAAAGGGGCAGCTTTTCAATTTCATTTTTTCATTTACTTTTTAGACTCGCTCTTTTTTTGGCATCTGCTCCTGACGAGTGGTATTTAACCCACGAAACGCGTAGAGCTAATTGATGTCATATTACATGTTTACCATCCCCAATTACGTAATATACTATACTAACCCACATTCATGTTTGATGTATACCTATAGCAGAACAACAGTGAAACCATCACTCTTAATCTCGGATTTATAATTTTGTTGAGGCTGGGTTCACACTGCACGTCGGAGCGGCTCACAGCAGGGGTCCGGGGTGTCCCCGTTCACCGTTTCAGGTCCGATTTCAGCCTGAATTTTGGGCTGATTTCAGACCTGAAGCGGACCAAAAGACGCACAATGCAAATTGGCACCGGAGCCGCTGCGGAGATATGTGAACCGGCTCCATAGAGAGAGGGTCACAATCTCCTGCTATTGCGAATTGGATGCGGGGAGCCCACATCCAATTGGCAAAAGTGTGAACCCAAGAGATTAAAAAAAGATTGCGCAAATGGTAAAAAAAGGAGCAGCAGACACAGCATTCGACCATAATGCTAATAGAAATAAAGAAAAAGTGTTGCGCTAAAGGTAATTGTGAACAAAATATTAATGCACTGAAAGTGCTAAAGTATGTATTCAAACATAAATAACACTAGCAAACTAGCAGTGATATAGCATAGTGCTGTGGAACACTCATATATATAGTCCAAAAAAGTCCAAACAGTTATTGTGTCCTTTAACCACTTCAGCCCCGGAAGGATTTCCAGCTTTAGGACCGGAGCCCTTTTTGCGATTCGGCGCTGCGTCGCTTTAACTGACATTTGCGCGGTCGTGCGACGTTGTACCCAAACAAAATTTGCATCCTTTTTTCCCCACAAATAGAGCTTTTTTTTTGGTGGTATTTGATCGCCTCGGAGTCATTTCTGATCGCCGCTATAAACAAAAGAAGAACGACCATTTTGCAAAAAAACCCAAATTTCTTACTTTTTGCTAAAATTCAAATCCAAAAAAAATATATAAAAAAACATTTTTTTCACCGTTTTTGGCCGATTTATATAATTCCTCATATTTGCGATAAAAAAATTGCAATCGGCGTTTATTGATTGGTTTGCGCAAAAGTGGCCGCGTTTACGGATGGTGAGAATTCATCTCTGGGGTTTTTATTTTTTTTTTATTTTTTACTAGTAATGGCGGCGATCTGCGATTTTTAGCGGTACTGCGATATTGGGGCGGACATGTCGGACATTTTTGACACTTTTTTGGGACCAATGACATTTATTCAGCGATCAGAAATGTAAATGTCCACTGATTACTGTATAAATGTCATTGGCAGTGAAGGGGTTAACCTGGGGGGGAGATCTAGGGGTTAACTGTGTTCCCTGGGTGTGTTCTTACTGTGGGGGGGTTGGGCTAACATGGGCATGAGAGATCTAACTGATCCCAGTGACAGGAATCAGTAGATCTCTCATACCCCACTGACAGAGCGGGGAACTGCCGTGTTTACATCGGCGGTTCCCCGTTCTTTCCCTGTAGCCGCTCATCGCGGCTCGCCGGCGGACATCGGGTCCGCCCGAGCCGCGGGCACACTCCCCAGGAGTGCGGTGGGTGCGCGCGCGTGCCCCCTGGTGGCCAAATGCAAATCGCCGCTTAATTACGGCGATTCGCACAGGGCTCCCCCACTGCCGCCGTGAAAAGATGGCGCGCGGTGGGGACCGGTTAAATAAACTGTGCACAGAAAGGAAATCAGGTCCAACACATAATGGCAATAACAGTAAAATCTCCAATCCCAATGGATAAGACTCAGAGTAGATGGACTCTTACCGGATAAGGTGGGTACATATGGCCAGTGGACCAGTCAGGCTTAGGTGGACACCTCCACAGTCAATGATGGTGGGACCCTCCACGGCACCAATGCTAGATTCCTCTTCTGATGGACAGCCACTGCATCATATTCCAGATCAAGCAAGACTTGGTGTAATTAAGTCAAAGGGGTACCTGTAAAAAGAAGAACACGCCCCACATAGTGTAGCAGAAAAAAAATATTGCGTTTATTAAAACCGATACAGGAACAATAAAAGCCGGCATAAAGTTAAAATAAAGTACTACGATAAGCATGCAGGGCTGGTGCACAGATTTTTGGCACCCTAGGCGAAACCTCATTTTGCCGCCCCCCCCCTTGACTTCACCCCTGACTCCACCCCCTCTGCCCTGCCCAGCCTGATCAGCGCCCATCAAATACAGCTTCACCTGTGCCCATCAAATACAGCTTCATATGTGCCCATCAAATACAGCCTCATGGGGGTGGGGGCCGAGGGGGGTATTTGGCAGATCAGTCAATATTTCTATATACATTTGCAACTGGCATGTGATAATACAATCTCATTGTCTCAGTCAGACAGTGTCAGTTTTTACATGAATCACTGCAGAGCAGCCAGTGACAGATCAACAGTGGCCAGGCGCCCCTAGGTGGCAGTGCGCCCTAGGCGGCCGCCTACTTTGCCTACTGGTAGAGCCGGCCCTGTAAGCATGTGATCCTCATCCGACATGTTTCGTCCGCACGGACTTCGTCTGGGGTGTGGGGGTCGTGTGCCACTACCGCAGTATATATACACATATTTCCCCAATATTCCACATATTGATTGATATAGGCCCCGCCCCCAGCTGTGGACATCATTTCAACAGCATGGTGCTCATGTGCCCCCCAAGTCTCACCTTGGGATCGGGGCATACTCCTAAATTCCATAAGCTACACTATATAGAAAGGTATACGTGTATCGACAACCAGGACCAAGAAGTCCGGTTGCGCTCTACGTCTCTCTCCTTTGATAACCTCCGCATCGCCGACGATGTCGGCGTCACTTCTGGGACCGGAAACCGTCATCGGCATACCCGGAACCGGAAGTATGAAAACCCGGAAGTCATTCAAGAACAGGAGAGATATAAACAAGGTCAAACGTGAGCTTATACAAACGCAGCCACATAATTGGCCCATACATCTGATGGCCATATAGATGAGTATACAATTAATATGTCAAATGTACAAACAATAAAGAAAAAGAAAAAAGTCAAAACAAAAATAAAATAAAATAAAAATAATTCCAAATAAATCAATATATATAATCTAAATATGTTCAACCACCCCTTAAGGATACGTCCCCGGATGACCGATAAAGGTCACCATAACCTCCAGCTACAGAAAGTCATCCCGATATCACCGGAACCGGAAATAGGGATTTATAATCGCTCAGGGACACAATCCATGGGGGGAAGTGGGACGCACTCCAGGAGATAATGAACATATAATTAATACATGACGTATTTGTATCTTGACTCACCTTGAAGGACAGGGACATTCAAATTAATGTAACTCATATATATAGGGAATCCGGTTGTGCTATACTCCCCCTTAAGGAAATATCCCCGGATGACCGATAAAGGCCACCACAACCTCCAGCCACAGGAAAACATCCTGGTGCCGACTTAACCGGAAACGAAGACTTAGGGACACAATCCAAGGGGGAACGTGAACCGTACCCCAGAAAAACCTAAACATATGATATAAACATAGCATATTCATATCTTAGCATGCCTTAGAATACAAGGGCATTCGAAACACTGACTCATACCAACGGAGGTCACTCTTGTACTATCTATCAGGACCTCACATGTTTTTATACACTAGGGACCCAGTGATAGAAATTTAACTGTACAGGTTTAAATCAAGAACAAAAATAACAATGCGGAGTGGGACATCAAGCCCTATTAATGAAGGCATAGACGTCACACTCCACATTCATACCATACGGTTGATTGGACCGAAGCTCATAAATCCAGTAGGTTTCGAGTTGTGAGACCCCTCTCTTTTTAGAACCACCTCTCCAGGGGGAGACATATCTGTCAATGGCCATAAAGAGGGTACCAGTGGGATCCTTATGATGATATCGAGCATAATGCTTGACAACACTATGCTTCTTAGTGCCCCCAATGATATTGGCAATATGCTCGCCCACTCTTTTTGAAAAGATCTTCAAGGTTCTGCCCACGTAGTTTATGCCACAGGGGCAGGTCAAAAGATACACCACATGGGCAGCAGTGTATTTAGGCGTTGTGCTGCCCTAGGCCTGACTAAACTTGTGCGCCCCTTAATTTAAATATGAGCCACCCCTTCCTGTCATGGCCACACCCCTTCCTGTTTAGGACCCCCCCCTTGAAATTTTCCAGTGGGGATACTAGTTCTGAGGGCTGGGGGGGGGGGGCAATGGAGTCCCTTCATTTGCAGAGATTTCCTCACACTTCCTGTTTGGCTATGAGGTAGCACAACAACTCATTGGTTGGGGTCCGCCGTCTAGGCCCCTCGGGACACCTGGGTCCTCTACATATGTATGGGCTGTCCCCCCCTGCCCAGCTGCTTTATGGGGGTGACCAATTTGCCTCCCGGCCCAGTCCACCTCATAAGACTGGCGCTACACTAAAAGCGCAAGCTGACGGGGACTCTTTTCGTGCTGCCCCCCCTGCAAAGTGCCGCCCTAGGCCTGGGCCTTGTCGGCCTAGGCCAAGATACAGCATTGCACGTGGGTAGTTGCACAGGTCAAAAAGGCTTTAATAGGGTACTGCCAGTTTGTAACATTAGAGGTAAAGGATAGAGCTTTATTCCTCCCTAATGTGTTGATATTACACACCCTACACTTCTTACATGGATAAAAACCTTTAAGGTTGTGGAAGAAGGTTGCGGAAGATAGTGTGAACCCAGCCTTAAGGTTTTTAAACCCAAAGTCCTACCTGTGCTAATCAGATAGTATGTAGCACCCATCTGCTGCCTGCCAACTGGATAGTCTGAGTGGGTGTCACCTCACATTGATCTCTTAGATATAAAAATGGAGATCTTCATTCAAATATTGGTTCTGTTTGAGGGGTCCTATCTATGTGGGGGTATCATATCTCATCCAGGACTTTTTTTCTCAGAAAATAGGTGCAGGAACTCAACCATGACCCCCCAAAACCCCCTTCTCCCCACATACACACATTTCACTAACAGTGGAAGGGTCTTAAGGGGGCATTAAATACCAGGAGTGCATTACATACAGAGTGCAATGTTCGGGGGTGCACTACACAGAGTGCAGAGTTCAGCCTTCCTCCACAACGGCTTGCCTCTGCATCCCCTAGTCACATCTCACATCTCTGCATGCAACCCCCCATTCACACTGTCCCCATCTTCTCCCTCCCTCCTTACAAGCTCCACCATCTTCCACATGTCTTACAGGTGTTGTTGTATTAAGCTGAAGCACCCAGCTGGCTCTACTACCTCCCCACACAATGTAGGTGGTTCCAACTCTCTCACTTGCAGGGAGATTACACAGTGGGGGTTTCGGAATCGGCACTGCACCCCGAGCACATGCATCTCCCTTGTCCCTTTCCTGCACTTAGTGGCAGCAGCTCAGGAGATCAAGTCTGTGAGAGCTGTTGAAGGACAAGCTGTCGCTTGTAAACACAGAAGCCGGACTTCTGTGTTTACAAGTGACCGTGGTGAGCAGGGAGCAGAGGGCCTGAGCCAGAGGTGGTGGAACTGAGTTCCACCAAGTTCCAGCTGAAAAAAAGCCCTGATCTCATCCAACCCCAGGAGCAAGAGAAATACTTGTTCTGTGAGATGTATTCCATTTATTCATAATTCTGTTTGTGTATGTGTGTCTTACTTTGTAGCTTCTGTCTTATGTAACTTTCTGTACGGTTTCTATGCTCTTCCCACCTAATGATATTAAATTTAGAAAAGTGCCATGATAGAATGAATGAAGGGGAGGGGGGGGGGCGGTACCTACGTCCTATAAATTAGATTTGAGAATATTGGAAAGGAGAGACTGAAATGGACTTTCATGGTACCATAGAACTATGGTTTTACGTATAAAATTCAATTTTATTGTACAAAATGGTAAAACCATTCATCAACCAGTAGAGATCCGCGCTATAGCCAAAAGACGGCTACAGCGCAGATCTGAATTGCCAGGCGAACGTCCATGGACGTCCGCCGCTTTGCGCGCTCCCCGTGCGCACTCACAGCCAGTGGCATGCTCTTGCGGCCGCCGTACGCTGCGTGGGCGTGCCCGCGGTTCGGGCGGACTCGATGTCCGCTCGTGACCCGCAATTGCCTAATAGATCGGCAGAATGGGGAACTGCCAATGTAAACACGGCGTTTCTCCGTTCTGTGAGGGGGGGACATAACAGATCTACTGATCCCTGTGATCGGGATCAGTTAGATCTGTTATGTCCTGGCCAGCCCCGCCCCCACACAGTTAGAACACATACAGGGAACACAGTTAACCCCTTCACTGCCCCCTTAGTGTTAACCCCTTCACTGCCAATGACATTTATACAGTAATCAGTGGATATTTACATTTCTGATTGCTGTATAAATGTCAGTGGTCCCAAAAAAGTGTAAAAAAAGGGTCCGACATATCCGCCCCGATATCGCAGTCCCGATAAAAATCGCAGATCGCCGCCATTACTAGTAAAAAATAATAATAAATAAAAACGCCATAAATCCCATAGTTTGCAGACGTGATAACTTTTGCGCAAAGCAATCAATATACGCCGATTGTGATTATTTTTTTACCAAAAATATGTATATAAGAATATATATCGGCCAAAACTGATGAATAATTTTTTTATTTATTTTTTTTGGGATATTTATTAGAGCAAAAAGTAAAAAATATTGTTCTTTTTTTCAAAATCGTCGCTCTTTGTTTATAGCGCAAAAAATAAAAACCCCAGAGGTGATTATATATCACCAAAAGAATGCTCTATTTGTGGGGAAAAAAAATTATAAAAATTTTGTTTGGTCTAGATATCTATCCTCACCATCTTAAATTTTTAGTATCCAACATACTTTCAGCTGCGAGGTTAACCATATCCAAAAACTGGAAATCCGTTCAATCTCCCAACGTCTCAGATGTAATTATTAGGCTGCATTCACACAGGGGCGATCCGACTTCAGGCACGACTTTGCTAGGCAACTTGGAGGCAACTTGCAGGCAACTTGCAGGCAACTTGGAGGCAACTTGCAGGCAACTTGGAGGCAACTTGCAGGCAACTTGGAGGCAACTTGGAGGCAACTTGCAGGCAACTTGCAGGCAACTTGGAGGCAACTTGGAGGCAACTATTGTTAGCCCAAAAAAATTTCAGAATGAAAAAATTCAGGTTAACCTGGGGCAACTGGATATCTAATTCAAGGGCATCTCGCTCACTAAAAGAAACATATCAGAACATTTCTAACACCTAATCTCTATCTAAACCCGCTCTCTCCTTGTCTATAAACACTCTTAAAATATTTATCTCCAGCACAATCAGTCAGATAAATTAAGTAAGACTGAAACTTATTATAACAAGACGGCCTGGCTACAGTGAGTGCCCATTGGGGTAGTCAGGCCATCATTATCACAGATGAGCTACATTCAACACAAATACCTAGATAAACTCTGAAATTAACAATAAGAATTTCCTTAGTTGACAGCTGAACTCCAAAACATACAGTGAGATATTATACTTCCCAATGTTTTTCTCTTATCCCTCTTTCTTCCCCTGTTTCCTTCTATATTATTTCTTTTTGTTTTTGTTCATTTATCTTTTATATGGGTTACTCTTTAACTGGTTCACTACGGTTTACACCTCAAGTAACCCTGGTGTTTGATAAGAATATTGAATAACACATTTGTAATTACCTATATATCATCTGTTATCAATCTCTTATCTATGTTTGGTTTATTATATTATTCAACTACACGTAAGTTGACACCTTCTTTGTTACTTGTGACAAATATTCAATAAAAAATTTATATTATTTAACCACTTGCCGACGGCTGATCGGCAAATGACGGCGACAAAGTGGCTCTGTAACACGAATCGCCGTCATACGACGGCGGCCGCGATACAGAGCCACTGTGAGCGCGCGCGCGCCGCCGGAGGCGGGGGCCAGGGAGCGGCGGCTTCGATTGCCGCCGGCCACCCGCGATGCCCCCCCCGGAGTGAAAGAACGGAGGTCCGTGTAAGTAAACACGGACCTCCGCTCTGTGTGAGGGGGAAGGGCTGTGATCACAGCCTTCCTGTACATGGAGGCTGTGACCACTTCCCTTCCCCAGATAGGGCAGTCCCCCCACAGTTAGAACGCCCAGGGAACATAGTTAACCCTTAGAGCACCCCCTGCAGGTTAACCCCTTCACTGCCAATGGCATTTACACAGTAATCAGTGCATTTTTATAGCACTGAGCGCGCGCGAGTGTCACCGAGACATAGCGCCGGCGGCAGCATACTGCCGC
>BLSH010053517.1:126762-138613 GCA_018402905.1 Glandirana rugosa | reverse complement strand
CCAGGTCCGTCTGTAGCTCAGGCGGGCTCGGTGCCCGTACGAGCGCGCGCGCGGCGGCGACGGCGGTCCTCCGCGCGCTCCTCGTACGTGTCCCCTGCTGCAGGGCCGTAAAGTCTAGGCGCGACCTCGTTATGAAGCCTTTATCGCACCTAGACTTCACCAATTTTAGCGTATATTTTATATAGATTGTTTATACGTGTTATCATTTTTCGTTTATTTGTAACGCGAGTCTTGACTTTATACACTAATTTATACACTAATTTACTATTTCACTTTTAAGTATACACACTCAGTCTGACCTGACGACGTGAACGTTACAGTCTTATTTCTGTTTTTCATTATTATATCTTTTTGTTCTGACGCGACAGGTGACTGTTAAGTTTGCACTTTGAATTGGTGAAGTTATGGTCCGTGAATCCTGTGAAGGGCGGGTCTGGTTAAAAGTCGAAAGTCACGACAACGCAAAGCTTACTCTTAACGCGCCAGCACGCTGTGCAGCGTCGCACGACCGCGCAATTCTCATTCGAAACGCAACAGCACTGAAAGCTGAAAATTGGTCTGGGCGGGAAGTGTCCTAAGTGCCTGGTATTGAAGTGGTTAAGTTTCACGTTTGAATTGTCAGTGGACAGCGCAGTCTTGTTTTTCTATATTATTACTTTTTGTCTTTATTCTGACATTGCAAGTGCAGCAGTCCAGTCTGACTCACACATATGAATTTTCACTTTATCATTTAATCACATATTTAATCACATATTTCAGTTCTGAGCGCAATGTTTATTTGCTTTTTACTATTGTGCATATTTGTTAGATATATTTTATATGCGATTTTAACCACTTCAGATCCACGCTATTTCCGAAGTATTGCTCCAGCGCGGATCTGAAATGCCGGGACGTCGTCCCCTGTGCATGCTCCTCGCGCGCCTCCTGGCGGCAGCGGCGGCGCGCGCGCGAGCATGCCCGTGGCTCGGGCGGACTCGATGTCTGCCTGGACCCGCCGATCTCTTTTAGGAGCCTCAGAAGGGGAACCGCCAATGTAAACACGGCGGTTCCCCGTTCTGTGACAGGGGACATGACAGATCTACTGATCCCTGTCACTTGGATCAGTTAGATCTGTTATGTCCCAGCCAGCCCTGCCCCCCCACAATTAGAACACACCCAGGGAACATATTTAACCCCTTCACTGCCCCCTGCTGGTTAACCCCTTCAATGCCAATGACATTTACACAGTAATCAGTGGATATTTAAATTTCTGATCGCTGTATAAATGTCATTGGTCCCAAAAATGTGTAAAAAATGTCAGACATGTCTGCTGCAATATCGCAGTCCCGATAAAAATCGCAGATCGCCCCATTACCAGTAAAAAAAAAAAAATAATAAAGACGCCATAAATCAATTCCCAGTTTGTAGACGCGATAACTTTTGCGCAAACCAATCAATATACGCCAATTGAGATTTTTTTTTTTACCAAAAATATGTAGAAGAATATATATCAGCCAAAACTGATGAATAATTTTTTTTAATGGATTTGTACTTTAGCAAAAAGTAAAAAATATTGTTCTTTTTTGCAAAATTGTCACTCATTTTTTGTTTATAGCAGCGATCATAAATGACGCAGAGGGGATCAAATACCACCAAAAGAAAGCTCTATTTGTGGGAAAAAAAAGGACGCAAATTTTATTTGGGTACAACGTCGCACGACTGCGCAATTGTCATTCAAAATGTGACAGCGCTGAAAGCCAAAAATTGGTCTGGGCAGGAGGGGGGTTTAAGTGCCCAGTAAGGAAGGGGTTAATATGGTGTCTCACTAAATGTTGTTATTTTTATAAAAACATATGAGTACTCTTTCATTTTCACACTTGGTGGCTACCGTTCAGTCCAAATTTTCACTTTCTGTTCTTTTGATAACTAATTCATATCACAGACTTCACAGTTTTTGATACAGATGAAAACATATACACAATCACAGTGTGTACTGTATTGACAGTTAACTTATTTATGTCCATATATACTGTATCTATATATAGATATATATAGATATGTCATATATGTTATTGTGTTGGGAATGATACATGCAGAATTTCTGTTCACAATAGCTTTATTGTAAATATATTAGCAGCACAGCACCACTTGTTTATAGCATTTATAGTTGCGGGAACACTATTCAATGGTAGCAGCAGCTTCCACCATTTTATTTGGTTTTGTAACACACTCATCATATTTAGCAATACACCATTGGTAGCACGGGAGTACACAGCACGGGAGTACACATTTTATTTTATTAATATATATTATCTTTTTGAGTATAGTTTAACCTTTTAAAAAAAGTAATAAATGCACGCCTTTTTGCAGGTAAAAAAAATGAGCATTTTTTTTATTTATTTTATTGAATGCTGTTAAGCATTACACCCCTGATCAGCAGATCACGGGGGCAATGCAGGGCTCTTGCAGACTGTCAGTTTAAGCTGTCTGCTCGTACCTCATATGAGCAGGCAGTTACACACAGGAAGCAACACTGGAGGCTGCCTTTTAGCCTTGTCTCAAGGAATACTTGGTGTGGTGGGGACCCAGTGGAGCTGAGTGATTCAGGCTGTTTTATTCATAGCAGTGAGGATGTGCATTTATCGCCCTGTCAAAGGATGTCGGCCAGTTTGATCCACTCATGGAGGTGAGCAGCTAATCTAGCCACTGGTGGGGGAATGAGCACTGGAGCACCTTACGTATTGCATTAATCACTTTATGAACACTGGCGGTGATGCAAAGGGACTATTTGGTCTCATGAACTAATTATTACTAGAGTTGAGCAAACCCGAACTGTAAAGTTCGGGTCCGTACCGAACTTTGGGGTGTCCGTGACCCGCACCCGAACCCGGACATTTGAAAAAAAGTTTGGGTTCGGATTCTGGGTTCGGGTATTTGATCACGCGAGTTGAATAGCTGCAGGGCAGCCAATCAACAAGCGTTTCACTGGTTTGCCCTTAGAAGCCATTACAGCCATGCCTACTAATGGCGTGGCTGTGATTGGCCAGTGCATCATGTGACCCAGCCTCTTTATAAGCTGGAGTCACTTAGTGCTGCGTGTCACATGCTCTCTGGCTAGTGTAGGGAGAAGATGCTGCCGGCGCTGTGAGGGACAGATTGCAGATATAATAACATCTCATCGATCTGATTGTTGACTAGGTAGAGATTACTACTACTACTGCTTTGAGGGACAGATTGCAGATCTCATCCTGCATTACAGAACGATCTGATTGTGGACTAGGTAGAGATTACTACTACTACTGCTTTTAGGGACAGATTGCAGATCTAATAACATCTCATCCTGCATTACAGAACGATCTGACTGGACCAGGTAGAGTCTACTGCTTAGAGGGACAGATTATTGTTCTAAAATCATCTCCTAGTTCTATAGGGTCAGGTTCCTGCTGTTGCTGTAAGGGACAGATTATTGTTCTAAAATCATCGCCTACTCCTATAGGGTCAGGTTCCTGCTGTTGCTGTAAGGGACAGATTATTGTTCTATAATCCAATTCTATAAAATCAAACAAACAACAAAAAGTGTTGGCTACCTCCTCCTCCTCCTCCACCACCGCCATTTCCACCTACACTGCCACGGTCACGGCCTAGTCAACCTCTAGGCTCCTACTCCACATCCACCCCCCCTTCCCATTTTTATTTTTTTTATTTGATTTTAAGTTATTTTCCCTTTCCCCATTTTTGTAGGGCACTTGTCCTACTCTTACCCCCATTTTACTTCCTTTTGCAGCCCTCTAGCACTTGCCAGGACTTTTTTACAGCCATTTTTGTGCCAAAAAGTTTGGGTCCCCATTAACTTCAATGGGGTTCGGGGTCCGGGGTCAAGTTCGGGACCGAACCAAAACTTTTTTGCGAAGTTCGGCCAGACCCGCCGAACCCGAACATCCAGGTGTTCGCTCAACTCTAATTATTACTAATCATGTTTAGCGCTGCACTTTAATTGCAGGAAGCATCAATGAACTACTGAAGCTAAAGCGCTCAACAGCGCCCTGGTAGTTCATTGAGACAGCCGCAAAGGCTGTTGGTAGTTCTTCCATTCACAGGACTCTGTGAATAAATGATGCAGCCGGATGGGTGGAGCTTATTTTTTAAATTGTTACACCAGAGAACGGAAGATCTCCGGCCTGCTGTCAAGGGGGACTTGTGTTTGTGTGTGTGTGTGTGTGTGTGGGGGGGGGAGGGTTATCATGTGTGGCCTTTATTTATGCATTTTCATGATGTTTGATGTATGTGACCTCCTTGATGCTACCAAATGCACATATTCATTTTCATTTTGTGATAATATTATAAAATATTTCTTGTCATTTTATTATTTATAAGTTGTATATTTTATGTAAACAAGCTAATTCTTTAAATACTGTAAATAAGGTGTGCCTATAGACCCACTTGGATGAGTTGAATAATTATACAGTATATTAAATTTAAAGCAACAGTGCATAAACAACGATCAAATACACACAAAAGGAAAGAGTAAACAAACAAACAAAAAAACTAAATGATATGAAACTAGTCTAAATACTGTATACCTAAAACCTATATTTGACTAGAATAGGGAAACATTAGAACCCCTGTCAGGTTTTAATGCTATCTAAGGGTTCCTTTCAAATTTTGTTCTGTGGGTGACCTTTTACCAGACAGAAAGTGAGGGAAAATCTACAACAAGGAAATAGACAACAATAAAAAAAAATCACCCCCAAAAGTCCCACAAAGCAGAGATTTCCCTATTCTGTTTCCATATATACAGCTTAATTTATTGGATCATAAATATACCCCTTTTATTATTTCATCTAATACTTATAAAAAAAGGTAGCATACACATACATAAATGCACCAGATATTTAAAAACATTTACAAGTCTTACCTGCAGGCCATGCAATTATACCTCCTATATAACTTTGATCAGTACATGTCATTTTCCCAATTTACCATGCATATACCATATAATTTGTATAATATTCAAAATGGATACACCGTAACATCCATACTAACTTCAGACCATATATACAACTGCGTGCGCTATTGTTTGCTAATACACTCCAAAATACTCTTGTCCAACTCCAGGTTAAGCTGCCCATAGATGGATTGAAATTCACTTGGTTCAGCAGGGACCATCTTTGGGCAGACCGGTTGTACAGGAGTCGACCTCTTGGTCGACTTCTGCAAAACCAGCCTGTTGGAAACTGTTTCCTCAATCAGAGCCACCGACTCATATGTATGCTGATGAGTGTATTTTGACGGCCAGAAAGCCTCCTTGCAGTCAGAATACAATAGTTCAGTGGAAGAGATTCTCCCATCCACCTCAAATGTGTGGATGGGGGAATCTATTCATTGTTTTTCATTCAACCCACTGGTTGAACAAAAGCATATGAATCATGTATGGCCTCCCTTAGATATCTATAAGGTAGAATGATAAACCTTTGCATGAGAGACCAGGTATCCAGTCCTTAACCACTTCAATACAGGGCACTTCCCCCCTTCCTGCCCAGAACAATTTTCAGCTGTCAGCGCTGTCACACTTTGAATAGCAATTGAACAGTCATGCAACACTGTACCCAAACTAAATCTTTATCATTTTCTTCCCATAAATAGAGCTTTCTTTTGGTGGTATTTGATCACCACTGGGGTTTTTATTTTTTGCTAAACAAACTAAAAAAGACAGACAAAAAAAAAGTTTTACTTTGTTTCTCTCATAAAATGTAGTTTTCTCCTTCACTAACAGGTAGGGATGGGCCCGCGGTTTGAGTCGTATGTAAGTTCCAATCGAACAATGGCCGTTTGCCCGTTCACCGAATTGAGAACTTTATGGGGCGTTCGCAGCGACTTCGCCGCTGCGGAGCGCCCCATAATGCATTGCGCGCAGGCGGCACGCACAGATCCTCCTCCATCAGAGGGCTCCTGCCGTCTGCCCGCTGTTTGTTATCACAGTTTATTTATATGGCAGGACGGGGCCACCCGGCGATGTAAGCAAACGACCCCGCCCCTTCTGATGTCATGTGATGTCAGAGGGGGCGGGTCATGCACGTATGTCACCGAGTGGCCCCGCCCTGCCATAAAAATAAAACATCAACACAAAGCGAGCTCAGTCGGGGGAGCCCTCCCATGCAGGAGGAGCTGTTTTTTTTCGGGTCTGTAACTCGCCGTGATTGACGATGGATTACAATGGGGGGACATTTATTTTTAATTTTTTAATAAAGGACTTGTCCCTAATTGTCTCCTGTGTTTTTTTTTTTTTTTACACTTTTGGTGAATTAGTAGGGTTACAATGTACCCGATACTAATTCACATAGTGGGGGGTCGGATCAGGGGGCCCCCTTATTAAAGTGGACTTCCAGACTCCGATAAGCCCCCTGCCCGTACACCCCCACAACCACAGCCCAGGGTTGTGGGAAAGGGGCTCTCGTCCCCATCAACATGGGGACAAGGTGCTTTGGGGTGGGGGCGCAGGGCCCCAAAGCACCCACACTCCCCATGTTGAGGGCATGTAGTCTGGTATGGTTCAGGAGGGGGGGGTACTCGCTCGCCCCCCCCATAATGGCTGGCCTGGTTGGATGCTCGGATAAGGGTCTGGTTTTGATTTTAGGGCGCAGGGTTCCCCTTCAAATCCAAACCAGACCCGAAGTCAGTGACTTTTCTGTATATTGCCGGGAGCCAGCAATACATTACAGCCACGATAATAAATGACAATTTTTCCTTCACAAATGACAGATTCTAAACATCACAAAGGTGTGCCCTTTTACAGGCAGACTAGGCCAGGCACATTATTTATAGGAATATTTCATTTTTATTGTTTCACTGTAAGCATTATTAAAATCACTGCTCCTGAAAAAAATGATTGATTTAAAAACTTTTTTTTGCATTGATACATGTCCCCTAGGGCAGGATCCGGGTCTCCATACACTTTTTAGGGCAATAACTTGCATATAAACCTTTAAAATTAGCACTTTGATTTTTCATGTTCGGGTCCCGTAGACTTTAATGGTGTTCGAATGTTCGCACAAATTTTTTGCCTGTTCGCATGTTCTGGTGTGAACCAAACCGGGGGGTTTTCGGCCCATCCCTACTGACAGGCACTTATGAGGCTGCACCAATGGGCACTGATGGGCACTGATGAGCTGGCACTGATAAGGTGGCACTGATGGGCACTGATGAGGAGGCACTAATATGTAGAATTGATGGGCACTGATAGGTGGCACTGATATCCAGCACTGATGGGCATTGGTAGGCAGCACTGATGGGAACTGATAGGTGGCACTAATGGGCACTGATAGGTGGCACTAATGGGCACTGATAGGTGGCACTGTTGCACAATGATAGGCAGCACTGACAGGCGGCACTGATGGGCACTAAAAGATGGCACTGATGGGCACTAATAGATTGCACTGATAGGCAGCACTGATGATGAGGTACTGACAGTCATTACTGATGGGCACTGATTGTGATTGGCATCTGTGAGGGTCAATGACAGGCGTTACTAATGGGCACTGATTGGCACTTTGGTGGGCACTGACTGGCAGCTGATGGGCACTGATTGGCAGCAGCTAATGGGGGCTGCACTGATAATCAATGTGCTGATTATCAGCGCACACACCCCCCCCCCCCCCCCGACAGGAGAGCTGCCAATCGTCTCTCCCTGTCAGCGCGAACTGAGGAAAGCTGTTTACCGGCACTTCCTGGTTACATGCTGTGATCAGCTGTGATTGGTCACAGCTGATCATGTGGTAAAGAGTCTAAGTCATAGGCTCTTTACCACAATCAAAGTTGCGGTGTGTCAGAGTGACACACCACACCACCGATCTGCGTGCGAGCGGCTTATCCTGCTGGATGTCATATGACGCCCAGTCAGGATAACAGAGCCACATTGCGGACCTCAATCCACAATGGAGCGGGTGGGAAGTGGCTAATTAGGAGCACTACCCCATTCTCAGGTGGCTAACTCATATTCACTGTGAGTAAGCCATATCTGCATTTTTAAATATATATATATTTATATATAATATATATATATATATATATATATATATATATATATACAATATGTATACTGTACTGTGTAAACATTTTAGGCAAGTGTAAAGAGATGCTGTAAAGAATGCTTGCAAAAATATATATTTCAATTGTTTATTTTTAACAAATTACAAAATGCAAATTAAGTGAACACAAGAAACCTCTAAATCAAATAATATCAATATTTGGTATGACCACCCTTTGATTTCAAACCAGCATCAATTCTTCTAGATTAAGGTGACCAGATTCTTAAAATTAAATCTGGGGACATATTTTTTTTTTTATTGGCAAATGGTAAAGTATTTTATAAGCATATGAGCCCGCCCATCCCCGACACCAGATCTTCGATTTGACAGCTCCACTAACTCTCACTGTCATTGCGGTTGTACGTCCCCAGCTTGCCCACCAATCCCTGGCTGTGCTGGATGGAAGTTCACACTGCTGCAGGTCCTGCTAGGCTGTCAGCAATGGGTATAGGCGCTGCCCCTTAATCCGGGGACACAACCAGGGACAGACTTGATCCGGGGACAGTGTCCTCAGTCCAGGGACTGTCCCCGGAAACAGGGGATGTCACACTATTCTAGATGCACTTTTTTTTATGTAGGAACTTGGCATCTTGGAGAACTAACCCCAGATCTTCTGCGGAAGTTGAGTGCCTTAAATCCTTCTGTCTCTTCATGTAATCCTAGACAGGATTTATGCTGTTGAGATCATGGCCCTGTGGCAGAGCGGTAACTGGGGGGGGGGGGGTTAGGCCAAATTGAGGGGGGTACCAAACTGAGAGGGTTTGATGTCTGCAGTGCTGACACTAGCTGGGATTTGATTGGATCAGGCTGGACTGACCTGCATTTAGAGGGAGACAAGCTCACACAGACAAGCTCACACACCACCAGCTGCTCTGTGAGCCCACATGATCATAGTGGATCCAGGATCCAGACCCTAGGGTTTCAGCCTGCTACCTTGAAGTCAGACCTGGATAGGAGTAGTGATGGGCCAGATGTTCGCCCATTCGCTGAATCCCAAACATTATGGGGCGATTGTGGCGAATTCGCGACAGTGCATTCTGTGGTATTAATATATATATATATATGTATATATACAGCCTAATATATATATACTCTGCATTCAGTGTAGACTATATTTACAGTGCATTTGGTGGTATATAAAACACGTCAGGCGGAGTATTAATATACAGTATCTCACAACAGTACAACCCTCACGTTTTTGTAAATATTGTATTATATCTTTTCATGTGACAACACTGAAGAAATTACACTTTGCTACAATGTAAAGTAGTGAGTATACAGCTTGTAAAACAGTGTCAATTTTCTGTCCCCTCAAAATAACACAACACACAGCCATTCATTTCTAAACTGCTGCCAACATAAGTGAGTACAGACCTAAGTGTAAATGTTCAAATTGGGCCCAAAGTGTCAATATTTTTTGTGGCCACCATTATTTTTCAGCACTGCCTTAATCCTCTGGGGCATGGAGTTCACCAGAGCTTCACAGGTTGCCACTGGAGTCCTCTTCCACTCCTCCATGACGACATCACAGAGCTGGTGGATGTTAGAGACCTTGTGCTCCTTCACCTTCTCTTTGAGAGGGTTTAGGTCTGGAGACATGCTTGGCCAATCCATCACCTTTACCCTCAGCTTCTTTAGCAAGGCAGTGGTCATGGTGGAGATGTGTTTGGGGTCGTTATCATGTTGGAACACTCCCCTTCGGCTCAGTCTTCGAAGGGAGGGGATTATGCTCTGCTTCAGTATTTCACAGTACATGTTGGCATTCGTGGTTCCCACAATGAATTATAGCTTCCCAGTGCCAGCAGCACTCATGCAGCCCCAGACTATAACACTCCCACCTCCATGCTTGACTGTAGGCAAGACACACTTATCTTTGTAACCCTCACCTGGCTGCCGCCACACACGTTTGACACCATCTGAACCAAATAAGTTTATCTTGGTCTCGTCAGACCACAGGACATGGTTCCAGCAATCCATGTCCTTAGTCTGCTTGTCTTCAGAAAACTGTTTGCGGTCTTCCTTGTGCATCATCTTTAGAAGAGTTTTCCTTCTGGGACAACAGCCATGCAGACCAATTTTATGCAGTGTGCGGCGTATGGTCTGGGCACTGACAGGCTGACTCCCCACCCCTTCAACCTCTGCAGCAATGCTGGCAGCACTCCTACGTCTATTTCCCAAAGACAATCTTTGGATATGACGCTGAGTACGTGCACTCAACATCCTTGGTCAACCATGGCGAGGCCTGTTCTGAGTGGAGCCTGTCCTGTTAAACCGCTGTATGGTCTTGGCCACCGTGCTGCAGCTCAGTTTCAGGGTCTTGGCAATCTTCTTATAGCCTAGGCCATCTTTATGTAGAGCAACAATTCTTTTTTTCAGATCCTCAGAGAGTTCTTTGCCATGAGGTGCCATGTTGAACTTCCAGTGACCAGTATGAGAGAGTGAGAGTGATAACACCAAATTTAACACACCTGCTCCCCTTTCACAACTGAGACCTTGTAACACTAACGAGTCACATGGCAAATTGGGCCCAATTTGGACATTTTCACTTAGGGGTGTACTTGCTTTTGTTGCCAGCAGTTTATACATTAATGGCTGTGTGTTGAGTTATTTTAAGGGGACAGCAAATTTACACTGTTATACAAGCTGTACACTCACTACTTTACATTGTAAGTGTAATTTCTTCAGTGTTGTCACATGAAAATATATAATAAAATATTTACAAAAATGTGAGGGGTGTACTCACTTTTGTGAAATACTGTATATACTCTGCATTCAGTGTAGACTATATAGACAGTGCATTCGGTGGTGTACAGTATATAATACAATTCAGGCGGTGGATTAATATATATATACTGCCTATTATATGTATATATATATATATATATATATATGTATATATTTAGCATAGACAGTGCAGTTGGCAGTGTACATTATATAATACACTTCAGGCGGTGTATATATATATATGTATATATATATATATATATATATATATACTCCGCATTCAGTGTAGACTATATAGACAGTGCATTTGACAGTGTACAGTATATAATACACTTCAGGCGGCGTATTAATATATATATATATATATATATATATATATATATATATATATATATATATATACAGCCTAATATATATATATATATATATATATATATACATATATACAGTGGGTACGGAAAGTATTCAGACCCCCTTAAATTTTTCACTCTTTATATTGCAGCCATTTGCTAAAATTATTTAAGTTCATTTTTTTCCCTCATTAATGTAAACACAGCATCCCATATTGACAGAAAAACACAGAATTGTTGACATTTTTGCAGATTTATTAAAAAAGAAAAACTGAAATATCACATGGTCCTAAGTATTCAGACCCTTTGCTGTGACACTCATATATTTAACTCAGGTGCTGTCCATTTCTTCTGATCATCCTTGAGATGGTTCTACACCTTCATTTGAGTCCAGCTGAGTCCAGCAGATTATACTGATTGGACTTGATTAGGAAAGCCACACACCTGTCTATATAAGACCTTACAGCTCACAGTGCATGTCAGAGCAAATGAAAGTCATGAGGTCAAAGGAACTGCCTGAAGAGCTCAGAGGGGTTTGTAGAAGGTAAATTCCTAATACCTCCGGTGACACGAGAATCCTTGGAATTCACGTCATCTTTAGAAAAACATTGGAACCGGTCTAGACACGGAACGGTGTTAAGACAGAGACTCGAGAAGTCCGTCAAGGAAACTGGAGTACTGAAAGTAAACGAGACTGTACGTGACACTCGACAT
>BLSH010053517.1:103835-125688 GCA_018402905.1 Glandirana rugosa | reverse complement strand
CCTATCGTGAAAGCGGATCGTCGTTTTAACAGTGACCAAGCTTAGGGTTGGGGCTGTGATGGACGGACCTCAAACGTACAAGAGGGACACGGACGCACCTAAAGGAGCCCCATGAGGCCAAAGGAGGGTGTGAGGTTTCTGTACGACCATCCAATTAACCGAGGACAGATTTAACGGGGATGATACACATACTTACACTCAATCCCTGGAATCTAACATTCGAGGAACTCCCATCCCTGACTACATTTACATGTTATATATACATTTCGCGACGCATTTAACTGTCGCGATATATTCATGGACTTTATTATTTATTTATATATATATATATATATATATATATATATATATATGTCCCACCCGGTAAATATACCTATGTGGAATTATTTTATCCTAACCAACCACTATAATTGAAGGACAAACACCGTGTAATCAAATACACTCCCCCCATTCAAAATGTCCGACTTCAAAATGGCCGCCATGGTCACCACCCATCTTGAAAAGTTTCCCCCCTCACATAAACTAATGTGCCACAAACAGGAAGTTAATATCACCAACCAATCCTATTTTATTAAGGTGTATCCATATAAATGGCCCACCCTGTATATATATATATATATATATATATATATATATATATTTATTTATTATTTCAGGTACTTATATAGCGCTGTCAATTTACGCAGCGCTTTACATATATATTGTACATTTACATCAGTCCCTACCCTCAAGGAGCTTACAATCTAAGGTCCCTAACTCACATTCATACACATAGTAGGGGCAATTTAGACAGGAGCCAATTAACCTACCAGCATGTCTTTGGAGTGTGGGAGGAAACCGGAGTACCCCGAGGAAATCCACGCAGGCACAGGGAGAACATGCAAACTCCAGGCAGGTAGTGTCGGGGTTGGGATTCGAACCAGTGACAATTTTGCTGCTAGGCGAAAGTGCTATCCACTACACCATTGTGTCGCCCCAGCTACTGGGCTGCAGAGCAGTATTCCAACATGATAATGACCCCAAACACACCTCCAAGACGACCACTGCCTTGCTAAAGAAGCTGAGGGTAAAGATGACGCACTGGCCAAGCATGTCTCCAGACCTAAACCCTATTGAGCATCTGTGGGTCATCCTCTAACAGAAGGTAGAGGAGCGCAAGGTCTCTAACATCCACCAGCTCCATGATGTCATCATCGAGGAGTGTTAGAGGACTCCAGTGGTAACCTGTGAAGCTCTGGTGAGCTCCATGCCCAAGAGGGTTAAGGCAATGCAGGAAAATAATGGTAGCCACACAAAATATTGACACTTTGGGCCCAATTTGAACATTTCTACTTAGGGGTGTACTCACTTTTGTTGCCAGTGGTTTAAACAATAATGGCTGTGTGTTGAGTTATTTTGAGGGGACAGCAAATTTACACTGTTATACAAGCTGTACACTTACTACTTTACATTGTAGAAAAGTGTCATTTCTTCAGTGTTGTCACATGAAAAGATATAATAAAATATTTACAAAAATGTGAGGGTGTACTCACTTTTCTGAGATACTATATATATATATATATATATATATATATATATATACATACAGCCTTATATATATATATATATATATATATGTATGTATGTGTGCATACAGTGTAGACTATATAGACAGTGCATTCGGTGGGGTACAGTATATAATCCACTTCAGGAGGTGTATTAATATATATACAGTCAGGTCCATAAATATTGGGACATCAACACAATTCTAATCTTTTTGGCTCTATACACCACCACAATGGATTTGAAATGAAACAAACAAGATGTGCTTTAACTGCAGACTTTCAGCTTTAATTTAAGGGTATTTACATCCAAATCAGGTGAACGGTGTAGGAATTACAACAGTTTGTATATGTGCCTCCCACTTTTTAAGGGACCAAAAGTAATGGGACAATTGGCTGCTCAGCTGTTCCATTGCCAGGTGTGTGTTATTCCCTCATTATCCCCATATACAAGGAGCAGATAAAAGGTCCAGAGTTAATTTCAAGTGTGCTATTTGCATTTGGAATCTGTTGCTGTCAACTCTCAATATGAGATCAAAAGAGCTGTCACTATCAGTGAAGCAAGCCATCATTAGGCTGAAAAAACAAAACAAACCCATCAGAGAGATAGCAAAAACATTAGGTGTGGCCAAATCAACTGTTTGGAACATCCTTAAAAAGAAAGAACGCACCGGTGAGCTCAGCAAAACCAAAAGACCTGGAAGACCACGGAAAACAACTGTGGTGGATGACCGAAGAATTCTTTCCCTGGTGAAGAAAACACCCTTCACAACAGTTGGCCAGATCAAGAACACTCTCTAGGAGGTAGGTGTATGTGTGTCAAAGTCAACAATCAAGAGAAGACTTCACCAGAGTGAATACAGAGGGTTCACCACAAGATGTAAACCATTGGTGAGCCTCCAAAACAGGAAGGCCAGATAAGAGTTTGCCAAACAACATCTAAAAAAGCCTTCCCAGTTCTGGAACAACATCCTATGGACAGATGAGACCAAGATCAACTTGTACCAGAGTGATGAGAAGAGAAGGGTACGGAGAAGGAAAGGAACTGCTCATGATCCAAAGCATACCACCTCATCAGTGCAGCATAGTGGTTGTAGTGTCATGGCGTGGGCATGTATGGCTGCCAATGGAACTGGTTCTCTTGTATTTATTGATGATGTGACTGCTGACAAAAGCAGCAGGATGAATTCTGAAGTGTTTCAGGCAATATTATCTGCTCATATTCAGTCAAATGCTTCAGAACTAATTGGACGGCTCTTCACAGTGCAGTTGGACAATGACCCGAAGCATACTGCGAAAGCAACCAAAGAGTTTTTTAAGGGAAAGAAGTGGAATGTTTTGCAATGGCTAAGTCAATCACCTGACCTGAATCCGATTGAGCATGCATTTCACTTGCTGGACAAAACTGAAGGGAAAATGCCCCAAGAACAAGCAGGAACTGAAGACAGTTGCAGTAGAGGCCTGGCAGAGCATCACCAGGGATGAAACCCAGTGTCTGGTGATGTCTATGCCTTCCAGACTTCAGGCTGTAATTGACAGCAAAGGATTTGCAACCAAGTATTAAAAAGTAAAAGTGTGATTTATGATTGTTAATCTGTCCCATTACTTTTGGTCCATTAAAAAGTGGGAGGCACATATACAAACTGTTGTAATTCCTATACCGTTCACCTGATTTGGATGTAAATACCCTCAAATTAAAGCTGAAAGTCTGCAGTTAAAGCACATCTTGTTAGTTTCATTTCAAATCCATTGTGGTGGTGTATAGAGCCCAAAAGATTTGAATTGTGTCAATGTCCCAATATTTATGGACCTGACTGTATACAGTATATACAGCCTAGTATATATACAGTATCTCAAAAAAGTGAGTACACCCCTCACATTTTTGTAAATAATGCTTGTAGTCGCGCATCTTCCGATCACTCTCCAGTAAGGGAATTAAGGACGGCACGTTATCCTTCTAACGGGGATCCAGTAATGAGCTCAAGTTACAATGTGGGCAACTCGACTATCGTTGCGCAGGCACTGCAACATGTAGTCGCTCATGTGTGCCAGGCTGCCCAGAGGCAAAGACAACTTGTCCTCTGAGGGAGGTGTATCATCTGTGTCCTCCGTATCCCCCCAGCCACACTCCAGTGATGCCCACGAGCTGCGGTGGGTGCCACCCTGCTGTGAATACGGTTCCTCCTCCTCCTCCTCCTCATCATCCTCTTCCTCATCATCCTCCAGAACTGTTCCCTGGCTTTAAAATGTTTTACCTGGTCTATGCTGGTGCAGGAACCCACCCTCCGAGCCACTTGTCAATGACTGGCCTGATAACCGTGGAAATGACCCCTCTTCCTCCTCCTCCTGTGCCACATCCTCTTCCATCATCGCCCAAAGTGTTTTTTCAAGGAGACATAGAAGTGGGATAGCAACGCTGAGAACAGCATCATCAGCACTGGCCATGTTGGTGGAGTACTCGAAACACCGCAATATGGTACACAGGTCTCGCATAGAGGCCCACTTGTTGGTGGTGAAGTGGTGCTGTTCCGCAGAGAGACTGACCCGTGCGTGCTGCAGCTGAAACTCCACTATTGCCTGCTGCTGCTCGCACAGTCTCTCCAGCATGTGCAAGGTGGAGTTCCACCTTGTGGGCATGTCGCATAGGAGGCAGTGAGCGGGAAGGCCAAAGTTTCGCTGCAGCGCAGACAGGTGAGCAGCAGCAGGGTGAGAACGTCGAAAGCGTGCACAGACGGCCCACACTTTCTGCAGCAGCTCTGACATATTAGGGTAGTTTTTTAGAAATTTCTGCACCACCAAATTCAGCACATGCGCCAAGCAGGGGATGTGCATCAAACTGGCTAGGCCCAGAGCTGCTATGAGATTTCGCCCATTATCGCACACCACCAGGCCGGGCTTGAGGCTCAGTGGCAACAACCACTCATCAGTCTGTTGTTCAATGCCCGTTCACAGCTCCTGCGCAGTGTGGGGTTTATCCCCCAAACATATCAGTTTTAAAACAGCCTGCTGTCGTTTCCCCCTGGATGTGCTGAAGTTGGTGGTGAAGGTGTTACCCTGAGCGGATGAGGAGGTGGTAGAGGAGGAGGAAGCGGAGTAGGAGGAAGAGGCAACAGGAGGCAAAGAGAAATGTCCTCGGTGGCGGAAGAACATGCGCCAAACTGCTATCCGCCTCAGGTTCACCCATCACTACATTTGCCCAGTGTGCAGTTAACAAGATATGCTTACTGGTCCAGTATCAGTGGTTATGTGGACCTTGCCACAGATGGTGTTGCGCAGTGCACACTTGATTTTGTTCCCGACTTGTTTGTGCAGGGAAGGGATGGCTCGCCTGGAAAAGTAGTGGCGGCTGGGAACCACGTACTGTGGGACAGCCACCGCCATCAGGTTTTTAAAACTGTCCGTGTCCACCAGACGGAATGACAGCATTTCAAAGGCCAGGAATTTTGAAATGCTGGCATTCAGGGCCAGGGATCGTGAGTGGGTAGGGGAGTACTTCCTCTTTTTTTCCAGTGTTTGGGAAATGGACAGCTGTAATCTTCCATGGGACCATGGTGTGAAAATGCTTGGGGACGGTGGCGGACATGGTGGCATTGCTGTCACATCGTCTGTTTGCTGGGTGGTAGGTGACACTGGCACTGTAGAGGTGGTGGAAGAGGCCGAGGCAGAAGAGGAAGCAGGAGGAGCCCGAGGCCTTTCTTGGATTTTGAGGTGCTTATTCCACTGCAGCTCGTGCTTTGCATGTAGATGCCTGGTCATGCAGGTTGTGCTCAGGTTTAGAACATTTATGCCTCCCTTCAGGCTCTGATTGCACAGTGTGCAAACGACTCATGTCCTGTCGTCAGTAAATTGTCTGAAGAACTGCCACGCCAGGGAACTCCTTTGAGCTGCCTTTGGTGTGCTATGTCCCTGGGTGCGGTGGGTAATAGCAGGCGTACTGTCTAGGGGATGGTCGCTCCGCTTTGGCAACCTGCTTCTTCTTTTGCTGTGCTGGTGCCTCTGTGCGACCACCACCTCTTTCTCCAAACTGCACGCGTCACTTGCATCATCTTCCACCCGCTCTTCACCACTGCCCTCTTTGTCAGTCTGCACACTGTAGAAAACAGCAGCAGTTTCGTCATCATCAGAGTTGTGCTGCAGTGGTGTTTCCATGTCCTCATCCTGAAACAGAGGTGGTTGGGCATCGGTGCACTCAATGTCTTCCTCTTCTGCAGCAGGGCTATGTGGATGACCCACGGAATGCACAACAGCAGAGTCATCAAAAAGCATAAGAGACTGCTGCATGATTGGGGGCTCAGACTTCCTGGCTGATTTACAAGGGGCTGAAGGGAAAGACAGATGGCCATGGGGTTCAGGTGCCAACTCTGAGCTTTAAGCAAGGGACCGGATGGGAGACAATGTGAAGGAACTGGAGGCATTGTCTGCCACCCAATCTACTATCGCCTGTACTTGTTCTGGCCTCACCATTCGTTGAGCGGCATTTGGGCCTACCATATAACGTTTAAGGTTCTGTCGGCTACTCCCACCTGAGGAAGGTGTTTCACTTGTGCGTGTAGCTGGCACAGATCGAACACGTCCTCTCCTTGCAACAGGAGATTCACCAACACCACCAACACCAGCAGCACCACGACCACGTCCCTTATTTGACGCTCTCCTCATTCTGGACGCAAATGTACTATTTAGCATAAATTTATATTATTTTTTATAATGCTAATCTATCCCTCACACCAGCAGCAGGAACCTCTCTCCACACCAGTATGAGGTGATTTTATAATGCTAATCTGTCCCTCACAACAGCAGCAGGAACCTCTCCCTACACCAGTATGAGATGATTTTTTAACGCTAATCTGTCCCTCACACCAACAGCAGGAGCCTCTTCCTACACCAGTATGAGATGATTTTATAATGGTAATCTGTCCCTCACACCAGCAGCAGGAACCTCTCCCTACACCAGTATGAGACGATTTTATAATGGTAATCTGTCCCTTACACCAGCAGCAGGAACCTCTCCCTAAACCAGTATGAGATGATCTTATAACGGTAATCTGTCCCTCACACCAGCAGCAGGAACCTCTCCCTATTCCAGTATGAGATGATTTTATAACGGTAATCTGTCCCTCGCACCCGCAGCAGGAACCTCTCCCTACACCATTATGAGATGATTTTATAACGGTAATCTGTCCCTCACACCAGCAGCAGGAACCTCTCCCTACACCAGTATGAGATGATTTTATAATGGTAATCTGTCCCTTACACCAGCAGCAGGAACCTCTCCCTAAACTAGTATGAGATGATCTTATAACGGTAATCTATCCCTCACACCAGCAGCAGGAACCTCTCTCTACACCAGTATGAGATGATTTTATAACGCTAATCTGTCTCTCAACCCAGCAGCAGGAACCTCCCCCTATACTAGTATGAGATGATCTTATAACGGTAATCTGTCCCTCACACCAGCAGCAGGAACCTCTCCCTATACTAGTATGAGATGATCTTATAAGGGTAATCTGTCCCTCACACCAGCAGCAGGAACCTCTCCCTACACCAGTATGAGATTATTTTATAACGGTAATCTGTCCCTCACACCAACAGCAGGAACCTCTCCCTACACCAGTATGAGATGATTTTATAACGCTAAACTGTCCCTCACTCCAGCAGCAGGAACCTCTCACTATACTAGTATGAGATGATCTTATAACGGTAATCTGTCCCTCACACCAGCAGCAGGAACCTCTCCCTACACCAGTATGAGATGATTTTTTAACGGTAATCTGTCCCTCACACTAGCAGCAGGAACCTCTCCCTAGACCAGTATGGGATGATTTTATAACACTAATCTGTCCCTCGCCTCGCATGCAATCATTTTGAGGTGACTAGCAGGAGTCTGACCCGGGTTTTGTTTTGCTGGCCAACATGGCAGAGCTGGTTTCGGCCCGGACTTTCTGGTCTACTCAAACCCCTCTCCACCTGCATTTAATGATAAGGAAGAAATCTCACTAGGGCTCGATCCTGGATCTCAGAGGGAAAAAGCTGAGAGAGCTCTGTGTGCTAATTTGGACTCTAAAAACAAGGTTTGCAAAGTGCTTATGTTCTGTGGTTGTCAGGGACAGCTCCACACTGCATAGAGAGGAATCTCTTTGTTTAGTGTAGCGCCAGATGGCAAGGTTTTGTTTTCTGTTTATGTTTTGATCTTGAAAACCCATGAAAATAAGGTTGGCAAGTCGCCAGACTTTAAACAGACTGACATCCATGCTGAATCTTTTCCCCTGAAAAGTGATCCCCACAAGCTAATCTCCCACACGTGGTGGAGTTCAGCGTGGCAACTTCCAAAGATGGAGGAAATGTTGAAGGCTCTGCTGCAAGCCAATGCAGCCAAACCAACTGACAAGTTACAGAAGCCGCTGCAGCACAACAGGCAGATTTACAAGAGACTTTTGCAGCTCAGCGAGAGGTAGCAGAGGCCCTGCTGTAATTAAAAAAAAGGGCCCGTGCCTCCTGTGACAGTGGAACGAAGGTTGGTACACGCCTTGTACCACATGCAGAAGATGACACTTGTGGATGATGTGGAGGTGTACCTCACGATCTTTGAAAGAGTTGCTCTATGCGAAGGATGGCCAAAAGAACAGTGGGCGGGACTGCTAGCACCATTCTTGACCAGCGAACCCCAAAAGGCCTACTTCGATCTGGATGCAGATAAGGCCCAGGACTATGAGACTCTAAAGGCACAGACACTCACACGCTTGGGGTCACCATGGCAGTTCAAGCCCAACATGGGCATCAGTGGACCTGTCGCACCGACAAGCCATCCCGTTCGCAGATGTTCAACCTAGTTCACCTTACAAGGAAATGTCTACAGCCAGAGACTTTGCCAGGCCCCCAGATCGTGGAGTGTGTGGTCATGGACCACTATCTGCGGGCGCTCCCTGCTGCTTTGAGTAAATGGGTCAGCCATGGGGACCCCAAAACTGCAGGTCAACTGGTGAACCTCGTTGACGGATACACAGCAGCTAAGGACTTGTTGCGCCCATCTGCGCCCCACTTCAATGTCTCTAGAGGTTAAAGATCCCCCGGCGGACCCAGTAAGACTCTTCCAGGTTCAGGGGGGAGGGGGAATTTGATAAAACTGATACGGTTAAAGAGACGGGGGCTCTAGACTTAGAGACTGGCCAAAGAAGCCAGGAAGGTCTTGGGGACCCCTGAGAGGACTGGGTATAGAACACATACACATTGCTGCTAATTGTCCCCTGAATGATGAACCCATGCAATGTGATAATGCTTATATGAAAAGATGTATTTCTCTGTTTTCACAGGTCGCATGTATAGCATCATGCTCAAGTCGCATGGAGAAGCAAATGTGTGTGATTGCTATTGACGGGAAATCCAAGATTGACACCCCTTGCGGCAGAGTGACCCATTCAGTGGGAGTGGTACCTTCCCTGCTTCATGAAGCCCTAGTGGGAACAGATTTTCCCCATTTTTGGAGGTTGTGGGAAGGCACAGAGGGCCTGGAGGAAAGAGCTTCCCGTGTTGAGGAGGCACGGGAGTTCTCATCAGACCCTTTTTGCCAAACGGAAGGAGAGATTGGTGGCAGGACCGAGGAAGAAGGAGACCCTCTTCCTTTTCCTGTAATGGCTGGGGAGCCAGAGGAGCTGGAAGATAGCACTCAGCAGATGGCTAATGTCCCAGACCATGTCTCTGTCCCTGACCGTGAGAGTAACCAAATGTAGTCCCTGACTTAGAGGTCCGGAGAGAGGACTTCTGTACAGAACAACTATGGGATGTCACTCTCCTCAGAGCCAGAGAAAACGTGAAGGTGATGGATGGGGAACCAGTGGACTCTAATTGGGGGGGTGTCTTTTCCCTACATGGCGCTTAAAAATGATTTGTTGTATCAGGTGGTGAAACACGGAGAGTACGAACTGGAACAGCTAGTGGTTCCCAAACCCTTCCGCCGGATAGTGCTAGATCTGGCCCATGGTCATGTAATGGGAGGACATCTGGGTACAGAAAAAAACAGGGAAAGGATAACCCAGAGATTCTTCTTACCGGGGTTGTATGCAGATGTCAAAGAATACTGTGAGTCATGCCCTGAGTGTCAAATGACAGCCCCATCACCTTATTTTCCTACTCCCCTTGTCCCATTTCCCATAATTGAAATGCCATTCGAGTGAATTGGCATGGATCTCGTGGGACCAGTAGTAAAATCTGCCCAGGTACACCTACACATCCTGGTGATACTGGACTATGTGACCCGCTATGTTGAGGCCATACCCTTGCGGAGTATCTCCGCTAAGACTTTTGCCAAGGAACTGTCCTGGTGTTTAATCGGGTGGGGATCCCTAAAGAAATCTTGACGGATCAGGGTATCCCGTATATGTCCAGAGTGACCAGAGAATTGTGTAAATGGTACAAAATTTCCCACCTCTGTACCTCTTTTTACCACCCCCAAACTGATGGTCTATTGGAAAGTTTTAACAAACCCTCAAGAGTATGCTAAAAAAGGTGGTGGATAAAGATGGGTGAAATTGGGATTTTTTGCTGCTGTACCTCATGTTTTCCATGCGAGAGGTTCCGCAGGTGTCTACAGGGTATTCCCCCTTTGAACTCTGTTATGGTAGACATCCCCGGGGCCTGCTAGATGTCGCAAAGGAGACATGGGAGAGAGAGGCCACCCCATATAGAAGCATCATAGAGCATGTCTCCTTGATGCAGGATCGAATCGCAGCTATCCCACCCCTTGTATGAGAGCAAGCCCAGGAGGCCCAGAGAAGGGTTTACAATCGGGGTGCCAAAACCCGAACTTTCAACATCCGGGGACAGAGTGCTGATGCTAGTCCCCACGATCGAAAGTAAATGCCTGGCAAAGTGGCAGGGTCCCTTTGAGATTAGGGAAAGAGTAGGAGAAGTAAACTACAATGTTTACCAGCCTGTGAAAAGGAAACCGGAGCAGATTTACCATGTTAATCTCTTAAAACCATGAAGGGACAGAGAGACTTTATTGGCAGTGCTAACGCCCCAAAAGGACAGGTTATTCCTAATCCCGGATGTCCACATAACCGAGTCCTTGTCACTGACGCAACAAAACGACGTTAAGGAATTTGTCAGTAAAAATAGAGACTTTTTCTCTTCCCTACCCGGACTGACCACTGTGGTACAAGATGACATAATCACGGAACCCGGGGTCTGTGTAAATGTAAAACTCTACTGAATATCTGAGACTAGAGGAGAGACGGTGGCGAATGAAGTAAAAAGCATGTTGGAGTTAGTCGTGATAGAAGAGTCCAACAGCGCATGGTAGAGCCCTATAGTACTGGTCCCAAAGCCCGATGGCACTATCCGGTTCAGTAATGATTTTAGGAAGCTGAATGAAGTGTCTAAGTATGACGCATACCCAATGCCGCGGGTTGACAAACTTGTGGATGGGTTGGGAGGGGCTCAGTACATAACAAGCCTAGACCTAACTAAGGGATACTGGCAGATCCCCCTAACGGAGTCAGCAAAGGAAAAAACTGCCTTCTCTACCCCTGAGGAGTCCTTCCAATACAAACAAATGTCGTTTGGTCTGCATGGGGCCCCTGCATCCTTTCAGAGGATGATGAACAAGATGATGGACAAGATAGGCAGCGGCCTATCTGGATGATGTCGTCATCAACAGCCCAGATTGGGAATCACATCTGCACTGGGTTCAGACAGTAGTAGATTCACTAAGGGTAGCAGGTTTAACAGCCAATCCGAAGAAGTGTGCCATAGGTCTCGAGGAGGTCAAATACCTTGGGTATGTGATTGTTCGAGGTCTGATTAAGCCCCAAACCAATAAGATTGAGGGCATTCAAAAGTGGCCCCAACTGGTGAACAAGAAACAGGTTTGGGCCTTCCTGGGGATTACAGGGTATTACTGACGCTTCATCCCCGACTTTGCAACCATTGCAGTCCCTCTGACCAATCTGATAAAAAGGTAGAGCGTCAGGAATGGTTAAGTGGAATCCCGAAGCTGAAAAAGGCCTTCCAGAAATTGAAGCAAGCCCTTTGTGTACAGCCGGTGCTCGTGACCCCGGACTTCACAAAGGAGTTTGTCGTTCAAACCGATGCCTCTGAGGTGGGACTAGGTGGTGTTCTGTCCCAGATCAGAGACAGCGAGTCGCACCCGCCTAATAGACATGAAAAGAATTATGCCATTGAGGAGAAGTAGTGCCTGGCCATCAAGTGGGCCTTAGAGGCCCTAAAATACTACCTGCTGGGAAGGTC
This sequence comes from Glandirana rugosa, assembly GCA_018402905.1. Lineage (NCBI taxonomy): Eukaryota > Metazoa > Chordata > Amphibia > Anura > Ranidae > Glandirana > Glandirana rugosa. The sequence goes on along the minus strand of BLSH010053517.1, from coordinate 113,905 downwards.
ATTCAGGCTAGTCACTGACCATGCCCCCCTTACGTGGATGTGTAACAACCGGGAGAAAAATAGCCAGGTGACTAGGTGGTTCCTGGCACTACGGCCATTTAAGTTCTCAGTAGAACACTGGGCTGGAAGGCTCCAAAATAACACTGATGGTCTTTCCCGGGTCCATTGCATGGTCGGGACAGTTGCTCTGCCCCAGGGGCTTGAGCAGAGGGGAAGGATATATGACGTTATGCGAGGCACGACAATGGAAGGGTGATACTTGTCGCCTCACATGCGATCATTTTGAGGCAACTAGCGGGAGTCCGACCCAGCCATGGCAGAGCTGGTTCCGGCCCGGACTTTCTGCTCTACTCAAACCCCTCTCCATCTGCATTTAATGATCAGGAAGAGATCTCATTAGGGCTTGATCCTGGATCTCAGGGGGAGAAAGCTGAGAGAGCTCTGTGTGCAAATTTGGACTCTAAAAACAAGGTTTGCAATATGCTTATGTTTTGTGGTTGTCGGGCACAGCCCCACACTGTATAGAGAGGAATCTCTTTGTTTAGTCTAGTGCCAGACGGCAAGGTATTGTTTTCTGTTTCTGTTCTGATCTTGCAAACCTGTGAAAATTAGCCTGGCAAGGCACCAGACTTTAACCAGTTCCACACCGCCCACCGTCTATTTACGGCGGCAGTGTGGATGCTGGGCGCGAATCGCCGTAAAAAAGCGGTGATCTGCGAGTGGCTGCTAGGGGGCCTGAGGGGTGTGCCCGTGGCTCGGGCAGACCCGATGTCCGCCGGCAAGCCGTGATGAGTGGCCACAGGCAAAGAACGGGGAACCGCCGAGCGGTTCCCCGCTCTGCTAGGGGGGGCATGGGTGATCTCCTCATCCCTGTCACTGGGATCAGTTAGATCTCTCATGCCCATGGTAGCCCAACCCTCCCACAGTTAGAACACACCCAGGGAACACAGTTAACCCCTAGATCTCCCCCTGCAGGTTAACACCTTCACTGCCAATTACATTTACACAGTAATCAGTGGATATTTAAATTTCTGATCACTGTATAAATGTCATTGGTCCCAAAAAAGTGTCAAAAATGTCTGACATGTCCGCTGTAATATCGCAGTACCGCTAAAAATCGCAGGTCAACGCCATTACTAGTAAAAAATAAAAACCCAGAAATTAATTCTCATCATCCGTAAACGCGGCCACTTTTGCGCAAACCAATCAATAGACGCTGATTGCGATTTTTGTTTTATCACAAATATGAGGAAGAATATAAATCGGCCAAAACCGATGAAAAAAAATGTTTTTTTATATATTTTTTTTTTGGATTTGTATTTTAGCAAAAAGTAAGAAATTTGGGGTTTTTTGCAAAATGGTCACTCTTCTTTTGTTTATAGCAGTGATCAGAAATGACGCAGAGGGGATCAAATACCACCAAAAGAAAGCTGTATTTGTGGGGGAAAAAAAGGACGAAAATTTTGTTTGGGTACAACGTCGCATGACCGCGCAATTGTCAGTTAAAGCAACGTAGTGCCGAATCGCAAAAAGTGCTCTGGTCCTAACCTGGGAAATTCTTCCGGGGCTGAAGTGGTTAAAGAGACTGACATGCATGCTGAATCTTTTCCCCTAAAAAGTGATCCCCACAAGCTAATCTCCCACTATATATATATATATATATATATATATATTCTGCATTCAGTGTAGACTATATATACAATGCATTTGGCGGTGTACAGTATATAATACACTTCAGGTGGTGTAGTAATATATATTTATATATATATATACAGCCTAATATATATATATATATATATATTTGAATATCGTGCAAAAGTAAATTTATTTCAGTAAGGCAACTTAATTTGAAAGAGTTTTATTACGTTTTCGAAAGTACGATGCAAAAAGACATATGGAAAGGGTAGGCCTTACTCCAAAATAATAATATATTACGGGATGTTAACAGGCACAAGAGCAGACAAAAATCTAGATCGTTCAAGCATAGAGGAGTCGGAGCCCCGGGTCCAGTCCAAGCCCACCCCCGGTTGCCCCATTCGGGAACTAGCTGCAACCGGTGGGCGGGAGACGTGCCCAACTCCGGGACACCCACCCCTAGAGATACCTCATTTGTCGTTCCCTTGGTGGACTCAATTATAAAACTGTCTTGAGACAAGATGATCCCACAGTCCATTACCATTTAGAATACCAAGTAATAACCTCTAACAAAGTAACCTAAGACAAAAAAAGGAAAAATAAGAAAAGAACAAGGAAGCAGAAGAATGGAAAGAGACAGAGAAAAAAAGAGGGGGGAGAAAGGAAGAAAAAAGAAGAAGCGCCAAGAGAGTTAAGCCTCACGAGAAGCAGGGTTCAGTCAAGGGTGAAAATTAAGATATCTCTGCCAGGGTTCCCAAACCACGTCAAATTTGTCCAAGGAATCAAGGAGGGCATTGGCAAATTTCTCCTGGATCATTATCCAGATTTTCTTTTTGACCGCACTAAAGGAGACAGATGGTCTCTTCCAGGCCCTCGCCAAAGTGATCTTGGCGCCCAATAAAATTAATTGAGTTAGTTAGTACATAGGCTTGGAGTGACCATTCGGTTTATGATGCAAGAGGGCAATTTCTGGGTCTTGAACTATCGCTTGACCCGTAACCTTCCTCAGCAATGAAAAGATTCTGTTCCAGAAACCCCTGATCCTCAGACACTCCCACTATGTATGGAAGAAAGAACCCAGTAGTTCACATCCTCTAAAGCATAATGGAGACAAGTTTGGAAACATATGGGAGAGGCGGGTAGGAACTAAGTACCAACGGGAGATAACTTTTACGTTAGCCTCCATCAGAGAACTATTGACCAACCCCTTAGTAGATCTTAGGAAGATAGAAAACCATTTGTCCACGTCCCAAGACCGGTTCAGGTCGGTCTCCCAGTGCTTAGCGTATGATGGTTGCAGATGGTTGCAGAGTGAGTTCCGTCAATGATGCATATATGATGGAAATGCTATCCTTTTGAGAAGAAATGTCGGAACACCACCTCTCGTAGGGGGTGATGCCCTCCTGAGCAGGTTTGTCCTTCCATAAAGAGGTAATGTAATGTTGGATTTGGAGGAAGCTAAATCTTTCTGACTGGGGCATTTTTAATTTACTGGTGCAGTATTCCAAGGAGATGGGGCCGACATGGAGAGAAAGTGGCCAACTCTATAGAGCCCTTTGTTGGACCACCACTCGAAAGCGCGGATATCTTGACCTGGGGGGAAGCGCGGATTATTATATATATGTTGCAGGGGGTGAATGCCAGAAACCAGGCCAGGGGCCCTAAAGAGCGAGTCACACAGGGCAATTGAATGAGATAACGTAGGGGATAAGATCGAGGGTCTTGACTTTGGAGGGGTCCAGATAAGAAAATCTATGTTGTTAAGAGGAACGGCCTGTCTTTCCATGCCTACCCAGTCCGGTCTTTTAGAGGGGGCATAAATGATAGAAAATTGAGCCAATTGAGCAGCCTGGTAATACCTCCACAGGTCAGGGAGCCCCAAACCCCGTTGGACACAACGTCTAAAAAAGACCTCCGCCGGGCATCTGAAGCCCTTTTTTCCCCAGATAAAATTTTTAATTCGGGACTGAAATGTAAGTAAATGTGATTTAACAATAGGGAAAGGTGGGGGTCTAAAAAGGTACAGGACCCTTGGCAACAGGATCATCTTGATTGAGTTAACCCGTCCTAACTAGGAGATGCCCAATCTCCCCCACGCATCTAGGTCCTCTGAAAGTCGTTTATATAGAGGAGGATAATTAATCTTATATAACTGGTCGATACTGGGCGCCAATTTGACTCCCAAGTAAGGGATGTGGTCGGGTCTCCATGGGAAATGACAGAGATTTCTGATTTGTTGCACAATCTTCTCAGGCACATTGATATTGAGGGTGGCCGATTTGGACATATTAACTCGCAGACCTGACACTCTACTGAAGTCCTCCAGAAGATGAAGGATGTTTGGGACTGAGACCAGGGGGGAGGTGATAAATAATAGAAGATCGTCAGCAAAGAGGGCACATTTATGCGTGATTGGACCACATCTCACCCCCCCGAATATCAGGATCCCTAATTGCGATTGCCAAGGGCTCCATCGCGATAGCAAAAATCAGAGGGGAGAGTGGGCACCCCTGTCTGGTGCCCCTATAAATAGAAAGCGGAACAGAGAAGTAGTTTTGCAGTTTCACTTGGGCACTAGGGTTGGAATATAACACTTTGAGAATCTGCAGAAAGCATGGACCGAAGCCCCATCGTTCCAGAACCTCAAACAAATAGGGCCATTCGACTGTATCAAAGGCTTTTTGAAGGTCAACTGAAAGTAAGAACCCCTCCTGGGGCTGTCCGCCATCCCACCCCGACCTGAGGAGCGAGATGAGGTCCACTGCCCTGCGAATTTGGTCGGGTCCCTGCTTCCCATGGATAAAACCCACCGGATCGCCATGAATATAATTCCCTATGAAAGAGGACAATCTGTTTGCCAAGATTTTGTTTCAAATTTTAAGTCATTATTAATTAAGGATATGGGCCTATAATTACTGACATCTGAGGGGTCCTTGCCGGGTTTGGGAATAACTGAAATATTGGCCGTGTTCAAGTCACCACTGACGATCGTACCCTTCCATAGGGAGTTGAAAAAGTTAGCGAGGTGAGGGGCCAAGATGGGTCCAAACTGTTTATAGTATCCTGTAGAAAACCCATCCAGACCTGGGGCAGAACCCTTTTTGAGGAGCTTGATCCCGTCCAAAACCTCAGCCTCCGTAATTGGTTTCTCTAGTGCCCGACAATGATCTCTATCTAAAGTAGGGAGCAAAATATTATTTACAAGTTGGGGGGGGGGGGTGGCGAAGGGGCAGGGGTTCCTGACCTGTAGAGATCAGTATAGAATTTGTGAAACGTGGCCATGATTTTCTGCGGGTTTTGCATGAGGTCCCTTTGAGGGATCCCTCACCTTCAGGAAAGAAAAGGAACAAAACTTTGGGGACAGTCTCGACTCTAATTTAGGTCCTATCTTGTCCTTCTGGAGATAAAAATGGACATTGACCCATTGAGTCTGTCTCTCCGCCAGAGAAGTCAGAGCGAGGTTGAGGGCCGCCCTACTTGCTTCAAGTTGGGCTTGGGACTGAGCAGAAGGGTTTTTCTTATGGGCCTTAGCTAGATTGTGAAAGTCCCGTTCTCGCCTATTTATATCGCTCTGTCTTTCCTTCTTGAGTTTGGCCGCTAAGTGAATGATCTTATCCCGAATTACAGCTTTGTGGGCTGCCCACAGTGTCATTTGTAAAACCTCCTCACCCGCATTTAATCTAAAGTATTCCTTAAGGTCTTCTCCCAGCAGTGTGCAGTGGACCGGATTCCTTAAGCCGCCACTGGGGTCTCGGCTGGGTCTTAGCGTATATGATCACCGTTGAGTGATCAGACAGGGGAGATTCCCTAATGAAGGCTCTGGAAACTAGGGGGATCGAGGGTGCCCCCATGAAGATATGTTCAATCCTGGGCAGAGTCCCGTGAGGGGCCGAGAAATGGGTGAAGTCCCTCATTTTGGGGTTGCACTCCCTCCAGACATCTACCAGTCCTAGTGAGTAGAGGAGCTTGGCAAGCTTCAAGCTCCTTCTCGGAGGCTGACGAAGGGGAGTACATTCTGATCTTGATTTGTCTAACATATGATCCAGGGCTGTATTGGAGTCCCCACCTAGAATCACTGTACCCTCAAACTGGGGAGAGAGACTTCCCCGCATAGACCAAAAAAACTCCACCTGGCCCTGGTTAGGAGCATAGCATGAGACAAAAGTATAAGTCAGATATATAAGAGAATAAACCTACCCTCTGGATCCCTAACTTCCCGTCTGGGGTGGAAACCCACTCCTTTAGCAAAGAAAATCCCCACCCCTCTTGTCTTGTCTGAGGCATTCGCCAAGTAAAATTGTGGGAACTTCTCGTGAATAAATCTTGGATTATATTGCGTGGGGAAATGGGTTTCTTGAAGGAGGAGAACCTCCAGATGGTGAGAGTGAGCGGAATGAAAATATTTGCGTCGCTTCAAGGGGGAATTTGAACCCTGGACATTGTGGGATGCCACTTTTAACGTGGCTAGATGGTTAGGTGAGGAGGACATGTCGGAGAGCAAGAGCAATATGCATCACCGAAAGACCACTCACCCGAACCCATCGAGGAGGCGAACATGTGTAGACCACTCCCACAGGCAGGATCCTAAAATATCTCGCGTCCCCCAAATTAAAGTCTTCCTGGCACCTAGAAAGAGAAAAAAGGAAAAGAGAGGAACAGAAAAAAAAAGAATAGGAGTAATATTCAAGGTAAGAGGAGAGAAGAAGAGGGGGGCATCGGCCGTCGCCACCCTCGGTGTCCGGGGGACAGGAGCCGCAAAGCCAGCATCCGATCCCCCAAAGAGAACCCAAAACCTCCGCTTATCCAGCAGAGTGACTTCGGCTCCCAGGTAAGCCATAAATTGGCTACCAGAAACAGAAGGAGGCACATGTCAACCGCCCCATCCTAATCTCAGCCCAAAGCGTATTATGTATTGAGCTGAGCCTTCAACCAGCGAGAGCAACAGATCCAACAATATGAACATTGTATACCCCGAACGCTCCCCAAGAGGAAGGATGGATCCGGGCGAGGGCGCATACCCCCACCATCCCGCCCCCCCACCCCGTGGTGAACCCAAAAAGGCCGGGAACACCAGCCTCCCCACATGATCCCCCGCAACCCTCCTAAATCAAAACATTAAAGTTAACCGACTAACAGGAAAAACATCCCTCACCCAGGAAGAGTGAGGCCATGACCAAACATTAAAGGGGACAAAGTGGAGTCATCTTAGAGTAAGTGACAACCACTCAGAACCCGGCACCCCTTCCCCCACCCAGCCCGTCTCTAGGACCGGACAGGGTGGAGTGGCGCCCAGCCCTACACATCCCGCCGGGAGGCGGACCCCCCCCCCCCGAAGTCCGAGCAGAACCCCCCAAAAGACCTATAGAGTACTATAGAAAACCCAATGGGCCAAACCAACATGCCCCAAAGTCCAACCTGTAAGAACAATAAACAAATGAAAGAGTCATATTACTACAAAAAAGTTGGGAACACTCGACATAGGTCGAGAAAGGCAGTCCAAGAACCCTAGCCCAGAACCGTGGTCATCTCTTCAAGGAGGGTGGGAGTCCTTACACCTTTTAGAATGTTGGTTTCGCCAGACTGGAGGGATAGGGCTTTGAGGTGAGGGTCCTTTGGAAGAGCCCGCTGTCTTTGCCTGAAGGGTAGATGCCGGGTCTAGCGAAATCAGTCCAATCTTAACCAATAAGTGTTCCCCCTCCTGGAAAGTAACAAAGCCATGGGTCTTGCCTTTAAAGGAAAAGGTCAGCCGAAAGGGGAAGGACCACCAGTATTTAATGGACTTCTGTGTTAAGGCTTCGAGCAAAGGCTTTAGAAAGGCTTTAGGGCCCTCCGTTTTTGAATGGTGACCGGGGAGATGTCAGCGAATACTTGAATCTTGTGCCCCAAAAAAGAAATCTGGGGAGTATTCCTGGTAATTTTCATGATATCCTCCTTGACTGCATAAAAATGTGGCTTGACAACAATGTCTCTAGGCAGACCATCAGAACGAGGGGCTTGAAGAGCTCGGTGAGTCCCGGCCCAGTTCCAGCCTATGATCTGGGATGTGGAGGATTATTTCTTTAATGAAAGAGCGAACTGTATTCTGAACATCCATGATGGATTCCGGAAGCCCCCGAAACCTACGAGAGCAATTTTCGAGGTCTTTGGTTTTAGAGAGGGCTGTGTTTAGCTGGTCTTGTAGGTCTTGGATGCGAGCTATATTTTGGTTCGCTCTGGCAATTGTTTGATCTGTCTTTTGTTCTTTGGTATCAATCCTGGAGTCCGGGTTCTGGAGGTCTGCCTGGATGATGGAGGTTATTTGGGCTGCCGTCTGATCAAGCGCTCTAGAGAGCAAATATCTCGTCTAGAGTCCTCTCCAATAGGGAAACTGTAGAGGCTGGTGATGAAACCTGGGGGGGAATAAGCTCGGGGACAGAAGGGCCTGGGCTAGGGAGAATCCTCGAACCCCCCTTCGCCCCAGCCTCCATATACTCCGTAAAGTCCTTTTGTGCAGGTTGGGTGATCAGGGGAACCAGAGAGTTTGTGGAGGGCTCGTTCGTAAAGCCCGGGTGCTTAGATAGATCCCTTCTGACAGCTGCTGCATACATGGTTAAGGGTCATGGGGTGTAGCCCTCTCTGTGTGAGAAGAAAAGGGAAGAAGTTCTGCCCCAGGTAGATGTGATGAATAAGGGAATGTTCAATGATTAGGTAAACCAGGTAGATGACCGTGGAGGTGTACAGCAATGGAAGGGTTCCTAAAGATTCTTCACCCCCTTCAAACTGAGGCCTACTGGAAGCCCACCTGGAGGGCTGCACTGACCCAGACGATTAATGGGGGACTGGGCCTGGTCACCCCTGTGTTCATAAAATTGCCCCCGGTCCCCTGCTGAGAAGCTCAGAGAGGCAGATGTGAGGGGGAAGCTGAGGACTGTCTGTGATCAGAGGCTCGAGAGGGGGTGGCTCCCCTGTGGCTATAGCTATGGCTACCTCCGGAACTGAGTAGGCCTCCACCGCAGACTCACCCTGCTGCCAGTCTTCACTCCACTATGTAGGCCGGGGGGGCCAGGCAGCGTCCGGCTCGGCTCAGCGGGGGGCTCTCACAGTGACCCCCACCTTATGGCAGATTCTGGGGAGATTGCAGGCACCCGGGTGGTCCCTTTTGTGCTGTGGAGCCTCCGTGTGACTGTAGGCTGCAGCCGCGGCCTCGCTTGCCGGCCCTAATTGGCGGGGTCTCCCGGGCTGCTCTTACGGGTCTGCGGGACCCCGTGGGGTCCGATTGGGGCTCTTCTGTGATTGGCGCTCTCACCAGGAGGGGGCACCAGCCCTAATGACGGCTGATGAAGGGCTTAAAGGATGGAGCGGGACGGAGCTCCGGTCTCAGGCGTCCATTACCCTCCGCCGGTGCATGGGCACTCCAGTAATGCTACTTAAAAGGTGAAACTAATATATGAGATAGACTCATTACATGCAAAGCAAGATAGTTCAAGCCGTGATTTGTCATAATTGTGATGATTATGGCTTACAGCTCATGAAAAAACCAAAATCCACAATCTCAAAAAATTTGAATATTGTGAAAAGGTGCAATATTCTAGGCTCAAAATGTCCCACTCTAATCATCTAATTAAGCCATAACACCTGCAAAGGGTTCCTGAGCCTTTAACCACTTCAGCCCCGGAAGGATTTCCAGCTTTAGGACCGGAGCCCTTTTTGCGATTCGGCGCTGCGTCGCTTTAACTGACAATTGCGCGGTCGTGCGACGTTGTACCCAAACAAAATTTGCGTCCTTTTTTTCCCACAAACAGAGCTTTCTTTTGGTGGTATTTGATCACCGCTGCGTCATTTCTGATCGCCGCTATAAACAAAAGAAGAGCGACAATTTTGCAAAAAAACCCAAATTTCTTACTTTTTCCTAAAATACAAATCCAAAAAAAAAATATAAAAAAACATTTTTTTTCACCGTTTTTGGCCGATTTATATTCTTCCTCATATTTGCGATAAAAAAAATCGCAATCGGCGTTTATTGATTGGTTTGCGCAAAAGTGGTCGCGTTTACGGATGATGAGAATTAATTTTTGGGGTTTTTAATTTTTTTTTTATTTTTTACTAAAAATGGCGGCGATCTGCGATTTTTTGCGGTACTGCGATATTTCAGCGGACATGGCGGAACATTTTGACACTTTTTTGGGACCATTGGCATTTATACAGCGATCAGTGCTATAAAAATGCACTGATTACTGTGTAAATGTCATTGGCAGTGAAGGGGTTAACCTGCAGGGGGCGTGCTATTTACAAGGCGGTACAGGCGACTTTATAGCGTCATGGCGTTTTTTAGCGTCTAGCGGCGGTAAAAATCATTTTTTATTTTTTTTTTAATTTTTGGGGTTTTTAATTAAGAGTAGTAGGCATTTGCGCTGGTGAAAACGCGTTTGGTTAGTTATTTGCGGCTAACGCTAAAA
>BLSH010053517.1:51920-75184 GCA_018402905.1 Glandirana rugosa | reverse complement strand
ACAGACATGGTCAGACCAGCCCCAGCTCTTGGAAGGTTTTTCACAGCATAAACTCACATACTGGTCTTTCCTTTACTAACCAAACCACGAACCCGACGGTCGAAGCCGGTTCCCTAGTCTGTAGGAGAGAGTATATCGACAAGACGATAATCCCATCCCACACCGGTAAGAAAATCCTCCAGTAAGTAAACGTCTCTCTGGGCCACCCTTCAGACCTAAGACCGCTTCTCCGCAGTACCCAGGGAACCCACTTCTCTAGAATACATACGCTGTCCGAAGAACCTTCCAAGGATCTCACCCCAAATAATTACCCACTATAAACGTCATATCCCCCTGTACAAACCCACGTTAGGTACCCTCAACCACGTCTCCCTCTTACCTGTATCATACAAGATCAACCTGGGTTCGAAACTGGGGTTTCACTTACAAGGTCAGTTAATGAGAACAAATCTCAACTCGCTTGTGGACCTTCAAGCCCAAGACGACCAGGCAGGCTTGGAGCCCTGTTTCAGGCCCAGGCCCAGGCCTGCCTTGGGCTTGCTAGCTCCGTGCGATCGTTCGGGTTCCGTCCGGACCCGGACCCGGACTTTGTCCCGAGGTTCGGACGGACCAGCAGAACCCGAACTTCCAGGTGTTCGCTCAACTCTAAACAAGAGTAATTGACTGGAACATTCACTTTGGGGTCAAAGCTTGGGTCCAACTAGAACATACTATGTCCATTCTCCCTCTGCACCAACTCCCATGGATTGCACCCAAACATGTCCCCCTATACTGCAAATATCACCCATTAATAAACCCCACTCTAGGAACCTTCCAAGAAGCCTGTCGCATACATAAGATCTCTTCACCCAAGGGACCCATGACGCCTCTTCGCCAGAATCCAGACTTCCCACCGGGTCTCTCTGCAAATGAATGACCTCCTAAAAGAATGGCCACACCCTACCCTAATAGCAGAACAGCTATATGAGAGAGGATGTCTGATCCCTTGGCCGAAGCTGGCAGCCCAAGCACCAAACCAATCATTTCCTTTCTGGTCATACACTCAAATACGACACTTTTTGGAAGGTTCTCGACCCCGACCAGACTGGTACAGACAAATCACACCATTTGAATCCCTATGCCGGAAAAAAGAACCCCAAAGACGCTTAATTTCAGATATCTATGCTTTATTATTCACAGATCAAAACCCTAAATCTAACCTAGCGAGCAGCAAATGGGAACAAGACCTCTCAAGTGATCCTTCGGAACAAGAGTGGGAGAACATATATACCTACATTCATAAAGGAATGGCTAACGTCTTTGCACAAGAAAATGCGTTCAAAATATTTTCCAGGTGGTACAGGACACCACTCAAACTTCATAAAACATCCCCCATTATTTCCCCCAATGTTGGCGCTGTGCCAAGGAGCTGGGATCGAACCATAAAAGATTGGATCAGGTGTATACATAAAACCTCAGAAATGGAGGAACTTATACACCAGGCAAACGACAACCCCTCTAAATTCAGGAAGATGTGGTCATGTTGGCAGCACTTTATCACTACAGAGGAGTATAAAACTCTTATGATCTAATCACCAATAAGCAGCATGGTCAAAAGTTTAATCCAATAACTACTGGCTTCCTTTCTTCTCCCAACCCCCATTAAGAAATATGACAAATACTCCCCTACATTTACTTAGGTATACAATAACATTATCGCCCCCAAACTACCAACCATACACATAATATACATAGAGCATTACAGGCCATTCCAATACACCCAACTAAGAAACCTTTTATGAATAGAAAGGTCGCTGCAACTTTAAATGCTAATACTAACTGGGTTGTTTACAGACTGTTTGTATTTTTCTGTTTTTCTCTTATCTTCGCTGCATAGATACAACCCATATATGACCACTATAAAACTTCTTAATACAGAGGCGGAGCGTGTGGCCTACCCTTCCCCTCGACACAGTTTGTTCCCAGATGGGGTGTCGGAGGGAGTGGGAGAGGACACGTCTTCGCCTTACACCCAACACACGAAAGGGTATAAATGGAATACCTAAGTGTATTATTATGCCATGTCTAATGCTCGTTTTTCATATGGTTACTCTCATTGTATTATACTATATAACAGAATGGGCCTAAGGGTTGAAATGTTACATATTTCTGTACTAAAGCTATCTTTTTGTATTGATTGGAATTTATCTACATCCATATGCTAACAGCTAGTATAGCCATCAAGATTTTTAGGTTTGGGGACATTTCTACAAAAAAGGGCTTATAGGACAGGCATGTATTTAGCCTAGGGGGCTCAGTGGCCCTCTTGTTGTAGATCCAACGTGATTCTACTTTGAGGATACTCTGGTCAATGTCCCCTCCCCGCGGATTAGGGGGGACAGGGGCTAGGACAAAAAAGGACACTGTCATAGGGTCGTAACTATGACATAAGCCGACATGCTTGCCAATAGGTGTATAGAGTAGTCCAGCATCTATATAATATAGATGATCCTGAAAGCGTCTGGCAAGCGTGCGCTTTGTCTTCCCCATGTAGAAGGCACCACAGACGCATAACGCCATGTACACCCCCCCCTCGGTTTGACTGGTGGTGTACATGCGAGGTCTGTTGATGCCCCCTCGACGCAGAGGATAGCTCGACCCCTCCCTAATCCATGGGCAGAAATCGCATTCCCCACAGCGATATGTGCCCACTCCCCCCACCGCTCCCTCACTTGGGACAGCTGGTAGATAGTGGTTATGAGTCAGCCTATCGCAGAAGGATGGTGCTCTCCTGAACACCATCTCAGGACGATTCGAGATATACCTCCCAACTGCAGCATCTTCCCGAGTACTTAAATTCTTTATAAAGGCTTGGCTTATGTTATTATTTGTATTATATCTAAACTGTTCAGGAACGTCCACTCAGAAGGAAGAAGCATCCACCTGGACCTTTATATGCAGTGGGTCGGGTGGGAGGTGGCTAGGATTCCTTGAAGACTGCCTATGCTGCCTAAGTGCCTATCCAACAATATTTTTGGTTTAGGGCACCACCAATACCCAAGGCCAAATTTTTCTGCACCTGTTTAATAGGGGCATGTCATTTAAATTTTTAAAATCATTTTTAACAGCAGGGCCCATTCCTGTGCCCAACAAGAGTAACTGTGAGGGGTTACAGTGTTCAGGCACCACCAACACCCAAGGCCCAATTTTTATGCACCTGTTTAACAGGGGCATGTAATTACAATTTTTTAAATAATTTTTAACAGCAGGGCCCATTCCTGGGCCCAACAAGAGTAACTGTGAGGGGTTACAGTGTTCAGGCACCACCAACACCCAAGGCCCAATTTTTCTGCACCTGTTTAACTGGGGCATATAATTACAAATTTTATATAGTCCAGTCCCCGTAGTATATATAATACAGTTCAGAGTATATAGTGCAGTTCATATAGTATATATATTGCAGTTCAGAGTACATGTCCGCATATTATATATATATATATATATATATATATATATATCAGTTCAGAGTATATAGTGCAGTCCACATAGTATATATATTGCAGTCCGTATAGTATATACAGTATACAGTATCTCACAAAAGTGAGTACACCCCTCACATTTTTGTATTTTATTATATCTTTTCAAGTGACAAGACTGAAGAAATGACACATTGCTACATTGTAAAGTGGTGAGTGTATAGCTTGTATAACAGTGTAAATTTGCCGTCCCCTCAAAATAACTCAACACACAGCCATTAATGTCTAAACCACTGGCAACAAAAGTGAGTACACCCCTAAGTGAAAATGTCCAAATTGGGCTCAAATGCCAATATTTTGTGTGGCCGCCATTATTTTCCAGCACTACCTTAATCCTCTTGGGCATGGAGTTCACCAGAGCTTCACAGGTTGCCACTGGAGTCCTCTTCCACTCCTCCACTACTGTAGTAGTCCTAAAAACATTTTTAGGTTGATAAATGAATGGCTGTCATGACTGTGTGCTTTTTATTTAAACAAAAAAAAAAACTGCCTTTATTCCTTTCTTGGCTGCAGATGTGCAGGTCCCGAGATCGCTACAGCGTCAGCATTAATGCACAGACCTGCTGGTGGGTGCAAACATTGTGGGGGGTATGCACGTCAACTCTTCACTTAAGATCACAGTGTTCCAGATGCTGTGAGGCATGTCAAGGTGTTGCGAGACATATTATTATCAGCCTTTTTTGTGGCATTGGCACAGTAAAGGTGTCTCTCTGGCAACTCAACCAATCAGGTCATTTTTGTTCAAGTATCATATTGTGCTCCTTGAAACAACCACACCATATTTTTCCAGAGCAGCCTGTATTTCTCCTGAGGTTACCTGTGGGTTTTTCTCTGTATCCCGCACAATTCTTCTGCCAGTTGTGGCTGCAATCTTTCTAAGTCTACCTGGCCTTGGCTTGGTATCGAGAGACAGCAAAGGGTATATCCGCTCTCAGACTAGCTCAAAAATGATAAAGGCAATGGCTGCTAGCATTGGCACATAGAACAGGATACCATATTCATAAATAAAAACACATAAATTCAGCGCCTATGAAAATGAAAAACCAAGACAGTTCATATATGGTGAGGTAATGAAGTCCATGCACGTCTCCTTGGAAGATGGAGTAGAGGAAATGTGGTACATGCAGTAGTCACCCAAAGTGAAAAGATGTATAGGAAAAACCCAGTCTCTTCACATCCAGGAAACCACCACCAATGCTTCGGTAAGCAGCTTACCAGATCACAATGTCCTCCAAACTAATGGAATGACCAGAAGCGCATGTGGAAAGCAACTTTCCTCAAATTCCCAGGCATGACAGCAGGATTCCAAGCACAATAGTTGATATGGATACAGGAAGCAATAATCCTGTCCAAGGATCCAGCAGAACCGTCCTCACCCAGGTCAGTTCTTCGCCGGTTTTCAGGATTTCTAGCATGTTTACTAAAGGAAGGCGGCTGTGACTCCTTGCAGCCTAACAGGTATCCAAAGAACTTCTTTTCTGCTGCCCGTGGCTTAGTATCTAGCCTGCTCAGTGCATCCATGTGAGAGCTAACAAACTCATTGACTATTTATATCCAGACCCTAATTGCAATTTAAAAAGCCACAGATGTGGGAAATTGACCTTTAACCACTTCAGCCCCAGAAGGATTTACCCACTTCCTGACCAGGCCATACAGCACTGCGTCACTTTAACTGACAATTGTGTGGTCCTGTGATGTTGTACCCAAACAACATTTATGTCCTTCTTTGCCCACAAATAGAGCTTTCATTTCATGGTATTTGGTGGTATTTTATCACCTCTGTGGTTTTTATTTTCTGCGCTGTTTTTGAAAACAAAACAATTTTTTTACTTCTGCTATAATACATATCTAAAAAAATATATAAAAAAACACATTTTTTCATCAGTTTAGGCTGATATATATTGTTCTACATATTGTTGGTAAAAAAAAATCGCAATAGGCGTATATAGATTGGTTTGCGCAAAAGTTATAGCATCTACAAAATAGGGGATAGTTTTATGGCATTTTTATTTATTTATTTTTTTCACTGGAAATGGTGGTGATGAGCGATTTTTAGCGGGACTGCGTCATTGCGGTGGACAGATCAGACACTTTTGACACTTTTTTGGGACCAGTGACATTTTTACAGTGATCAGTGATAAAAATATGCACTGATCACTGTATAAATGGACACTGGCAGGGAAGGGGTTAACACTAGGGGGCGATCAAAGGATTAGGTGTGTCCTAGGGAGGTGCTTTCTAACTGTGGGGGGGAGTGGACTGACTAGGAGTACAGAGAGATCACTGTTCCCGATCACTAGGAACAGCCGATCTCACTGTACTCCTCTTACAGAACGGGTATCCGCATTGTTTACATTGGCAGATCCCTGTTCTGCCTCTCTGTGGAGTGATTGTGGGTGGCCGACAGACATTGCGGCTGCTGGACCCACATCGGCTCCCCCGCCATGCAGCAAACGACGTATGGGTACGTTGTTTTGTGCAATAGGGCCACTGTGCAGCAGTATATATGCGGTGGAAGGTCCTTAATTTGTTAAAGCAGAAAAGAAATACAAAAAATAAACCAGCAGTCTTAAAAAAGCAGCTTTCCCTGCAATACTCACCTCCACTTCAGCACTGTCCCCTGCAGACACCCCACTCTGTGGACCAGCGCCAGTCCTCTACATGGTGGAACTCACTTCTTATGATTTCAAGGCTGTCATTGACACATCCCCTGTGAGTGCGTCATTATTGCAGTCTGGGATCACAGTACCGCTGCAAAGATTACTGCTCAACATGTCACTACATGATACATGATCACAGTTCTGTGCAGCAGTGCGGTGGTGGTGGGGGGGTGGCCGGGGGGTTGGAGTCAATAAAGATGGTGATGTGCTGTAGGTGTCAGGCCTATTAGGATGAATTTCTCAGAAGTTGTGGGCCCATAGACATTGGAGTCCCTGGTTCTAACAGTAGCTATTCTACTACAAAATTAGTAACCTAGAGATATACATAAACAGAAATTCTCTTTGTCTACTCCTTTTAAACTCTTTATCAATGAAATATAATAGTTATATATAGAATGTATTAATGTAATAGTTGATATGTATGAGTAAGAATATACAATATTCTAAGAGTATATAATTAAAGTATATTTTAAGATTTATCTGCAGAATCTGGTAGACCTCATCTTACTCTAAAGGAGTTGTCCCCAACCCAAGCATGTCAGCAGCACATTACCCTTAGCAGACCCTAACTATTTTTCATCCCACAGGACTGTCCCAGATTGTAAACAAGATTCCAGGGCCCACAAGCCCAGACCATATGCTCAAAAAGTTGTTTCAGAATTCAGCCCTTAACTCAACTTCCTTTGACCCCTATATCATTATAGCACAATTTGTTTTTGTGAGACTGACAGGGTCTTTTTAAGCATTTCCATCTTCTTTTTCCCTAGATGATAAAAGACCTTTAGCTTTCACCAGGAACATATTTTTTATTGTTTGCAAATTATCAGGGACAGTACTAAGGAATAGGGTTAAACGAATCCGAACTGTAAAGTTCGGGTCTGTACCGAACTTTGGGGTGTCCGTGACCCGGACCCGAACCCGGACATTTGAAAAAAGTTTGGGTTCGGGTTCTGGGTTCAGGTATTTGATCCCGCCTGTTGAACAGCTGCAGGGCAGCCAATCAACAAGCGTTTCACTGGTTTGCCCTTAGAAGCCATCACAGCCATGCCTACTAATGGCATGGCTGTGATTGGCCAGTGCATCATGTGACCCAGCCTCTTTATAAGCTGGAGTCACTTAGTGCTGCATGTCACATGTTCTCAGGCTAGGGTAGGGAGAGGATGCTGCCGGCGCTGGAAGGGACAGATTGCAGATATAATATCATCTCATCCTGCATTACAGAACGATCTGATTGTGGACTAGGTAGAGATGACTACTACTACTGCTTTGAGGGACAGATTATTGTTCTAAAATCATCTCCTAGTTCTATAGGGAGAGGTTCCTGCTGTTGCTGTAAGGGACAGATTATTGTTCTAAAATCCTTTTGCAGCCCTCTAGCACTTTCCAGGACTTTTTTACAGTCATTTTTGTGCCGAAAAGTTAAGGTCCCCATTGACTTCAATGGGGTTCGGGGTCAAGTTCGGGTCAAGTTCGGTACCGAACCCGAACTTTTTCGCAAAAATTTGGCCGAACCCACCAAACCCGAACATCCAGGTGTTCGCTCAACTCTACTAAGGAAATACCAGAAAAATGCCATATTGCCAAAAACACACAGCCAGAGACATTAGAAGGGTCATATACAGTACATCATGGGAGAAGGTGTGTCTGCTCTGAGCATCTCTGACTGATTTGTATTGATCTGTTAACTGTATTTATGCAGCATACAAAGCATAAAACACTAATTAATGCCTGTCTTATTAGGTACCATTATCTCATTATACTGTATTATATTGTCATTGATTGATCTGTTGTTTACAACAAAACAGCATGGGTACAGTATACAACTGGCATTCAGTTATTAGCATTAAAATATACTGTACTGTATTTTCACAAATGAAGTGAATAAGAAAATATTGACACCTTTTCATACTTTTTCACTCTTTTCCCTGGCACAATTGTGCAGTAGTTCCTTTTTTTCTTGTATAACTGAAGAGTGGATATGTACATATATCTTGGCACTATGATATTCTAGAGCAGGACTAGTTGCTTTGGATGCTGAGATTTCAGGCTTCAAAAGGATAAGCATGGTCCTTTAAGAGTTTTTTAGTGTTAAAGTATAACGAATGGCAAAACATTTTATTTAGTTTTGGACAGAGTGGAGATGGATTACAGCCCCTGTCAGGTTTTTATTGCTGTCTGTGCCCCCATTAGGGAGATTCACCCTCCCTATATGTTTTGTTTACCATTATTATTGAAATGAAAAACCCACATTTTGGATTGTCTCCAGAAAAGTAATAGAGGGGAAATCTTGCAATGGGGACACTAGAGTTCTGGTGACTTGGGGGTCCCCAAGTAATCCCCTAAATTTACTGGGATTTCCTCTAACTTCCTGTTTGACTATGGGACAAGAAGTGAAGAAAAATCTCTAGAAAGGGACACAGATGGTAAAGAAATCTGACAGGGGTTATAACCCTCCCTTACTTTATCCAAACAAAAAATGTTTTGCCTATAGTTCTATATTAAGTATTAGACCCCTTTCACACTGAGGCAGTTTTCAGGCATTTTAGTGCTAGAAATAGTGCCTGCAAACCACGTGAAAACTGCCTCCCGTTCATTGCAATGGGTGCCTTCACACCTGGCGCTTGCGCAGTGTTGCCAAGCGTCCGTATATTTACAGACAGCCCATAAATTCCAGCCCATTTTCGGGCATCCGTAAATGTCCGTTATAGACAAGCGGTGCCCAGAAAAATATGGCCGCGGGCTGACAAATTACACTATGCATGCATCGTTCAGAAAGCCCGCTGGGCTTGTACACACTTTTTTGGCCAGGCGTGTGCATGCGCAGTGAGTAAGTGATGTAATGGCACCGCCTGCCACCATTTTTGAATGTCTTGGCACTGCAATTGCATCAGACAGTGGAGCAGGCAGGAGACAGAACCCCGGCCCGTTGCTGCACTGCACTATATGGCTGGGGCTTGTTTGGAGCCAGGGATTCCCACCACCACAGCACTGTGCCCCTGCCCAGGGGAGGGCTGGGCCGGGGGGCAGGGTGGCAATTGCCCCCCAGGCCACCCTAACTTACATTCAAAAAGGCTGCCGCTCACACTTTTTTCTTCTTGTGGAGGAAGGAAGTAGGGGCCAGGCAAATGGGGGGGGGGGGGGACTGAAGAGGCTGCATTGGTGGGTGGTGAGGCTGCATTGATGCATTATTTTTGTTAAAGCTCCTTTGTTGCTATTAACATGAAATTATTTTACCACATTGTATCATATTTGTCTTACTTCATAACCTCAATATCCGTTATAAAACCAGGTGGGCATGGATGGTGAGATGATTCGGTAGTTCAATGGGCCACTTGACTGGACCTGCCCCCCAGGCCTAAGGCTGCCAGCCCTCCCCTGCCCCTGCCTGCACCATCCATCCTTGGCTGCTGGAGTGGACGGACTGTGGCGTCTCCTACCACCGGACTCTGCCATTGCCTGCATCCATCAATCCATTGCTTGGCTGGCTGCTATCGATTGTGCCCTCAGGCAGCAGTTATCAGGCAAGAATGCCAATGATAAGATTTTCACGATCTCTGTCTTACTAACTCTTGTATCCTTTCTGCATCCTTCCTCTGACTACCTCGGTAGCATGTACACAACCTTCCTCTGACCACCTCTGTACCATATCCGCAAACTTCCTCTGGCCACCTCTGTACCATGTCCACAACCTTCCTCTGACCACCTCTGTACCATGTCTGCAACCTTTCTCTGACCAACTCTGTACCATGTTTTCAACCTTCCTCTGACCACCTCTGCACCATGTCCGCAACCTTCCTCTGACCACCTCTGTACCATGTCTGCATCCTTTGACCACCTCTGTACCATGTCTGCAGCCTCTAAGGTTCCCCCTTATATCAGTAACCCCCCTTATGTTAGTGTATCCACTCTGATCATGATCTGCAGAATTCCCCTTTATGTCAGAGTTTCCTTGCATTGTAAGGGGGAATCCTGCAGACTGATATATGGGGGAACTGTGCTGGCTGGGTTATATCAATGTAAGTGGAGAAATATGGTTTTTGACTTTTATTTAACTAAAACACATTAATAATAGCACTAGCTATATGTTTATAGTCTACATGTTGATATTTGCACGGTTTAACACTGAAAATGAGCATTTTATGTACTTTTGCAGTGTCAGTAAAAAAATCGGCTCTGTCAGCAAATTTCATGATTTTTGCCAGTAAAAAATTGCTGCTAAAAAAAATTGCTGCTGTTTGTAAATTTTGGCGCTCTGCCAGTAAATCTCACTTTGGGGGGGTTGGTAACACTGCGCTTGCAGGACGTTCGGTAAAGTCCTGCAAGCAGCATCTTTGTTGCTTGCAATGGGTCCCTGCCCATTGCAATGAATGTCCAGTGCTTCTGAAGAGGCCTGAAAAGTGATTAGGAAGCGTCGCAACATGAGTCTTTGTTGTGTTTTTTAATCACTTGCCGACCTCAGTCTGACGGCGACAGAGTGGCTCGTTATCGCAAACCACTGTCATACGATGGCGGCTGCGATAACTAGTGCTGTGAGCGCTCACTGTGTCCGGGGGGGCCAGTGAGCGGGTACGGCAGACTCGTTCGCCGCCAGCTACCCGCGATGCCCCCCTCCCCCCCACAGTGAAAGAACGGAGGTCCGTGTAAGTAAACACGGATCTCCATATTGTTAGAGGGGGAAGGGCGATGATCACAGGCTTCCTGTATATGGAAGCTGTGATCATCCCCTTTCCCCAGCCAGGGCAGCCCACACACAGTTAGAACATGCCCAGGGAACACAGTTAACCCTTAGAGCGCCCCCTCCAGGTTAACCCCTTCACTGCCAATGGCATTTACACAGTAATCAGTGCATAAATGCCAATGGTCCCAAAAAAGTGTCAAAATGGTCCGACATGTCCGCTGCAATATCGCAGTACCGCTAAAAATCACAGATCGCCGCCATTACTAGTAAAAAATAAAAAAAATAAAAACCCCAGAAATGAATTCTCATCTTCTGTAAACGCGGCAACTTTTGCGCAAACCAATCGATGAACGCCGAATGCGATTTTTTTTACCAAAAATATGAGGAAGAATATAAATCGGCCAAAACCGATGGAAAAAAATGTTTTTTTATATTTTTTTTTGGATTTGTATTTTAGCAAAAAGTAAGACATTTTTTTTTTTTGCAAAATTGTCGCTCTTCTTTTGTTTATAGCAGCAATCAGAAATGACGTAGAGGTGATAAAATACCACCAAAAGAAAGCTCTATTTGTGGGAAAAAAAGGACGCAAATTTTGTTTGAGTAGAACATTGCACGACCGCACAATTGTCAGTTAAACGACGCAGTGCCGAATCGCAAAAAGTGCTCTGGTCCTAAAGTGTGAAATGCTTCCAGGGCTGAAGTGGTTAAAGGTCCCGTTGTCACGTGACCTTTAAAAACCGGCCTGTTTTGCCAGTGCCTCAATTTGAAAGTAGCCTTAGGTTAAAGATTTAATTAGAGAGTTATGTGGGTTAAATTATAGTTTAAATATTAGTATTAATCTCAGGGGTTAAGGTAGGCGTTAGGGATAGGTTGGTTTAAGGCCATAGGTGTGCGCAGCCTATTGCATTAGGGTGTGCACCCCAAAGCTCAAACACACATTAACATATATTTATATACATACATACACATATTTATATACATACATACACACACACAGACACACACACTCTTATAGCAGAGACGGTTCAGTGAAAGAGAAGTATGGTAGCTCTTCAATAATGGTGGAACTGGTCAGAGGGAGATATTTCCCATCTCTCCATTGGCACACAGAGTAGTAATGCTAATGTGCTTTGACCCCCTGCGCACGCCTATGTTTGAGGCCCATCTAAAGTATAACTTTAGCTAAAATGCATTTTCCTTTTTGATAGTGGTTGAAGGGTAGCTACTCAATTGGGTTTTTATTGTTGTCAGTGACCCACTAGGGACATTTTCCCTCGCTTCCTGTCCTAGTGACAAGACATGAGGAAAAATCTCCTATGGGGACACAGACTGCAATAAAAAGCTGATGTGGTGCCTACTTTCCTTCATTGTACTAAAAAAACATGTTATACTGTTGTGTCACTGTGTGTCACTGTTGGAGAGACCTCTCTATGAGTTAAGTTATAACTCTTCCTCAGTTATCTAAAATTTAAAAAAAACAGGCCATAGATGAATCAATTTTCTTTCCCTCCACCATGGGTGGAAGGAAAGAAAATTACTTGATTCTCCCATCAACACAGTCAGTGTTGGTTTCTCCTGCAGCACAATTGAGTTCTGCCAGTGGGGGATGTGGGAAGACCTCCCAGCTGGCAGAATACAATGATTACTGGTATAGCCACTGGCAGTAATCGCATGCAGAAAAACCCAACAGTCTGGTTGTACCCATGTCAATCAATGAATAAACTGGATAATCTCTGCATAAACTGAGTGGACATGGATGTGACATCTGTCCTGATCTGTTTCAATAAGCAGGGGATCAGTTCACAGATCCCCTGCTGATCAGAGCAGAATCTCCCGCACGTGAAATGGGCCTCAAGCGTTAAAGAGGTTGTAAACCTCCAAAAAAAAAACCCCTGCAATACAAAGGCATAATACTAGCTCACAATGAAATACTTACCTTAGAAAAATGCCCTGAATCGGCACCGGCACACCCCTGACAGGGCCGACATCTTTCAGTGTGCGTGTGCCGATGACGTCGGCAGTAGCGTATATAGTGAATATCTCCTAAAGTGTGCAAGTTTAGTAGATATTTACAGTACCTACAGGTAAGCCTTATTATAGGCTTACCTGTAGGTACAAGTGGTGTAACAGAGTTTACAACCAATTTAATATGAGTTATTTGGTAAGTGTTAAGGTTTTTAGTCTCATTGTACATACTTGCCAACAGTCACAAATTTCCTGGGACATTCCTGGGATTTAGACCTTTGTCCCGGTCTTACCGTTTTCCAGAGAAATCAGCTTTTTCTTGATTATTCTCCGCCGCCACCATTAGAGGTCCGTGGTTGGCACTGGTGAATTCTGTCGCTGTCGCCAGTTTACAGAAGACCAGCTTGTGAGGAAGAAACAAGAGGCGGAGCCCAGGTGGCAATGAAAGCGGCCGCCAATGGAAATGGAGCTCCATTTCTATTGGCAGCCACTTTCATTGCAGCCCAGGCTCCGCCTATTGGTTCTTCCCTTTGGCCTCCACGAGCTGGTCTTCTGTAAATAGCGTGGAGACCAAATCCAGTGCCGTCGCTACCGGGGGCGGCCCGCACGCAGGTGAGGAGGGTTAACTGAGTTGATGTAAGGAGGGACTCCGCTGGGGACACCTGATGTAAGGAGGGACTCCGGTGGGGACCCCTGATGTAAGGAGGAACTCCGCTGGGGGCACCTGATGTAAGGAAGAACTCTGCTGGGGACACCTGATGTAAAGAGGGACTCCGCTGGGACACCTGATGTAAGGAGGAACTCTGTGGGAAACCAGATGTAAGGAGGGACTCCACTGCGGACACCTGATATAAGAGGGACTCCATTGGGGACAACTGATGTAAGGAGAGATTCTGCTGGGGATACCTGATGTAAGGATGGACTCTGCTGGTGACACCTGATGTAAGGAGGCACTCTGCTGGGGACACCTGATGTAAGGAGGGACTCCGTTGGGGACACCTGATGTAAGGAGGGACTCCACTGGGAACACCTGATATAAGGGGGACTCCACTGGGGACACCTGATGTAAGGAGGGACTCCGCTGGCGACACCTGACGTAAGGAGGGACTCCGCTGGGGACACCTGATGTAAGGATGGGCTCTGCTGGCGACACTTGTTGTATGGAGGCACTCTGCTGAGGACACCTGATATAAGCAGGGACTCCACTGGGAACACCTGAAATAAGGGGGACTCCACTGGGGACACCTGATGTAAGGAGGGACTCCGCTGGGGACACCTGATGTAAGGAGGGACTCCGCTGGGGACACCTGATGTAAGGAGGGACTCTGCTGGGGACACCTGATGTAAGGAGGGACTCTGCTGGGGACACCTGATGTAAGGAGGGACTCCGTTGGGGACACCTGATGTAAGGAGGGACTCCACTGGGAACACCTGATATAAGGGGGACTCCACTGGGGACACCTGATGTAAGGAGGGACTCCGCTGGGGACACTTGATGTAAGGAGGGACTCCGCTGTGGACACCTGATGTAAGGATGGGCTCTGCTGGTGACACTTGTTGTATGGAGGCACTCTGCTGGCGACACCTGATATAAGCAGGGACCCCACTGGGAACACCTAAAAAAAAGGGGGACTCCACTGGGGACACCTGATGTAAGGAGGGACTCCGCTGGGGACACCTGATGTAAGGAGGGACTCCGCTGGGGACACCTGATGTAAGGAGGGACTCCGCCTGGGACACCTGACGTAAGGAGGGACTCTGCTGGGGACACCTGACTTAAGGAGGGACTCTGCTGGGGACACCTGACGTAAGGAGGGACTCCGCTGGGGACACCTGATGTAAGGAGGGACTCCGCTGGGGACACCTGATGTAAGTAGGGACTCCACTGGGGACACCTGATGTAAGGAGGGACTCCACTGGGGACACCTAAAGTAAGGAGGGACTCTGCTGGGGACACCTGACGTAAGGAGGGACTCTGCTGGGGACACCTGACGTAAGGAGGCACTCTGCTGGGGACACCTGATGTAAGGAGGGACTCCACTGGAGACACCTGATGTAAGGAGGGACTCTGCTAGGGACGCCTGATATACCTTCTTGCAGTTTCTGTACAGCAGAGCTCAGATTGGGAGGGGGAGAAGAAGCATGCTGATAAGAGGAAAGTAGAGTGCAAGAGAGATGATCTTACTAACCGATTAACGATCGCCTTGCGTACATTTACTGCTGCAATGTGCGCGCCGCCGGCGGAGCACTCTCGTGCCCGCCGCACGCTCCCTCAGTGTGGCCACAGGTTGGGCGGACTCTATGTTTGCCAGCGACCCATGATCGCCTATTACACAGGAAGAACGGGGAACCGCCAATGTAAACACAGTGGTTCCCCGCTCTGTCAGGTGGCATGACAGAGATCTACTGATAAACGGGATCAGTCAGATCTGTCATGCCCCTGCCAGCCCAGCCCCCACACAGTTAGAACACGCCTAGGGAACACAGTTAACCCCTTGATTGCCCCCTGCAGGGTTACCCCTTTCCTGCCAGTGACATTTATACAGTAATCAGTGGCTATTTTTAGATCTGATCGCTGTATAAATGTCAGTGGTCCCAAAGAAGTGTCAAAAGTGTCTGATATGTCCACCGCAATATCGCAGTCCCAGTAAAAATCGCAGATCGCCGCCATTACATGTAAAAAAAATTAGTATGACCGCGCAATTATCAGTTAAAGCAACACAGTGCCAAATTGCAAAAAGTGCTCTGGTCAGGAAGGGGGTAAAACCTTCCGGGGCTAAAGTGGTTAAACAAACAAGAAGCATGCTGATAAGAGGAGAGAGTAGATTGCAAGAGAGATGAGCTTATTACTGTTCTACTTCTCTTTTCACTGTCCAATTCCAAGGCTGGAGACGGGTCCAGGACAATCACGGCTAAGTGGGTTTAATAATGCTGGCCACGAGACTGAGGGCATCTAGTGGCAGAAAAAGGACTGTGGGAGAAATCCATAGATTGAAGGTGAATATTTCAATAAAAGAAGCTGGTTTAGTTATTTTGTTTTTAAATAAGCTATTCATTTTTATTTTGTTATTTTCGGCGGAAGTTGTTTTATTGCAAACAAATTCTTGCGAGTCTACAGCTATCTGGGGCTCCATTGGAGACATTTTCACTTCCTTTTTGTCCCATGATTTCGCCAGAAAGAATTGTAGGAAGCGCAGGGCTAGAACTTCTGGCGTTTTTTTTAAATTGCTGTCTATGACCCTTTGGATCAATGTGAAGCATTCCTGTTTGCTCTGGCTGTAGTTTTGTTTTGTCTTTTACAGGTTGTATAGGGCAGTAATAATGATGAATGACTCAATTAAATTCTGGTCAATCTCTTCTAAATCTACATGTCACATGTCCTATAGACACTGACATGTTAGAAATCTGTTCTTGTCCATGTGCTTGTTAGGTATTAAAGGTGACTCTTTACATCAGGATTTCTTGTAGCTGGCATATGGAATTCATTGGATCACTTAGACAAAAATGAGGTGACCAGGAATTATGTGAATGAATTAATTGCTGATTGTTGGCATACCAGAAGAATGAACACACCATTGTAAATAAGAGGAGTGATAATTGACGGATTTATATAAATAGAACTCCTTTTAAAACTGTAATCATTTCCAACTCTTGGCACTTGGAGTTAGCCTGAAGATTATCATCATCATCAAGGTCCTGCATTGTTATACGTGTTCAACAAAGACAGTTTAAGGTAGTTTTTTATACAGTTACTTGGAAACTGACGTGGGTTTCATTGTCTACCCTTGGTGGTGAGCTTCTGGATTTTAATCCGGGTAAAATATATTATTTGTCTAGGTGGTATTGGCTTAGTTTGTGACTACACTAGTTTATTGTAGATGTCAATGTTTTATGTTTTAATGTTTGCATTGGCATAGCTGTCAATGATGCCACATAGAGGATTTTTATCCCTGAAAACCTCTTTTTAGTTTTATAGATACCATATTACCCTAAGTGGGGTTTTTTTAAGTAACTTTTTTTAGGAAGCAGCAATTTCTTGTGTTTTTAGCACATCATTGTAAAAAGGTTTTTCTTAGTACTTCAATTAACATGTACATCATATTTACATCACACGCTTGTTCAGTTTTAATGTTGAGTGCTATGTTAGGTGTTTATTAACTAAAAGGTTAGGAGCTCCTCTATTAGTGCTGTGATACATTTGCAGATATTTGGGATAAGAATATTATCCCACTTATCTCCACAAGACACAGCTGATTTTCTGTATTAAAATCTTATTAAGAACTGGAACAGCTTCTCATAAGCCATTAATCACTGAAACTTAATTAATGAGGCTGGTTCTGTTTAATATAGCATAACATAAACCTAAAGTCTAAAACTAGTTATTTGAACAAGTAATAAACAGTAGTACACTGGATGGTATGCTAATCTTAAGAAATGTATAAAAATGCAGGTCAGATACATACAGTAATAGTAAACTGTGAGATTGCTATGGCCTTAGAATGCTATGTATATGTGTGTGTGTGTATATATATATATATATATATATATATATATATATAATTTTATTTTTTATTATTTTTTTTCTGTGAGGAAAGTATTTCTGTCTGTGTTTCAACTGGCCTTGTTGATCATTGTCTCTGGTACAAAAAGTGATAGGAAAGCCAAAATGTCTGAGTTGTCACAAAAATAGGAGGCGAGGGGGGGGTCAATCTTCCTGTTCTGGGGACAACTTTCTTTATCCCCTCACTTATGAAGAGATATTCTTTTATATAGTAAATTGTCTCTGGGACAGGAAGTAAATGTAAATCCCCCAACAGAACGTAGACAGCTTTATGTGCAGCTTGTATGAGAAATATGTTACTTTGAGGCAATTTTTTTACAACTGTAAGGAAAATACAGGTAGATCTACCTATGAAATGGAGCTTGGAAGGCCTTTGTCTTTTGTAAACCCTTCTAGCAAATTAAAAATGACAATACTGCATTACCTTGTATATGATTCTGACAGTGTTCCCTTGTAGTAAGAAGAAAAAGAAATGAAACATTACAGGTTATTGGTCTTGAAGAATTGTAAAACTAATAATACATTTTCCTTTAGAAAAAGAAAAAAAAGAGAGCAGTGCTCTACAGCAGGCATTATGGCAGGAGACGGTGTAGGACAAAATAAACTAAGCGGAGGTAAGTACTTAATTCTAACAGCACCTGGAAATAGAGCTCTCAGAAATAATGTGCCTTTTTTGTTGTATTTGTAATTGGCTTATTTTTTTATCAATTAATTGTTGCTGAAAGTTTTTATTTTTTATCTGAAGGTCAAAATGTATTCAATCTAAAATGTAGCTATGTAATATATACGAGTGTGAACAGTATGGCAAAAGGTAGAGTAGCCTCAAGGCAACCAGTCAGTAGCCAGTTTGGTCTTCAGTAACCTTCTAAAGATGAAATGTAATTAGTTGACAAAATAAACAAGCCATTGACCATCGTGTGAGCACAGACCTGGTGAACAATGGCTTTGTTAGGAAAAAAAACATTTTTTTTTCTTGCAAACAAATTTTGCGTAAGCAGCCAAAATGTTAAAATGTGAGATTCGTTATGATGAAAGTTTGGTAGTTTTGTGGCAAAATGTATAATTTCATTGCAAAGTAATTTTCAGGAAAATCACTCTGCTCAACTTAATCTGAAGTTACCTGATGGCTGTGTCTATCTATGCAGTTTACTGGATTCAATTTCAACTGTGGTTAAAATGAGGACAACAGACATGTACAAAAACAGGAAATTCGAGCCTGTCATTCCTGAAATTATTTTACTATGAGCATCTCTCTTGACATTGGTCAAATGGCCCATATCTCCTTAGGTGTGGTCAGAGAAAATAATGATGGCCAGGAATAATTAAAAAGAAATAGGTCAGAACAGATCATTTTCATAGGATTAGCCACTGACCTACTATATGTATGTGATCAGGTTATCTGTCTGATATCCGGTGGCATACTTGGTAATATTTGATTTTTTAATTTATTTCTGAGAGGTGTAATATGTTTAGTACACCAAATATATTCTTATGTATTTTATCACACATGCATTACACTTTTTCACTTAAAGTGGTAGTAAACCTCAAACAAATATGTAATATATAACAGCTTATCAATTTTTAATGTGGTGGTTCCTTTAGTTTTCTTTTTATTAGGTTTTTCATTGTTTTATATATTTATAAATAAAAAAAATCTGGCAAAAATAACAAACATGCCATTTGGGATAATGTGACTATGTTCATATACCCTATGACCTTTTTATATATTTTGCTTAAGACCTTTTTAACTGACACCTACTCCATGGTGTCATTGGGGACTCTCTGGTAATATTGCTTTATTTTCACATTGCAGGATGCTGTAATTGGAAAATGTGTAAGTATGAATAACATAATTATCTCATTTCCTCTCTATTAGGAGAGACCATTGACCCTTTATTAGGCTGTTCATACAGATGTTGCTGTGAACAAGCATACAGGCAGGGTTGAGCTTTTGTTATTAAAAGCATGCTTTACAAAATGATTGTGACAGATGCACACTAAAATAAATATTTATTTCACAAATACAAATTGTACCAAATACTTGAAAATTCATATAAAAGATTTTTTTTATAATCTTTAAATTATTCAAATTAAAATTGACCATTATAATTTCCTTCAAAATAAGGTTGGGTCACCTTCTGTCATTTATGTTATTGTAAAAATAATCTTTACATGCAATTAATAAAAATGTCAAAAAGGTTCACTATTTTCAAAGATGCTCACGTATGTCACACACATATCTGGTGTGGCCTGCCAATACTGATGACCTTCTGAAAGGCCTAGGGGTGACTACAAACAATCACTCCTTTTATGGTATTGCCACATTTTCCTGAGCTAAGCAACGTTTACCATGCAAAGTATGCTATGGTGCTGCAGTTTTTAGTGGCCATGGTAAAAGGTAGGTGTTCAAGAGTGAAATTTCTTATTTACATCCTCCAGCATCAGCTTTCTTTGCAATTGGCATTTGGTTACATGATATCCCAGAGCTGCAAAGGAATTAAGTGCTGGAAAACTTCTTTCTTTGAGCACAGGTCTGAACAGGGAGCAGGAAGCTAAAGTATATAATGCCCACCAGGGGCCCCGATCCATGCGCCTGGCCCCTTTCAGGATGCCGGGCACATGAATTACAATGGTGAGAGTGTTTTTTAAAGCACCTGTGATGGGTGGTTGTTTTTCCGCCACTCCTCCCAAAAAATACACCACTGATGCCCACCATGTGTTACTGACTGTGGGTCCTGCTCTGATTCATGTCTGAGTGGAAAAGTACCAACATTTAAGGCCACCACCACAGCCCCAGTTCTCCCTTGTATCTTGCTGATGGCTACAATACCGTGTGAGTCATATACCCAAAAGAAGCAGGCAGTTAGTTAAGTCAGGAAGGGAAAAACCGTGATATGCAAACTTGTTACTGGGTATTAAAGCCATTGGATCAGTCAGAAAACTAACATTAGCTAACTAGGGTAGCATACCTCCAAACTTTTTGAGATGGGAACAAGGACACCTATTAGCAAAAGTATGTAGGCATAGGATACTCCTCCTGCCATGCCCCCTTAAAGGAGAATTATATAAAAAAAAGATTGGTCAAACCCACAAGTGCTTTTTTTACCACTACTATTCCTTTATACTGGCTTTTGAAAGATAAAAAGTGCATTTTATATACAACTATACAGATCAGACCAAAATGAGAGACAAATGAGGAGGAAAGAGGGACAGTGTTCCAAATCAGGTACAGTCCCTCCAAACAGGGCCGGTGCTACCACTAGGCAAACTAGGCAGCTGCCTAGGGTGCACTGCTGCCTAGGGGCATCCTGCTGCTGGTTTCCCTCTGTGTCTGCATGATCTGTAGGATCCAGCATGTAACTAACTTAGTCTCAGGCAGCTGCTCTGTCCGACCGGTAGTGTAATTAGAGGCACACCGCAGCACTGGAGCCAGCGCTAGAGGAAGCAGAGACGATGCTTCCTGTATAGCACCGCCTCCTGTCACATGGGCAGGGCAAAGGGAGTGAAGTCAGGGGTGGAGCCAATGGGGGCTGCAAAATGAGTTTTTTTCTAGGGTGTTAAAAATCCTTGCACCAGCCCTGCCTTCAAATCAGGGACAGTTGGGAGCTATGAGTTAGCAGTGGCTACATTGTCAATTTCACAGCACAGATTTCCTTTATGTGTTATTGTTCCATATTCATGTTCCATGTTTCAAATGGTTAAAAATACAAATAAAATATGTTTAATGTTTTACATTTTTTTTTTATAAACATGCTTATAAACCAGGTAGTGGTTCACCTGTCACTCTGCCCTCAGTCACACATGTCCTTGCATCCAGAGTCAGGAAAACAGGCCGGTACTTTGTTTTTTTTGTTTTTTTATTAGGGCATTTTACTTGGATGGGTGAAGGGTAATTATGGGATGCCCAGCAGATCAACAGTACTTAAATGGAACCATATTATATACACGCCAGTATATACACTTCTCTTCTGTTTCCAGCACAACACTTGCTTCTTCACTTGCCCCTCTTCCTCCAGCACATCACTTGTTTCAGGCCTAGCTAGCACATGGTGAGGCCTGCTGTTACTTTAGCACATCCTCAGAACCGTCCTTTACAGGCAGGGACCATGGGCCCCCCTCAGTGTAGCAAAGTAAATTGTGTGCAAGCTGGCCTTGGTGGACTACTGCTCCCAGTCCATCCCCTTCGGGTCCTGCCAGCCCTCCTGGCTACAACAACCCACTAACTGCCCAGTGACACCACAGTCCCAACTGGCTCTTGCACCCTTCTCAGACTGTCTCACCCCAATCTTCTCCGGGGTGCCTCTTCCTGCTTCCCAGGGTGTGTATCACTCACCAACACTTGACACTTGTAGTTCCTCTCCTGGAGATCTCTCTGGCAGTACTCTCTCATGCTGTCCTTCACTTGCTCTCTCACTTGTATCTCTCTTTCAGGATCTCACTGGCCTCCCGGATGCACCTGAGCCCCAGGCCAAAGTCATCTCCCCCAGACTTGGGGCTCGCCTCTGTATCTCCTCCACCCAAACTCTCCTCCCCAACTAGGCTGACCCTGGGCATTTGAGCAGGCCTGCCCCTTGCCAATCCAAGTTGGGGATTGGTCAGAGCTCCTCAGAATACCCCAGGTGGCTACACCTTCCCTCTCCACCTCTCTTTCCAGAGAACACCAAAATCTTCTGTAAAGAAGTCGGGGGTCCTGATGACACCACCTGTGAGTCACTCAGCCCTACCCTGAGTCACTCCCAGACCAGAATCAAAACAGTCAGGCTGGACTAAATTTGCTTCACCTAACAAACATCTCTCTCTAGCACCTATCTAAGGTAGAGGGCACTACATACATTTATTGTAAAATGATGTACATGTAATGCTGTGGGCTGAAAATATTTGAAAATGTCTTCTTTTTATTCTAGTACTTCAGATTGCATTCTTTTTAATATGGACAGCAATAGGAGTGGCCTTCATTGTAGTAGGTAAGAGCAAAAATGTCTTTTTTAATCTGTTGTCTGATATGTTCATATTTTCTGCAATGAAATATGGTATTTATGGTAATAAATCTGGAAAATGTTTGTTCTTTTTTTCACCTGTAGGTGCCATACATAAAAACGGATGTTCAATGCAGTCATATATCCCAATATATATGATTGTTGCGGGAGCCTTCAGTTTTGCATACTGGATTATATTACCATTGAGATGCTTCTGCCCCATGCTCGGAAAGATCCTCGCCATTCTTGTTGGTCTTTTTGTGTTTGCCTGGTTTATTGCAGGTAGGGGCATATTTAATGTTTTCAAAAACAGGACAAAGTCATCTTTGTACACACGCACACAACTACCACCTGGAATTTCAGTACAACTCCATGTGGCAAATTAAAAAAGACAATGATCATAGCTAAAGTGCTAGTTAATTATGGAAACCTTGGGCTTGATTTCTGATTCCACCGTTTAACATGGGATCATGAAACCTAGCATAACACTGTATCATCATTTATATTTCCAATGCCTACACAAGCACAAATCAGTTGTCATAATGACTTATGAAACTCCCTAAGAACTCCAGTCAAAAGAGTTTCCATGACCATCACTATACTGGATGCTGCTATGCATCCATCTGAATGTTAAGGTAGCCTTAACTAATTCATGCTATTTCTTACTCTGTGCATTGTGTGGATTACTCAAACCCAAGGTATAGAACACATTGTCCTAGTTTTCAGTTTGAGAAACATTAAACCAAAACAAAATCCACCGATTCTGAGCACCCCGCTCTCCTTGGAGGTAAGATGATGTCACCTGCACCACCTGGGAGCATCAAAAGCTGAGTTGCAAAGATTTTTTTTTTTATTTCATTTTTTGCAATGGATTTTTTTAAAGCCATTTGTATTGGGGGGGGGGGGGGG
>BLSH010053517.1:18871-49562 GCA_018402905.1 Glandirana rugosa | reverse complement strand
CAAATTATTATTTATCAGTGAATGACTTAGGAACGTCGTTTCCGTTCTATCATGTCGTGGTTACCGGGGTTAAGGTTATTTCTAGGTGACTTACTAGTCCTACCTCTTTTGTTTGTTTATGTACGGTCATACTGTAACAAGTAAACTCCCAGCTATTTAAGGCTTGTGGGTGTGTGACGGATATTCTTACTTTTTTACAATTGTCAGGTAATTCAATACGTTATATTATACACTTACTTAACTATATTTGAATCGTTTGTAATGAAACTGTATATATATATATATAGGTGAACTTATGTCCTTTGGGTGCAGTGTAGCATGAGAGAGTAATTGAGATTCAAAGCGTGAGAGCGCTGAAAGCTGAAAATTGGTCTGGGCAGGAAGGGGGTATAAACGTCCTGTATTCAAGTGGATATATATATATATATGTCAAAGTAATGTTTGCTAAGTTTATATCAATTCATTCACATATTATATTGCATAACTTAATGGACTGTTAACATTTTTTCATTCTTATAGGCAGTGTGTGGGTGTTCGGAATTTATCGACCCTCAAATGAACAATGTCATACTGGCATGTATTTGTTTGTTTTCTCCATCCTGATCATTCAGTGGATCTTTATTGGAATTGGGGCCATTGGTGCTGTACTATCTTGCCTTTGCTGCAAGGATTCAGTAAGTGACTATTTATTATTAAACTTATTTTTCAAGAAACCAGGGTGACTGGGGTGGGGGGGGGGCTATTACTAAAGGTTAAATGTAAGATTTACCCATATATTTGCCAGCTAATCCTTCCCATAATTTATAATTAACCACGCATTATAAAATAAAAGACTAATAACCACTTGAATGTATCCTCGTGAGTGGCTCACAGCAGGGGTCCGATGCGTTCCCGTTCACGGCTTCAGGTCCGAGTTAGTTAACGTAATGTTCACCAAAAATATTCACTTGTTAACAGTTAGGACACTCACTCAAGCTGCAGCGATTAGCAGACAGATTTAAAAAGGCCCAACAAATGTTACCAGGCAGCATTGGTGACAAGTGTGGGGAATCCGTACAGGTGATTAGACCTCATAAGTAAACTAGATATGTAAACAATTGAATAATAACACTTTGGGTATATGATCATAATAAGTATGATCAGTCAGTTTTTAGCTTTGTGAGCTGAGTTTTTGAAGCTTAAAGTATACGTAAATCCTTAATACCAACAGAAATCCTGTGCTAAAAGTGCCAAAATAATGAATAATGAATAGAGTTGAGTGAACACCTGCATGTTCAAGTTCGGTGGGTTTGGCCGAACTTCAGGAAAAAGTCGGGGTTCGGTCCCGAACTTGACCCGAACTTTACCTCGAACCCCATTGAAGTCAATGGGGACCCAAACTTTTCGGCACAAAAATGACTGTAAAAAAGTCCTGGAAAGTGCTAGAGGGCTGCAAAAGGAAGTAAAATGATTTTAGAATAATAATCTGTCCCTTACAGCAACAGCAGGAACCTGACCCTATAGGAGTAGGCGATGATTTTAGAACAATAATCTGTCCCTTACAGCATCAGCAGGAACCTGACCCTATAGGAGTAGGCGATGATTTTAGAACAATAATCTGTCCCTCTAAGCAGTAGACTCTACCTAGTCGAGTCAGATCGTTCTGTAATGCGGGATGAGATGTTATTAGATCTGCAATCTGTCCCTAAAAGCAGTAGTAGTAGTAATCTCTACCTAGTCCACAATCAGATCGTTCTGTAATGCAGGATGAGATGTTATTATTTCTGCAATCTGTCCCTCACAGCGCCGGCAGCATCCTCTCCCTACACTACCCAGAGAGCATGTGACATGCAGCACTTAGTGACTCCAGCTTATAAAGAGGCTGGGTCACATGATGCACTGGCCAATCACAGCCATGTCATTAGTAGGCATGGCTGTGATGGCTTCTAAGGGCAAACCAATGAAACGCTTGTTGATTGGCTGCCCTGCAGCTATTCAACATGCGTGATCCAATACCCGAACCCAGAACCCGGACTTTTTTCAAATGTCCGGGTTCGGGTCCGGGTCACGGACACCCCAAAGTTTGGTACGGACCCGAACTTTACAGTTCGGGTTCGCTCAACTCTAATAATGAATCAAAGGAAAGAAAAAATTCCAGTACTGACAGCTGCACCCACTGTTATCCCCACACAGGATAAATAGGAAAACAAAAAATATATGTGTGTTGCACACGACCAAAGCACATAAATAAAGTGAATTCATATCAATACCATGAAAGAAATGCATGACAATTCATAATATATAGCAATAAAGTAATAAGAAATAATTATAACTCACATATAAATAAACATATTACTACAGTCAATATTGGTAAGGAAAATATCAGTGCATGTGAAATCATAAATAAATAATATAAAGTTCATATGCAATCAGTCCAAAGTGCATCCCCAGAGTCCTCTATGTGGAAAAGTACAATCACATAAAGAGAGGAAGCAGCCTGAGCTGTTACACATAGAAATCCTCTTCCAAGTCACCACTGTGAGCTAAAACACCAATGACACTAAAGCTGCTTACCAAACGCTTAGACCTCAAGATATAGGAGGTCTAATAGCGCTTGGGAGAAATCCCAAAACTAAAGCACCACTTTAGTGGTGGACCGGGTATACTTGATATGCTGACTTATATGTGAGTAGATACCCAGTTTGTAATAAATGTGTTTTTTTAATACTACAACATGTGTGGTTTCCCTTCCTGTTTTATATGATGCTTGCACTATACCTGGTTGATGGATTGCTTTGATATGATCTTCTGATAAGCTGTATTTCAGGCAGCAGGCTGCAGGTGTGGAAGCCTATAATTCATCCATCCATCCAGTTTTGGGATTTCACCTTACAAATTACAAATGTTAGAGTCCTAACTTATTAGACATCCTTCTTGCAGTCTAATCTTTTGCTAAGCAGCTTTAGGGCTCATGCACACTGCAGCTCAAAAAAAGCTGTTTTTACCAGCATTTGAGCTTTTATTTCTCTGCCTTGAAGAAGCTAGTGCTTTTTTATGCTATTTCACACGTTTTTGAGCTTTTTCAAGCTTTTGTGAGCATAAGCATTTTTTTTTTCACAAACCCCTCAGCTCATTTTTCCATTTTTTTTTTGTGCTTTTTCGCATTTTTCACACTTTTTTTTGCACGTTTTTGGGTGCTTAGGTGTTGTTTATGCTCGAAAACTCCTCTCAAAAATGGAAGTTCGGAAGGTTTTTTTTTCTGCCTGTAAGCTCATATGCCTGTGAACTCCTGAAAAAGCCATAGTGTGCATGGACTAACATGGAGGGGACTTTCCAGGCAGAAAAAAATAAGAGCTCAAAAAAGCTCAAAAGCCTGTAGGAGTTGCTCCTTTGAGCTTCTTTGAGATGCAGTGTGCATGAGCCCTTAGTGTCATTGGTGGTTTGGCTCACAATGGTGATTTGAAAGAGGAATCCTATGGGTAACATCTCAGGCTGCTTCCTCTCTTTATGTGATTGCACTTTTCCATACAGAGAACGCTGTGGGTGCACTTTGGGCTCTATATGAACTTTTGTTTATTTATTTATGATTTCACATGCAGTGATACTTTCCTCAACCAATATTTACTGTAGTTATATGTTCATTTATATTTGAATTTTAATTATTTCTTCACTTTTTTGCTGCATATTATGAATTGTCATGCATTTCTCTCACTGTATTGATATGAATGGATATTAACTTTATTTTTTCTCTTTGGTCGATAGTGCAACACACATATGTAAATCTTTAACATTAAACTTCTGCTATTTTATATACAATTAAAAGAATTTTGTTACATTTTTTTAATCAGTGCAAAAAAGTGCCTATTGATCCTACCATAGATCCTAAATCCTTGACTAAAGTTTTTTTCTTCTTTTTTTTTTACAGTGTTTCGGTGAACTTTGCAAGTGTTTTAGTTGCTGCCCGTGCTCAGAGGACTCCCAGTGCTGCAGCGTCTGCCAGTGCTTAGAGGGCTGCAGTTGTCTTGAGAGCTGCAGCTGCCTTAAGTGCTGCAAGTGTTTCCAGTGCAGCAGCTGTTTGAAATGCTCCATGTGTGCAAAGTGCTGCAGTTGTTTGGACTGTTGTGCGGCACAAGAACAATGTTAACACAATAGAAGAAACAACAGCAACTTTGTTTTTAAATAAAATCTAAATTATCACAATGGTCACTGTTAAGACCTCAATTTATGCAGGATGCCATTAATAATGGTGCTTATTATTTTCTAGCATCAGAATTATTACACCTAAAATGGTCACTTACGTACATCTATTTTGTACTAATGTTTATTTAAAGCTCTTTGCAAACACTGTTTTTGTGTATGTTTTAGCTAGTTCATCTGATGCATCTTTCCTGTTATGTACTCTACAATTTACCGGTGATTAGACTCTCAGAATGACATTAAAATAAACATAAATGGTTATTAAAATCACAATTTACTTGCGTTGGAGACTTTTCATAGGGTACTGCGCCATCTCTTGACTTCACTTAAACTACAATCACAAAAGACAAGAGAATGTCACATATGAGAAACAATGGATTTACGTAAGTGGTACAAGAAAGTGATTATCTTCCTTAACAACATTGCTCATTGCTATTATCTGGCACTGGGTATACCGGAAGGTCAGACGGAGGTATAATACAGAAAACAACAAGCACAGTATACAAATGCAGTAGGTGGCATTTGTCAATTTAGTGAGTTTTTTTTTTTATCTCTAACCGCTAAGGAAAACTTCAGTCAAGACAAGAAACATCAGTGGACTTGCAGACTAGTAGGTTACGTTAACAGTATTTTTTTTTTAAGTTTCAGAAGTACTTCTGAAGCATAAAATTTCTAACAACTCCAGTTTTCAGCTTAGGTGCTAATCACCAGCATGGATGTCGGGTTTGTCTACTTTACCCCAATTCACACTGTATGCAAGATTAACATTAGAAAATGTTACCCAATCATGCACTGAGCCTTTGTGTTATAATCAGATTTTTGTTACTGTGGGCTGCAGTTTGAAGCTAATCAATAGATTTGTGCCAAACAGTGAAGCCAAAAACAAGATTCAGACCCAGGTAGGCAGCTGCTCATATGGCCTTTTTATTATTTATTTTTTTTTGTGTTTTTCCCCTTTAATTTCCTGTGTATTATAGATTTGCAGTAAACAGTTATGTGTCGCCGCTGTATATATTTTATAACACAAGAGCGGTTTCTCTGCTGTCAGTCTGCAGTTCTCACTGAATAGGTCATTTATATCAGAGCAAATTGATGCACAGTACAGTCTTCCATACCTTACAGCTCATGTAATTAAATAGGCATTGGAAAGTCAAACTGGTAAATTCCTACTGATTGTTTGATTATATGTATATATTCACATTTTGTGTCGTCAATCATATATTTATTACTTGCAATTTGCTGTTTTCAGTCATTTAAGTTAATGAACAATAAAATAATTTAAAGACTTCACATTGTAATGAATATTTGTATGCAAATATGTTATTATTCTTTTTAGCTATAGAAATGTGTTGTACAACAATTAAACTGGGATGAGCATCACAGATCATTTATTTATGTTAAATGCATGCATGTCAAGCACAGAGCTGTATTGCACTTGTGGATTAGTGTCTTGCAAAGCAAAATGATTAGAATGCTAGCCTCAAAATGTACAAATTGTGATAACTTTTTTTTTATGTAATAGGAGCTGCATGCTGGGCTGCATGTCTTCCACATGTTTAATTGCTATGTGGTGGGGGAGCACATGTTTATCCCATTTGTGCCCCAGACAGATTAAAAACAGGAGGGTTCTGTTTGCACACATTTTCAAATGTATGCATAAGCTGCAGTGCCCACGTCAAGGATCCTTTATTAGGCTTGGTTCACACTGCTGCGATGTGGGAACCCTGCGAATCCACTGCGGGTTCCTGCATCGCATGTCTCCCAGCGGCAGTTCACACTGCCATATGCAAACTGTGGGGAGTGTCAATACAATGTTAATGACACCCCCAAATCAGTTCAAAAACTCACACAGGAATTCTGACCCTGCGAAAAAAAGGGTCCTGTGTGAGTTTGCTCTGATTGCGATGCGAATTCCGCCATAAATCTCTATGGCTGAATTTGCATCGCACAGAGATCGCATATGGTTCACACTGCAGTGCGGTGCAAATCATATGCGATCTCTGAGATCGTTGCAGTGTGAACCCAGCCTTAATCGCAACTACTTAGTGTAGCCGGTGAATTATACTATGGGTTTTTTTCAAATTTTTTTGGCTTTCATTTGGTGGTTAATGGTAATAGTTTTATCCTATTTTTTATTATCAAAGGATTATTTGAAATTTAGCAGTATTTATTGCAATTATCAAAACCTACCACCAAAGAACAATCCAAAAAATTCTCCTGCTCCTGATGATGACAGAAATACCACATTTGTGCATGTTATTTGTTGTTGGCACCTGTAAAACAATGAAACAATAGTGCCCATTTTGCTTATTTT
The DNA here is from genome assembly GCA_018402905.1 of Glandirana rugosa. Lineage (NCBI taxonomy): Eukaryota > Metazoa > Chordata > Amphibia > Anura > Ranidae > Glandirana > Glandirana rugosa. The sequence continues at coordinate 43,072 of BLSH010053517.1, read as the reverse complement.
CCTATCTAAAACACAAAGAAATTGACACTATCTGACACAGATACCAAGTAAAAAAGATTTTTTTTAACCCCGTACCTATACGTTGCTGGATTGGAAGGGTAATATATTGGTCATCACTGCAGCTGCTAACAGTAATCCGAGCGGCTAAATAGCTAATTTTACAGAAGGTGGAAGGGCCCCCTCCCTTCACCGCTGCCACCTTTGGGCAGTGGGCTCTTCTGGTCACTTGGGAGAGCCCAGCAAGGATGCCAGAGGCGCTATCCAGTTCCTTTAGCACAGTGGGGGATGGTGACGTCAGAAACAGGAAGCGATCTCATGTAAACAAACCATTACCGGCTTGTACAAGCATCAGATTGCAGTGCTCATGCTATCACAAGTGGTGTTGCTAATCAAATGTTTGGTTATTCGTTGGGTTTTGTTACGTTTTGTTTCATATATACGTTTTCTAGCGACTTCTACATTTTCAGAACAATTCCAATCAGTCGAAGATTAATCCACAATCCGAATTCTATTAAAAGAATAGCTGACAGCTGTCAGTGGAGTTCCCCGCTGACAGCTGAATGTAAGAAAAACAATTGCTGAAAATTAAAAAAACTGTGTGGGGGTCCCCCCAATCCATACCAGGCCCTTGATATCTGGTATGGATTTTAAGGGGAACCCCACGCCAATTTTTTTTAAAAATTTTACGTAGTGCCCCCTCCAAAATCCATATCAGATCCTTATCCGAGCATGCAGCCCAGCAGGCCAGGAAAGAGGGGAAAGGGTGAGCAGCTACGCCGTCTGACAGTTCTTTAATAACCAAGGGACGGGGCCACCTATCCGTTTTGCCAACCTATCAGGTTGAAATTTACTGACACAATGCCAAACAATTTACTGGCACAGCCAAGTTTTTACTGGCATTTCCCAAAGTTACAAAATTACATTTGTAGAATATGCAATTAGCAATATGATTTAAGGTAGATAGTCAGACGAAACACATATTTCTTATTTTATTTTCGATATAGCAAGTAGCTCAGGGACAGGACTTAGGAGGGCAAGAAATTAGAAGGGGCAGCACACACACATGAAATTGACTCTCAATGGGACAATGACAGCAGTGTGCAGCAGCACAGATGATGATGACACCTCAATGACACGGCACGCCCCCTCCTGAGTCACAGTGACAGTCTCTCTCCAGGCCAGGTGGTCCCTCCAGTACAAACAGCAACGACAGTCCCGCTCCCAGCCTGTCTTGCTCCTATACAGCAGAAATGCGCACGAGACTCTGCCCGCTCTGCTTGTCTCCCTTGCACCATCACATCACACGACATGCTCAGGCACTGCCTCCGCCAGACCACCCGAACACACTGTATCAGGCAGTCGGATGGTCTTGGCCGGCTCCAGACTGAGCCTAGCATCACAGCCATATTTTTTACTGGCAACCTTTTCCTTTTGCTGGCATTTACTGGCAAGAGAAATGTGCCTGTTTTTTAATGGCTGCCAGTAAAAATACTGGCGGTTGGCAACACTGCCATCGATGACATCAACCAGGGGTGTTTTGGGGGTTTTTTTCAGGTTGGTGGCCAGCGTTCATCATGATTGACATTGGATCTATTTCGGGGGCATTCTTTTTTTTTTTTTAATAAAGGCTTGTCAAAAACTGTTGTGTTTTTATTCACCTTTTACACTTTTTTGGTGAATGAGTATATGGGGTACTATGTACCCCATACTCATTCACATAGGGAGGCCGGGATCTGGGCCCCCCCTTGTTAAAGGGGGCTTCAATGATTCCAATAAGTCACCCCCATCAACCCCACAACCACCAGGTCAGGGTTGTGGGGAAGAGGCTCTTGTCCTCTTCAACATGGGGACAAGGTGCTTTGGGGGGGTGCTTGCTTGTCCCCCCATTTCCTAGCCTGCTGGGCTGCATGCTCGAATAAGGGTCTGATATGGATTTTGGGGAGGTCCCCATGCCATTTTTTAAAAAATGTTGGGATGGGCTACCCTTTAAAATCCGTACCAAATCCAAAGGGCTGGAAAGGATTGGGGGGGGGGGGGGGTCCATGCTGTTTTTTACCTTAACGGGAAGCCTGTTAGCAGCTGATGAGTCATCGGTTGTTAAGGACCGCCCCATAGCAGATTTACTGCTACAGAGCAGCTCTCCTGTGCAGGATCACGTATATATTTATATACATATATATATGATGCTGCACCCCTGCCTGCAGGGGGCACATGCAGGCCACTTCTGCTGTGATTAATCGTCCATAAAACACACAGAACAGAGATCTGCCTATGAAAACAAGACAGATCTCCGGTCTGACGGGGGGGGGGGGGTGGATTTTGTGTTCCAAAGCAGGGAATAAAATCCATCACTTCCCCTAGTAAAATCACAGTACACAAAAGCACTGGCTAAGCACACAGTTAACCCTTTGATCGCCCTAGATGTTTGACCCCTTCCCAGCCAGTGTCATTAGTACAGTGCATATTTTTTTAGCACTGATCACTGTATTAGTGTCACTGGTTCTCACAAAGTGTCAAAAGTGTCTATAACTATATACCATAGTTTGTAGATGCTGGTTCACGTAAACCAATCAATATGCGCTTATTGGGATATTTTCAAAAAACATGTAGCAGAATATATATTGGTCTAAATTTATTAAGAGATTTGATTTTTTATTTTTTTTTATTGGATATGTTTTATAGCAGAAAGTAAAAAAATACTTTTTTTTTTCAAAATTGTCGGTCTTTGTATCAGTTGTGGATATTTTTAACTGATTCATGACAAATGTCCCCATACATGTGTAATAATAGTATAATAATATATTTCTCACCCACAAGTGGTTTAATGAGCTTTAGCATTATGTTTTTAAAGATGGCTGCCGCAAATCCAATTGACCATGTGGTTGTGGGGGGAAGTGTAACCATGTATTGATGACATCACTCACAAAATGGCCTGTAAGTGGTCAAGAGGAATGACTATATCCTGTGGGCGGTCTCTGGTATACAGGACTTAAAATAGAGTCACTAGCATTGGGAAGGGAGGCTCATTTTGGAGCTGTGGAAGGAAAGCATGCACAAAAACTCCTCATTTCCCTGTTCCAGTGTAAGCTGTTGCCAGAGTTAAGTATTTGACTTATCTTTGGGATATTGGGAATAAGAGTGTATGTTTAAGGCTCCGTTCACACCATGGCGTTCCGTTTTGCGGGCGGAATCGCTGCGATTAGGAAGTGCCATAAATTGCAGGACGCCCTTGCGATCTCCGCTATTTTGACTGGCACCAAATCGCAGCACAATTACAAGTTCTTGTACTTCTTTTGGGTTGTCAGTCGTTCCGCGATTCTGTTTGCGCAATATTACTGCGATTCGTCAGGCAACAATCGTGGCAGAATCGTGCCGCGATTTGGTGCCATTCAACATAGCGGGGATCACAAGGGCATCCCGCGACTTGTGACATTTCTGAATCATGGACAGAATTGTGGCAATTCAGCCTGCAAAATAGAACACCATGGTGCGAATGGAGCTGTTGTTATTTTATGTAATGTTCATGGCAAATTTTATGTGTAAGAAACTTTATGTATTTTGATGCCTAGTAAAATGTTGTTTTATGCTTTTTATCAAAACTGGCGTGTCTGTTCATTTTAAATATTCACTAGATATTTGCATGGCTGTCCAGTATACCTTCATTATAAATTTTGTTGTTTCCACATTTGATATAGTCTTCATTTGTTTATAGTGCAAAAAAATTAAAAACACAGTGGGGATCAAATACCACCAAAAGAAAGCTCTATTTGTGGGAAAAATTTAATAAATTTTATTTTGGTACAGTGTTGCGTGACCGCGCAATTATCAGTTAAAGTAATGCAGTGCCATATTGCGAAACTTGGCTGGTCATGAATGGGGGGTAAATCTTCCTGAGGTCAAGTGGTTAAGGATGTGGCAAACGGCTTCCTGGCCTGCTCCTTAACAACCAGCTATTCTTCACACAAAATTTGAATCGATCATTTTTGATCTGAATTCAAATCATTCTGAAAATCTGGAATTCGTTAGAAAATGAATAAAGGAAACTAAACTAAACAAATTCCAAAAATGGATCAATGAAACAAAATAAGTAACATAATGAATCTATCCAAAACTAAACTAAACAAATTATTTTATTCTGCACATGTCTAACGGCGATCGCACCACACATATGAGGTATTGCTGCGAACGTTATAGCGAGAGCAATAATTCAAGCACCAGGCCACCTGTGTGACTCTAAACTGGTAACCTGTAAGGCTCGATTCACATCAATGCATGTTGCTTTTCAGCATTTTTTCACTGCTTTTTGCTATGCTTTCCGCGTTTTTTTACCGTGATTTTGCCTCATTTTTACAGTGATTTTGCCACGATTTGCATTTTGCGTTTTTTTTATATTTCATTTTTTTATAATTTTTTTTTTTTTTGGGAAAATGTTGTTGCTAGGCAGATTTAAAACGCAAAACACAAATCGCGGCAAAATCGTGGTAAAAGCGCAGCACTTGCATTTTTCTTGCATGCCCATTGAAGTCTATTACATGCAAAACGCTGCTTTTTGCATGAAAAAAAGTCCCTGACCCTTTCCAAAAACGCAGAGGCACAAAAAAAGAATTGATGTGAACATGTTCCATAGGAACCCATGTTATAAAAAATTCCCTGCATTTCTGCAAACTGCAAAATGCATCAAAAAATGCACTAATGTGAATGAAGCCTAAAGGTTTACAAAGTGACACCTATGGAGATTTTTAAGTACCATTGGTGCCATTCCAGGTGCATGACATGTTAGGTATCTATTTACTCGGCGTAACATCATATTTTATATTTCACTAAACAATTGGGTATTGTATTGTGTTTTTGTACATTAAAATTCACCAAAGTGTATTTTGTTACAAAAAATTGCATTGGAAAAACTGCTGCGCAAATACCGTGTGACATTTAAAAATTGCAACACCCACCATTTTATTCTCTAGGGCCTCTGCTTAAAATATGTATACAGTATAAAGTTTGGGGGTTCTAAGTAATATGCTAGCAAACATTTTTTTTAGAATTTTTACATGTAGGAGAGAAGTGTCAGACTAGACCTGGTGTTGATGTGGTTAATTCTACCTAAAACACACTGACCCTGAACTTTTTTATCTTAATTTTATGTATTTATTTCTTTTTCACACTTTTTTAGTTGTTTCTCTTCTAGCACAATGGGGTTGGTTTACTAAGGCCCCTTTCACACTGCCGCGACTTGAAAGCCACGCGATTTTGACACAATTTTTTCAGACACGATTTTGATGCGATTTCAGGGAATGCCTGTGCAAACTTGAGGTCTATGGACCTCAACTCGCATGAAAGTCGGACCAAAGTAGTGACTACTTTGAAGTCGGCACGACTTGAAGTGGTACATATATGAATGGTGGGCATTGGAAATCATGGGGAAAGACTTGTCATGCGACTTTGCAGTCTAAAGTCGCAAGACAAGTCGCATGAGTGTGAAAGGGGCCTTAAACTGGAGAGTGCAAAATCTGGTGCAGCTGTGCATGATAGCCAATCAGCTACTAACTTCATATTTGGCAACAAAAACATTTTTAGGGACACTTTTTTTTGCTGTGCATTTAGCAAGCCGTTGTAGGCGGAGAATGATCTTAAATTAGGGAAGGGGCATTCATTTAAAATGGGATTGGTTCTACAAGAGGCACATCATTAATTCAATCCCGCACATTTGTGAACCCTAAGTCTCATTTAACCTCTTCCTTACTGGGCACTTAAACCCCCCTCCTGCCCAGACCAATTTTTGGCTTTCAGCGCTGTCGCATTTTGAATGACAATTGCGCGGGCGTGCGGCGTTGTACCCAAATAAAATTTGCGTCCTTTTTTTCTCACAAATAGAGCTTTCTTTTGGTGGTATTTGATCCCCTCTGCGTCATTTCAGATCGCCGCTATAAACAAAAAATGAGCGAAAATTTTGCAAAAAAGAACAATATTTTTTACTTTTTGCTAAAGTACAAATCCATTAAAAAAATTATTCATCAGTTTTGGCCGCCATATATTCTTCTACATATTTTTGGTAAAAAAAAAAAAAATCGCAATCGGCGTATATTGATTGGTTTGCGCAAAAGTTATCGCGTCTACAAACTGGGAATTGATTTATGGCGTTTTTATTATTTTTTTTTTTTTTACTAGTAATGGCGGCGATCTGCGATTTTTATCGGGACTGCGATATTGGGGCGGAAATGTCGGACATTTTTTACACATTTTTGGGACCAATGACATTTATACAGCGATCAGAAATTTAAATGTCCACTGATTACTGTATAAATGTCATTGGCAGTGAAGGGGTTAACCAGCAGGGGGCAGTGAAGGGGTTAAATATGTTCCCTGGGTGTGTTCTAACTGTGGGGGGGCAGGGCTGGCTGGGACATAACAGATCTAACTGATCCCAGTGACAGGGATCAGTAGATCTGCTATGTCCCCTGTCACAGAACGGGGAACCGCCGTGTTTACAACGGCGGTTCCCCGTTCTGAGGCTCCCAAAAGAGATCGCCGGGTCTCGGGCGGACATCGAGTCCGCCCGACCCACGGGCACGCTCGCGCAGCGTGCGGCGCGCGCGCCGCCGCTGCCGCCAGGGGGCGCGCCTGGAGCGTGCGCAGTGGAGGACGTCCATGGACGTCCTCCGGGCATTTCAGGTCCGCGCTGGAGCCGTACTTCGGCAATAGCGCGGACCTGGAGTGGTTAAAGTAGAATTAACTAACTAATCTTAGAACTGCTTCCACCCCCCTCCCCCAACACCTGTACTGATTAACCTGTAGAAGGAAGAGTTAGATACTTACCTATTCTCAGGTCACTCTGGTCTGGTCAAGTGATCCCCTTTGTCAGTGAGCAGTGGCTGCAGAGGAGAGGAGAGAATGATCAGACAATGGCTGTCAATGCCAGGGAGCGGTGACATCACCTATAGACTCCTATGTCCCATCTGTTGTCGGTGCTCTTTGTTATGTTTACATTTCAGCTGTCAGCGGGGAAGTCATTGGTTGTTAAGAACGCGGCAGCCGACTTCCCGGCCCACTGCTTAACAACCAGCTATTCTTCACACAGATTTCGAATTGGTCAATCATTTTTCGACCGATCTGAATTCTAATCGTTCTGAAGATTTGGAATTCGTTAGACAAAGAAATAAACAAATTTTAACGAATCCCAGAATAACCAAGAATTCATGCGAATTTGTATTCGGACTGAAATAAATTGCACATGTCTAGTATGCATGCCCCATGGAACAAGACCCACTTCCATGAGGCCACATATATGTGTGTGCTCGGTGGGGAGGGGTCAAAGGGAAATAATAGCGTATGTTGAGTGATCAACCCTTCTGAGCTGTTCTCTTGAGGTGACTTTTACATATTTGCTTGCATTGCTTTATTTATGGGTATGTTGATAATTTGCCTTCTATTGGTATCCATATATCATGCCCCCGGCCCGCAAGACCTCTCTGCTTACCTATAAAATAGAGAAAAGAAAGCACCACACAGCATTCAAAGTAAAGAAAATGGCTATAAAGCTGCCTAACTCGGGCTGCACCGGCTCTCAGCCTTATAGAATGTGGTCTCTCAGCAGAGGCATTGGGAGCGGGGGGCTGATGGGGCTACACCCCTGAGGGTGCCCCCAAAAAGCCCCGGGTCTCGAGCATGGAGAAGGCTTTTATTAGCCCCGAGGCTCCCGGGCGCTCCCAGAGAATCACCAGAGCCGCCCGCCGCTAGAGGTCCGGGGCCGGCACTGGTGATGTCTCTGCCACCATTTTAAAGAAGGCTAGCTCATGTGAAGCATGGTCACTCGCCAAGGGGAAGAAAAAAGAGGCGGAGCCAGCTGCCAATAGAAATGGAGCTGCCACCAACCTCCGCCCGTGGCCTGCTGCTATGACCTATTGTGGGAAAGGGGGTGGGGGTTGCCGGCAGCTCCTTTTCTATTGGCAGCCACCCGGCTGGCTCCACCTCTTTTTTCTTCCCCTCAGTGAGTGACCATGCTTCAGGAGAGCTGATCTTTTGTAATGGCGGCGGAGACTCCACTGGGGACACCCTGATATAAGGAGGCACTCTGACCATTGAGACCACCCTGATGTAAGGAGGCACTCTGACTGCTGGGGACACTCTGATGTAAGGAGGCCCTCTGATCGCTGGGGACACCCTGATGTAAGGAGGCACTCTGACCGATGGGGACACCTGATGCAAGCTGGCACTCTGATCGCTGGACACACCTGATGTAAGGAGGCACTCTGATTGCTGGGGAACCTAATGTAAGGAGGCACTCTGACCGCAGGGGACACCTGATGTAAGGAGACACTCTAGCCGCCGGGGACACACTGATGTAAGGGAGCCCTCCCCTAGGGACACCTGATGAAAGGAGGGACTCTGCTGGGGACACCTGATGGCATCTGGTGGCAGTGACATACTCAGGACTCCCACTGAGTCTGCATTACGGTCAGTTGAACTATTTCATTTTATATTGTATTGTAATAATAGAAATAATGTGCTTCAATCAACCTGACATCATACCAACCATGGATGCCGGGATGATTAAAGCGCTAACACCAGGTGTTGGAGTATCTTTATCTGCTGATTGTTAAACTTTCTAGAATATACATATTGTTATTGTGATGTAGGATCTGGGCCTGCTGTCCCTCCATCCCTCTTTCTTTCCCTACTTCTCTCTCCTTCCCTTCCTATCTCTTTCTTTCTTCCTTCCTCCATCCCTCGTTCATCTCAGACTCGACCAAACCCCCTTTGAGCCATGCCCCTTTAAGCCACACCCACTATTTAGTTAAACCACGCCCGTTTTTATGCGGTGCGCTTTCGCCGCATTTCCTCGGGCTGTGAAAATCTGCACAATCAGTAGGTGCTGATCACCATCAAAATGTGGACAAAGGGTTGGAGCCCTCATCCCAATCACTACTCTACGAAGTCTCTGGGCTCCAGGGCCTATACCAGGATTTACCAACCCTTGATAAAGCTGCAAATCCATTTTGTACACTTAAAACAAGCATCCCGGAGCCCCTCAACCTGCATTGGTTAGAACCCTAGGTGACATTTAAACCTGATAACTTCATGATATGGCTCTGTCTTGTCACAATATACGAGTGTATACTCATAAAGTATACACAAACAATACACAAAAAATGATCACTTGCTCTATTCTGGACTGCTAAATATACATTTGAAAGTGTTTTGTTATATGTGTTTGATATAATCAAAAAATATCTGTTGATCCTGCTTGAAATACAGGCACATAATACAGAGACATAAATACACACACCCACACAGGTTGAGCTGGATGGACTGGTGCCTTTAGTCAACCTTACCAACTATGTCAAATACAATGAGCTTGTAATTTCCAGTGTTTTCCATTTCTGCTACCCTGAAATTGAATAGAGTGACATCATTCCTGATCAGTGCACCTTTGTGAAGTACAGAATCACCACTCCCCTCATCCTAAGTTATGGAGATTTGAAGTGGCGGAGTGTTCTTTTGTCCAAATCAAAAGCAAGCAGCCTAGAGTGACACTGCAGTTCTCTCATAGGCACAGTAGAGTGAGTGTTGTCACACTAGGACAGGAAGGATGATACTTGAAAATGAAATAAACCCTGAAATGAGAAAACAAATGCAGCCACTACATCTAAAGCTGGCCATAGGTGCATAGCTGAGACATGCCACATACGAACAAAAGTACAAGCGTATAAAAAGTTAATATTTTGTTCACATACTGTATACAGATTGACATGATGATAGACAATATAATCATTTGCAAAGATCTGGCCATCAACGGCCCTGAAAAGAGCTGACATGCTTTGCTTTGGTGGGCACTGAACAGGCTGTATTGGTGGGCACTGAACAGGCTGCGTTGGTGGGCACTAAACAGGCTGCGTTGGTGGGCACTGAACAGGCTGTGTTGGTGGGCACTGAACAGGCTGCATTGGTGGGCATGGAACAGGCTGCTGGGCACTGACCAGGATGCGTTGGTGAGCGCTGAACAAGCTGCTGGGCACTGAACAGGCTGTGTTGGTGGGCACTGAACAGGCTGCTTTGGTGGGCACTGAACAGGCTGCATTGGTGGGTACTAAACAGCCTGCATTGGTGGGCACTGAACAGGCTATGTTGGTGGGCACTGAACAGGCTGCATTGGTGGGCACTGAACAGGCTGCATTGGTGAGCACTGAATAGCCTGCTTTGGTGGGCACTGAACAGGCTGTATTGGTGGGCACTGAACAGGCTGCATTGGTGGGCACTGAACAGGCTGCATTGGTGGGCACTGAACAGGCTGCTGGGCACTGAACAGGCTGGGTTGGTCGGCACTGAACAGGCTACATTGGTGAGCATTGAACAGGCTCCTGGGCACTGAATAGTCTGCGTTGGTGGGCACTGAACAGGCTGCATTGGTGAGCACTGAACAGGCTGCTTTGGTGGGCACTGAACATGCTGCATTCCTGGGCACTGAACAGGCTACGTTGGTGAGCACTGAACAGGCTGCTGGGCACTGAACAGGTTGTGTTGGTGGGCACTTAACAGGCTGCTTTGGTGGGCACTGAACAGGCTGCATTGGTGGGCACTGAACAGGCTGCATTGGTGAGCGCTGAACAGGCTGCATTGGTGAGCATGGAACAGGTTGCATTGGTGGGCACTGAACGGGCTGCATTGGTGGGCGCTGAACAGGCTGAATTGGACATGCACTGAACACGCTGCATTGGTGGGCATTGAGCAGGCTGCATTGGTGGGTACTGAACACGCTGCATTGGTGGGCACTGAACAGGCTGCATTGGTGGGCACTAGACAGGCTACGTTGGTGACCACTAAACAGGCTGCATTGGTGAGCAATCAACAGGTTGCGGGGCACTGAACAGGCTGCATTTGTGGGTGCTGAACAGGCTGCGTTGATGGGCATGGAACAGGCTGCTGGACACTGAACATTGGTAAGCACTGAACATTGGTAAGAACAGGCTGCATTGGTAAGCACTGAACAGGCTGCGTTGGTGTGTACTGAACAGGCTGCTGGGCACTGAACACGCTGCATTGGTGGGCATTGAGCAGGCTGCATTGGTGGGTACTGAACACGCTGCATTGGTGGGCACTGAACAGGCTGCATTGGTGGGCACTAGACAGGCTACGTTGGTGACCACTAAACAGGCTGCATTGGTGAGCAATCAACAGGTTGCGGGGCACTGAACAGGCTGCATTTGTGGGTGCTGAACAGGCTGCGTTGATGGGCATGGAACAGGCTGCTGGACACTGAACATTGGTAAGCACTGAACATTGGTAAGAACAGGCTGCATTGGTAAGCACTGAACAGGCTGCGTTGGTGTGTACTGAACAGGCTGCTGGGCACTGAACACGCTGCATTGGTGGGCATTGAGCAGGCTGCATTGGTGGGTACTGAACACGCTGCATTGGTGGGCACTGAACAGGCTGCATTGGTGGGCACTAGACAGGCTACGTTGGTGACCACTAAACAGGCTGCATTGGTGAGCAATCAACAGGTTGCGGGGCACTGAACAGGCTGCATTTGTGGGTGCTGAACAGGCTGCGTTGATGGGCATGGAACAGGCTGCTGGACACTGAACATTGGTAAGCACTGAACATTGGTAAGAACAGGCTGCATTGGTAAGCACTGAACAGGCTGCGTTGGTGGGCACTGAACAGGCTGCTAGGCACTGAACAGGCTGCGTTGGCGGGCACTGAACAGGCTGCATTGGGGAGCACTGAACAGGCTGCATTGGTGGGCACTGAACAGGCTGCATTGGTGAGCACTGAACAGGCTGCATTGATGGGCACTGAACAGGCTGCATTGATGGGCATGGAACAGGCTGCTGGGCACTGACCAGGCTGCGTTGGTGAGCACTGGACAAGCTGCTGGGCACTGAACAGGCTGTGTTGGTGGGCACTGAACAGGCTGCATTGGTGAGCATTGAACAGGCTGACTGAACATTGGTAAGCACTGAACATTGGTAAGAACAGGCTGCATTGGTAAGCACTGAACAGGCTGCGTTGGTGTGTACTGAACAGGCTGCTGGGCACTGAACAGGCTGCATTGGTGAGCACTGAACAGGCTGCTGGGCACTGAACAAGCTGCGTTGGTGGGCACTAAACAGACTGCTAGGCACTGAACAGGCTGCATTGGTGGGCACTGAACAGGCTGCATTGGGGAGCACTGAACAGGCTGCATTGGTGGGCACTGAACAGGCTGCATTGGTGAGCACTGAACAGGCTGCGTTGGTGGGCACTGAACAGGCTGCATTGGTGGGCATGCAACAGGCTGCTGGGCACTGACCAGGCTGCGTTGGTGAGCGCTGAACAAGCTGCTGGGCACTGAACAGGCTGTGTTGGTGGGCACTGCACAGCCTGCATTGGTGAGCACTGAACATGCTGCTGGGCACTGAACAGGCTGCATTGGTGAGCACTAAACAGGCTGCGTTGGTGAGTACTGAATAGGCTGCTGTGCACTGAACAGGCTGCATTGGTGGGCACTGAACAGGTTGCTGGGCACTGACCAGGCTGTGTTGGTGAGCACTGAATAAGCTGCTGGGCACTGGACAGGCTGTGTTGGTGAGCACTGAACAGGCTGCATTGGTGAGCACTGCACAGGCTGCTGGGCACTGAACAGGCTGCGTTGGTGAGCACTGAACAGGCTGCATTGGTGAGCACTGCACAGGCTGCTGGGCACTGAACAGGCTGCGTTGCTTTACAGGCACTGTTTTTAGCTAAAAAAACTCCTGTAAGGTGCCTCCGGTGTGAAAGGAGCCTTAAGCCCATATAATTCAACATATAGATCTTGATAAGTCTGCATAAAGGTGCCAAAAGTCCATAAAATCACTTCTAACTGTATGAAAGCATCCAGGTCTGCCTCAATTAGAATCCCATAAGCGGAGCTCTGCAGGTGTAGCCCGACTATCCATTTATAGCTGGCAAGGGCATAAAGGGACACCAATGAGTAATATAATGTAACCATTATGAGAAAAACAATATCCTCCTATATTAAAACTCAGCTGTGTGTTCCTGGAGAGGGGGTGCTGAACAGATAATGCACACTCCAGAACCCAACTCTTGGATAGAAGCCAAAAAGGAAGCAGCTGGGTATAATCCGCTCACGTGATGGAACAGAGCCAATGACGCATTTCGAGGCCCTGTCTCTTTCTCAATTCAGATGGAAGGAGACAGATCAATATACTGTAAATTTTTGTTTATTTAAAATCTTACAAACATATAACATAATGAAAACATATTTACATATGTTAAATAAAAACAAACCTTGCGCTCAGAAAAAAGTGTAAATCTATAGGTAGACTGCGGTCCCTGGAATGTCAGACTAGAGACAAAATGTAAATGGTAATTAGATACAAGACTGCGCTGTCTACTAAATCTATCCCAACATACAAATAAGGATAATAGAAAATAGTGTAAACTAAAAGTGATAAAAACTTATCAATAGCAAATCATAAATCAGTGCAAATACAAATCAGTGCAAATGTGACCAAAATTGCATCCCAAAAAAACATAAATAAGTGTTAGTCAATCACTTGAACCAAAACAAATATATTAAAGTCCAAAACACTCCGCTCAGAATGATCAGTGAATAAATTCAGTGATGACTAGACAAAATCCATCCAATCACTAACTCAACCAAACAATCAAAGAATGCTGTGACGTCAAAGCTCCTGTGTTAGCCAATGCGTTTCTCCGTAGCAGGCATCATCTGGGGTTGCGAAAATAAACTAGGGAGTGGAAGCGAATAACTTCTCACAGTAAAGGGTGATTAAAAAAATGTATGGAAATATTATTAACCACTTGCCGACCACCGTATGACTATAAGTGGCGACAGATCGGCTCTGTCCCGCCAATCGCGTGCACGACGGCTAGGGGGCGAGCGCGTGCTCGTGCCCACCGCACGCTCCCTCAGCGGGTGGACACGATGTCTGCTGGCGACTCGCGATGCACTGTTACAGAGCCAGAACGGGGAACCGCCATGTTTACGTTCTCACAGGTGGCATTCGGGATCAGTTAGATCTCTGGTGCTCCTGCCAGCCCAGCTCCCATACAGTTAGAACACACCCAGTGAACACAGTTAACCCCTTCACTGCCCCCTGCAGGTTAACCCCTTCACTGCCAATGACATTTATACAGTAATCAGTGGATATTTTAATTTCTGATCGCTGTATAAATGTCATTGGTCCCAATAAAAGTGAATGGGTGGCCTGCTCGGATCTGCCTGAAAAATGGACAGGCAGATGCGAGTGGGCCACTCGTGTGAAAGGGGCCTTAAATAATAAATCTTACATAATAAATCTATAAACAAAGAAAAAGTAGCTTACTTCAGCATAAGAAAACATAAACAGAACGAAATATTCAAAACAAGATATATTAATTATTAATAGTATTACATTATTATTAGTAGTAGTAGTATTATAATGCACCACAACAAAGCCCCACCTAAACACACCTTCAGGCTAAGAAACAATTACACATTCAACCCATGCATGCAGCCTTTTTTCAAAAATCAGATTTTATTAAAATCTAGGGAATGTGAAAGGACAGAAAAAAAGTCGCACACCCAGAGACTGACAGAAAGCAGCTATGGGGAACCTGACATTCCTCCACGCCTTTGTCCAGGCTCCGGCCACCACCTGTCCTACTCAAGACCCAGAAACTTTCTAGCCTCACCCAGAATGTTGTACACCACCACCACGACAGGAAGGACTTTTTTCCGAGTGGAAACCTACCTGGCACCGTGAATTCCACGTGAAGTAACAGACTACTAAGCTAACTAGAAAAAGTGTCTCGAAATCAAAATGCTGATGCGACTCAAAATACCCGTACGACCACTCCGCATAACTCAAGTGGGATAGGAAAGGGATACCCAGAGCCCGACCCACCCGCTTATAGACTTCTATATTGAAGAGGCACTGAAGCAAGAAATGGTCCATCATCTCCTACGCACAGCCACACTCCACTCTTGGACAACCACGGTTCTCCGCAGAGTGATGCTTCAAGTTTCCCTTCACATAGAGTCTGCCATGACATGAGAGCCAGGCCAAATCCCGAAACTTTAAAGGGATTCTCTCCAGATTAATCAAACGCAGACCCTCCCTCATAATTGGGCCTGGGCAATCCCTCAAGGCCAAAGGCTTGCTAAAGGCATATTCAACAACCCTCCTATCCAGGGCCTTCCTAGGAAGAGACTTAATTTCCTCCACCGTCACTCGCCACTGCCGAAGCATCTTCAGGCATGGGGCAACGTAAGCCGACCATGTCGGACCCTCAGGTTTTTCACTGGCCCACCATTCTCCCAGCTTCTCAGAAAAGACGTAAACCAAGACTGAAAAATACCAACCCACCTGTTAGCTGAGTATTGAAATAATGTGCTGGAAGCTTCTTGTTTTCAGCAATAGCCTTGCTTTTATGGAGGATTACAGAACATGCCTTCACATCATGGTAACAGGAAACAGGAACTCTGAGAAAAGAAACACTTCCTTTCATACAATAGAGAGATTACAATACAGTTACATTACACTATAATACTACAGTGTCACCTGCTGCATAGATAGGTATAGATAGGTATAATGCATACAGTATATAGTCAGTTTATATGCATTGTGCTTTGTCAAATTATATTCAGCATCTTCTGGAAATAATTATGATGTTCCTTCAACAAAGGCTTGGTGAGTGCATCGGCAGTCATCTCCTCTGATGGGCAGTATTGAATGTCAATAACACCTTGCTCTTGATTATCCCTCAGTAGGTGATACTTGACGTTGATGCGTTTGGTCCTAGGATTGACCCTTTCTGATTGCATAAGCTTTATACATCCCTGGTTGTCTTAAAAAATGGGAATTGGTTTTGACATGTCTATCCCAATGTCCACAAAAAGTTGACAAATCCATATCACTTCTTAACAAGCGTGTGCTGCTGCAAAGTACTCAGTTCAGGATGTTGCTGGTAACCGTAACTTCATCTGAATTGTTCCTTTGAGGTACTGCATCACTTTTTTTACTGCGTTCCAGTCACACTGACAGGGGGCTGAAACTTTCCTGCATAGTATAATCACTGCTGGTCTTGTTACAGTGGCAAAATATAGCAGCTTACCAATTGCTCTGCGATACATGTCATTGTTGAGTAGTAAATTTTCTGCTTCATTGCTCTTTAGATAGCCTGGTTTTATAGGAATGTTCACTTCCTTTGCATCTTGCATATGGAATTGTTCCTAGATTTCTGAGATTTTCTGAGATTGGTTGAGAAGGTAACTTCCATATTCTTCTCTCTCTATTTGGATTCCCAGATATTAACTAATGTTCCCTAGCTCTTTGATTTCAAAATTTTCTTTCAGCTTGTGAACTGATTGTAACCCCCTTCTTGATCAAAACAAGTGCTACAGACATCGGAAGACTCGTTAACGGCATGCTCTCGATGTGGAGACTGCACACAGAGTGTGGCGTAAATCACAGGACGGAAAGCGCATGCGCCGGTGACATAGTCAATTGCAAGCAGATGAAACAAGTAAAAAAAATTTCACAGGCAGCGATCAATAGGTTTATTTGTGAGGAGTACAATGTTCTAAAGTTGCGTTGGAGAGTTTACAACCACTTTAATGTCTAAGTGTTTCACATGCATGTCCTTCCCGGCAGCAATGCTAAGAAGCGCTCTGATGGTGAAGTGTTTTAAGATGGGAGTGAATGTTTCATCACAATCTTCATCAAATTTCTTTGATTAACCCTTTGCAACTAGTCTGGCTTTGTATTCGTGGATATTCCCTTCTGCATCTGACTTTACTTTGAAAGTCCACTTACTTCCTATAGTTTTGTGGTTAGGAGGGAGCTCTGTTAGTGTCCAGGTTTTATTTTCTTGAAGTGACTTTAATTCTTCTTCTGCGGTCTTTCTCCATTGATTGGCTTCAGGTTTTGGCAGTTTTTCTATGTCTTCCCTGTATGTTGGTTCAAGTATGCTGTGTGTTTTGACAGTGTATGATAGTTTGCGGGATGGTATCCCCTTTGTAGTCCGAGTGGATCTTCTGACTTCAGGCAGTTCAGCAGGATCTGGTGGGGAACTTGGTTTAGGCATTGTGAGTTCCACCTCTTGTTCTGATTCCTGCACAGGTTCGCCTTGGCCAATCTTTTCTTCTGGTTTGTTGGGCATATTCACTTCAGAGCTTTCAGGGATCTGTGTTTCTGGTGATGGACTTTCATCAAAATAAACACTATGGCTTATTGTCACTTTGTCAGTCTTTGGGTGTAGAATTCTGTAACCCTTAGTTTGCTCACTGTAGCCTACTAGAATGCCCTCTATGGCTCTGTTCTGCAGCTTGGATTGCTTTTCACTTGGAATATAGGCACATGCTTTACATCCAAACACTTTGATGTACCCTATGCTGGCTTTGACCCATGTCACATTTCAAATGGAGTACTTTTAATGGCTCTTAAGGGTAGTCTGCTCTGTAGGTAGGTTGCAGTAATGACTGCTTCTCCTCAAACTTGTGAGGTAGGTTGGCATCTGACAAAATGCACCTGGCCAGTTCTACAAGAGTGTAATTGTTCATTTCTGCTACACCGTTTTGTTCAGGAGTGTATGGTGTGGTGGTCTGGTGTACTATTCCTTGTCTCTTCAGGCATGATGCCAATTCTTTACTTAAATATTCTCCTCCCATTGTCGGTGCATATTATTTCTGGTTTCCTTTGGAATGTGTTGCTAGACATGGCAACGGGCTTTTGAAGTTTCTCTGATGTTTCATTCTTGTGTTTGGACCACATACGTCACTGTGTATGAGCTGCAGGGGGTGGGTAGTTTTTCTTTGAGAAGCCTGTGAAAGGGGATGTGGCTTTTGCTTCAATACAGCACTTGCATTTCATGAGCACTTTGCAAGGCATTATTGTCAAATCTTCTGATAAACCTTTCTTTATAATGTCCTGTATAGCTTCTGGACTTCTGTGCCTCAGCCACCTGTGCCATAAGTGAATACATTTGCTGTGTGGGTCATTAGAGACTATATTGGCTTGCTGATCTGTGGTGATGAGCCTGTATAGGTGATGATACAGTTTTCCTTTTGCGAGGAATTGCTTATTATGGTGCATTGTGCATTCATCACCCTGGAACGTAACCGTTGTTTGCAAGATTTTTCACTGATAGAAGGCTGCCCTCTAGTTCTGGAACATACAGCACTTTCTTTACAAGGATACTTTGCTTGTCTTGTGGTGTAATGCCATTCAGGAAGCCCTGGACTTTACCTTTGGCAGTGATGCTTTTCCCATTTGCTAGGAAAACCTTGTCTTTTGCACTGTAATCAGTGTTTGTGAAGAAGGTCTCATCACTAGTCATGTGGCTTGTCGCTATGCACCAGACACGTTAAAAGTGCCACTTCCTGATGTGCTTTCAGTTTCCTTTCTGGCTGTTTTGACTCTATCTTTTGTGGATAGCTCTAGCTTTTGCTGCTTAGTAGAGTTGAGCGAAGGTGTACGTACCGAACTTTGGGGGGTCCATGACACGGACCCGGACGTTTGAAATAAGTTCAGGTTCGGGTTCGGGTTCGGGTTCGGGTTCTGGGTTCGGGTATTTGATCATGCATGTTGAATAGCTGCAGGGCAGCCGATCAACAAGCGTTTCACTGGTTTGCCCTTAGAAGCCATCACAGCCATACTTACTAATGGCATGGCTGTGATTGGCCAGTGCATCATGTGACCCAACCTCTGTATAAGCTGGAGTCAGGTTGTGCTGCATGTCACATGCTCGCAGGCAAGTCTAGGGAGAGGATGCTGCTGGTGCTGTGAGGGACAGATTGCAAATATTAATAACATCTCATCCTGCATTACAGAACGATCTGATTCTGGACTAGGTAGAGATTACTACTACTGCTTTGAGGGACAGATTGCAGATCTCATCCTGCATTACAGAATGATCTGATTCTGGACTAGGTAGAGTCTACTGCTTTGAGGGACAGATTGCAGATCTCATCCTGCATTACAGAACGATCTGATTCTGGACTAGATAGAGTCTACTGCTTTGAGGGACAGATTATTGTTCTAAAATCATCTCCTAGTTCTATAGGGTCAGATTCCTGCTGTTGCTGTAAGGGACAGATTATTGTTCTAAAATCATCGCCTACTCCTATAGGGTCAGGTTCCTTCTGTTGCTGTAAGGGACAGATTATTGTTCTAAAATCTTCACCTACTCCTATAGGGTCAGGTTCCTGCTGTTGCTGTAAGGGACAGATTATTGTTCTAAAATCATCTCCTACTCCAGTAGGGTCAGGTTCCTGCTGGTGCTGTAAGGGACAGATTATTGTTCTATAATCATCTCCTAGTTCTAAAGGGAGAGGTTCCTGCTGGTGCTATAAGGGACAGATTATTGTTCTAACATCATCTCCTAGTTCTATACGGAGAGATTCCTGCTGCTCCTGTAGAAGAAGAAGAATGTATTATACATTTTTTTTTGAATTAATAAATACTTAAATAGTGCTACATAGTACATTTGTGGGCAGAATGAGGAGAGCGTCAAATAAGGGACGTGGTCATGGTGCTGCTGGTGCTGTTGGTGTTGGTGGTGTTGGTGAACCCCCTGTTGGAAGGAGAGGACGTGGTCAATCTGTGCCAGCTATACGCACGAGTGAAACACCTTCCTCAGGTAGCCGACAGAACCTTCAACTTCATATGGTAGGCCCGAATGCCGCTCAACGAATGATGAGGCCAGAAGAAGTACAGGCGATAGTAGATTGGGTGGCTGACAATGCCTCCAGTTCTTTCACATTGTCTCCCTCCCGGTCCCTTGATGAAAGCTCAGAGTTGGCACCTGAACCCCATGGCCATCTGTCTTTCACCTCAGCCCCTTGTAAATTAGCCAAGCAGTCTGTGCCCCAAGTCATGCAACAGACTCTTATGCTTTTTGATGACTCTCCTTGTGTGCTTTCCGTGGGCCATCCACATAGCCCTGCCCCAGAAGTGGAAGACATTGAGTGCACCGATGCCTAACCACTTCTGTTGCAGGATGAGGACATGGAAACACCAGCGCAGCACGTCTCTGATGATGACGAAACACAGGTGCCAACTGCTGCAGCTTTCCTCAGTGTGCAGACTGACAAGGAGGGCAGTGGTGAAGGGTGGGTGGAAGATGAAGTTGAGGAGGATGATGAGGTCCTAGACCCCACATGGAATGAGGGTCATGCGAGTGACGTGTGCAGTTTGGAGGAAGAGGTGGTGGTCGCACAGAGGCACCAGCACAGCAAAAGAGGAAGCAGGTTGCAAAAGCGGAGCGAGCGTCCCCTAGACAGTAGGTCTGCTACTACCCACTGCAACCAGGGACCTAGCACACCAAAGGCAGCTCAAAGGTTCCCCCGCGTGGCAGTTCTTCAGACAATGTGCTGACGACAATACACGAGTGATTTGCAGGCTGTGCAATGATAGCCTGAGGCGAGGCCTAAATGTTCTAAACCTGAGCACAACCTGCATGATCAGGCATCTAAATTCAAGGCACAAGCTGCATTGGAATAATTCCCTTAAAATCCAAGAAAGGTCTCGGCCGCCTCCTGCTTCCTCTTCTGCTGCTGCCTCGGCCTCTTCCTCCACCTCTACAGTGCCAATGTCACCTGCCACCCAGCAAACAGAGCATGTGACAGCAATGCCACCATGTCCGCCACTGTCCCCTAGCATTTCCACACCGTCCCATGGAAGCTTACAGCTCTCCATCTCCCAAACACTGTAGAGAGAGAGGAAGTACCCCCCTACCCACCCGCGATCCCTGGCCCTGAATGCCAGCATTTCCAAATTCCTGGCCTTTGAGATGCTGTCATTCCATCTGGTGGACACAGACAGTTTTAAAAACCTGATGGCGGTGGCTGTCCCACAGTATGTGGTTCCCAGCTGCCACTACTTTTCCAGGCGAGCCATCCCTTCCCTGCACAAACAAGTCGGGGACAAGATCAAGTATGCACTGCGCAACGCCATCTGTGACAAGGTCCACATAACCACTGATACATGGACCAGTAAGCACGGGCAGGGACGCTATATCTCGCTAACTGCACTCTGGGCAAATGTAGTGGCGGGTGGACCTGAGGCAGCTAGCCATTTGGCGCAAGTCCTTCCACCACTGAGGATTGCAGGGCATTTCTCTTTGCCTCCTGTTGCCTCCTCTTCCTACTGCGCTTCCTCCTCCTCTACCACCTCCTCATCCGCTCAGTGTAACACCTTCACCACCAACTTCAGCACATCCAGGGGGAAACAACAGCAGGCTGTTTTAAAACTGATATGTTTAGGGGATAAACCCCACACTGCGCAGGAGCTGTGGACGGGTATTGAACAACAAACCGATGAGTGGTTGTTGCCACTGAGCCTCAAGCCCGGCCTGGTGGTGTGCGACAATGGGCGAAACCTCGTAGCGGCTCTGGGCCTAGCCGGTTTGACGCACATCCCTTGCCTGGCGCATGTAATGAATTTAGTAGTACAGAAATTTCTAAAAAAACTACCCGGATATGTCAGAGCTGCTGCAGAAAGTGTGGGCCGTCTGTGCGCACTTTCGCCGTTCTCACCCTGCTGCTGCTCGCCTGTCTGCGCTGCAGCGGAACTTCGGCCTTCCCGCTCACTGCCTCCTATGCGACGTGCCCACAAGGTGGAACTCCACCTTGAACATGCTGGAGAGACTGTGCGAGCAGCAACAGGCAATAGTGGAGTTTCAGCTGCAGCACGCATGGGTCAGTCCTCTGCGGAACAGCACCACTTCACCACCAACGAGTGGGTCTCCATGCGAGACCTGTGTACCGTATTGAGGTGTTTCGAGTACTCCACCAACATGGAAAGTGTCGATGACGCTGTTCTCAGCGTTACTATCCCACTTCTATGTCTCCTTGAAAAAACACTTCAGGCGATGATGGAAGAGGATGTGGCACAGGAGGATGAGGAGGAGGAAGAGGGGTAATTTCCACAGTTATCAGGCCAGTCATTCCCAAGTGGCTCGGAGGGTGGGTTCCTGCACCAGCATAGGCCAGGAAAAAAATATTCAAGCCAGGGGACAGTTCTGGAGGATGAGGAGGAAGAGGAAGATCATGAGGAGGAACCGCAGCAGTGTGGCACCCAACGCAGCTTGTGGGCATCACTGGAGCATGGCTGGGGGGATACGGAGGACACAGATGATACACCTCCCACAGAGGACAGCTTGTCTTTGCCTCTGGGCAGCCTGGCACACATGGCCAACTACATGCTGCAATGCCTGCGCAACGACAGCCGAGTTGCCCACATTGTAACTTGTTCTGATTACTGGGTAGCCACCCTGCTGGATCCCCATTACAAGGACAACGTGCCGTCCTTAATTCCCTCACTGGAGTGTGAGAGGAAGATGCGCGACTACGAGTGCACACTGGTAGATGCGCTGCTGAGGGCATTCCCAAATGACACCGGGGGCTCAGTGGAAGCACAAGGCAAAGGCAGAGGAGGAGGAGGAAGAGGCCGCCAACGCAGCTGTGGCACCGCCAGCACCTCAGAAGGCAGGGTTAGCATGGCCGAAATGTGGCAAAGCTTTGTCAGCAGCCCGCCACAACAAACACCAGCTGATAGGCAAGGTCTTAGCAGGAGGCAGCATTTCAGCAACTTGGTGGAACAGTATGTGTGCACACGCCTACACGTACTGACTGATGGTTCTGCCCCATTCAACTTCTGGGTCTCCAAATTGGGCACATGGCCTGAGCTTGCCCTTTATGCCTTAGAAGTGCTGGCCTGCCCTGCAGCCAGTGTATTGTCTGAACGTGTGTTTAGCACGGCAGGGGGCGTTATCACAGACAAGCGCAGCCGCCTGTCCACAGCCAACGTGGACAAGCTAACGTTTATTAAAATGAACCAGGCATGGATCCCACAAGACTTGTCTGTACCTTGTGTAGAATAGACATTTAGACCGGCCTCACACAGCCATTGGTATACTTGTTTTTTTGAATATGCCTCAATATTTTGGGGGCTACCCCAATTAGAAAAAAAGCAAGCAAACAACAAAAAGTGTTGGCTACCTCCTCCTCCACCACCGCCACTTTCACCTACACTGCCACGGTCACGGCCTAGTCAACCTCTAGGCTCCTACTCCACATCCACCCCCCTTCCCATTTTTATTTTTTTTTATTTGATTTTAAGTTATTTTCCCTATCCCCGTTTTTTTGTAGGGCACTTGTCCTACTCTTACCCCCATTTTGCTTCCTTTTGCAGCCCTCTAGCATTTTCCAGGACTTTTTTACAGCCATTTTTGAGCCGAAAAGTTCGGGTCCCCATTGACTTCAATGGGGTTCGGGGTCCGGGGTCAAGTTCGGGTCAAGTTTGGTACCGAACCCGGACTTTTTCACTATGTTCGGCCAAATCCAAACATGCAGGTGTCCGCTCAACTCTAGTTTTCATTTTTTTAATCACATTTTCCAAAAACTTCAGGAAAAAAATGAACCATTCAAAAGACTCATTATGCCTCATAGTTTATTTGTTGGGGTGTTAGCTTTCCAAAATGGGGTAATTTTGTGGGCAATTCCATTGTCCTGGTGCTCCAGGGCCTTCAAAAATGTAATAGGTGGTTGAGAAATGAGATGTGTAATTTATTCTCGTAGAACGCCTAAAGGTGCTACTTCAATGTTGGACCTGTGTATGTGGCCAGGCTGTGTAAAAGTCTCACACATGTGGTATCGCCATACTCAGGAGGAGTAGCAGAATGTCTTTTTGGTTGTCATTTTTGCTATGTACATGCTATGTGTTGGAAATATCTTATAAATGGACAGCTTTGTGTAAAAAAAAATGCGTTTTAATTTTTTTCCCAAATTTTCCAAAAACTTCTGGAAAAACATGACATGTTCAAAAGACTTATTATGCCTCATAGATTATACGTTGGGGTGTTAGCTTTCCAAAATGGGGTCATTTTGTGGGCAATTCCATTGTCCTGGTGCTCCAGGGCCTTCAAAAGTGTAATAGGTGGTTGAGAAATGAGATGGGTAATTTATGCTCGTAGAACGCCTAAAGGTGCTACTTCAATGTTGGGCCTGTGTATGTGGCCAGGCTGTGTAAAAGTTTCACACATGTGGTATCGCCATACTCAGGAGGAGTAGCAAAATGTGTTTTGGGTAGAGTTGAGCGAACCCGGACTGTAAAGTTCGGGTCCGTACCGAACTTTGGGGTGTCCGGGACCCGGACCCGGACCCGGACTTTTCAAAAAAAGTCCGGGTTCGGGTCCGGTTTCAAGCCATGCCTGGGC
>BLSH010053517.1:3569-17432 GCA_018402905.1 Glandirana rugosa | reverse complement strand
ACACACTCTGGAATTGTGTCGGACCGGTGTATGTTTCCGGATTGTAACTTCATCGTGGAAATCCGTAAGATACTCGTATTTAATGTGTAGAGTAAAGAGTCGGTGGATAATGTTAAAACTTCCGGGACCTCGTGGTCCAGTTACCTTAACGGGTGTTTTACTGGGGTAAAAACTTTCGTTTGTGGGATTGCACATTAGATACTCCGTATTACTCAGAAAACTTGCAAGTGAAAAAAGGTCTTCAAAAACCTTTTACACCCTTTTTTCACTTTTACGTAAAAAATTGTGTTTCAACAGGTAAATATTCTATAAAGGTTGTGTATCGTACATGTATCGTTTTTACTGTGGGGTTTTGATCTCAACTCGCTTGAAGATCTTCAGGCCCAGGGTCCGGGACAAAGTTCGGGTTCTGTCCGGACCCGAACCCGGACTTTGACCCGAAGTTCGGCCGAACCAGCAGAACCCGGACTTCTAGAAGTTCGCTCAACTCTAGTTTTGGGGTGTCATTTTTGCTATGTACATGCTATGTGTTGGAAATATCTTATAAATGGACAACTTTGTGTTAAAAAATGCATTTTCACTTTTTTCCCACATTTTCCAAAAACTTCTGGAAAAAAGTGAACGTTCAAAAGACTCATTATGCCTCATAGATTACACGTTAGGGTGTTTGCTTTCAAAAATGGGGTCATTTTGTGGGCAATTCCATTGACCTGGTGCTCCAGGGCCTTCAAAATTGTAATAGGTGGCTGAGAAATGAGATGTGTAATTTATGCTCATAGAATGCCTAAAGGTGCTACTTCAATGTTAGGCCTTTGTATGTGGCCAGGCTGTGTTAAGGTCTCACACATGGGGTATGGCCATACTCAGGAGGAGTATCAGAATGTGTTTTGGGGTGTCATCGCAAGTATGCATATGCTGTGTGTGAGAAATAACTTGTTATAACAAATTTGTGTAAAAAAAAAAATTCTTCATTTTGCAAAGAATTGTGGGAAAAAAATTACAACTTCAAAAAACTCACTATGCCTCTTATTAAAAACCTTGGAATGTCTACATTCCAAAAAGGGGTCATTTGGGGGGTATTTGTACTTCCCTGGCTTGTTAGGGTCTCAAGAAATGAGATAGGTGGTCAGTACATCAGGTGTGATCAATTTTCAATGATTTGCACCATAGCTTGTAGACTCTATAACTTTCACAGAGAATAAATAATATACACTAATTTGGGTTATTTTTACCAAAGATATGTAGCAGTATAAATTATGGCCCAAATTTATGAAGAAAATTACTTTTTTGCAAAATTTTTCAAAACAAACTAAAAGAAAAGTGTTTTTTTTTTTCAAAATATTCACTACTTTTTCGCTTATATTGAAAAAAATAAAAAACCCAGCAGTGATTGTATACCACCAAAAGAAAGCTCTATTTGTGAGAAAATAATGATAACATTTTTGTTTGGGTACAGTGTAGCATGACTGAGTAATTGTCATTTAAAGTGTGAGAGCGCTGAAAGCTGAAAATTGGTCTGGGAAGGAAGGGGGTGTAAGTGTCCTGTATGGAAGTGGTTAAAGGGGGCTTCCAGATTCCGATAAGCCCCCCGCCCGCAGACCCCCACAACCACAGCCCAGGGTTGTGGGGAAGAGGCTCTTGTCCCCATCAACATGGGGACAAGGTGCTTTGGGGTGGGGGTGCAGTGCCACCCCCTGCCCCAAAGCACCAATACTCCCCATGTTGAGGGCATGTAGCCTGGTACGGTTCAGGAGGGAGGGCGTTCGCCTGTCCCCCCGCCATCATGGCCGGCCAGGTTGCATGCTCAGATAAGGGTCTGGTTTGGATTTTAGGGGGGACCCCACGTCAATTTTTTTTAAAAATGTTGGCGCGAGGTTCCCCTTAAAATCCAAACCAGACCCGAAGGGCCTGGTATGGACTAAGGGGGGCACCCTACACAAATTTTTTCAGTGATTTTTTTTTTGTATATTGCCAGGAACTGGCAATACATTACAGCCCTGATAATAAATGACAATTATTCCTCTGGCTATGTTCTACACATCACAGAGATTAGCCCTTTTACATGTAGGCTAAGGAGACCCCCAGGCACATTATTTAAAGGAATTTTTCTTTTTTTTTTCTACTTTAAGCGTTATTAAAATCATTGCTCATTTAAAAATTAAGTTTTTTTACAAACTTTTTTTTCATTGATACATGTTCCCTAGGGCAGGACCCGGACCCCTATAACCATTGTATGCCCAATTACTTGCATATAAGCCTTGAAAATGAGCACTTTTTATTTTTGACGTTCGGGCCCCATTGACTTCAATGGGGATTGTTGTTCAGGTCTGAACTTTCGGGATGTTCGAAAGTTTTGGTGTTAACCGAACAGGGGTCCATTCGGCCCATCCCTACTAGTGACAAGGAAAATTTGGCCTCCCAAGAGCCTTCAGCCCTAATGCAAGCAGTGGGCTTACTCAAAGCATCAAAATATCTTGTTGGGTAGGTGTCAGTCCAGAAGAATGGGATTTCCTAGACATGTAGGCAGGGCCAAGAAAACGTTGGCATAATGTTTCATTCCAGGCCTCTTGTCCTAGTTTCTGTGTTAGCTTGAGTCTCCACTACCAGAGGGTGCAATTAAAGTGTACAATCACCACCATGCCACAACTCTTCCCCATGTTCTTTCTGGCCAACCAAAGTACCAGTTCTATGAATAGGCCACCAGCAAACAGAGAGACAAGGCTGGTCAGTTTTCATTGCAGTATATCAAGAACTATATGGCAGAGAAGTTCTTATAACTCCAGCAATGGTGTTAGAGGAAGACTGTGCTGGGGACTTGTTTGC
Source organism: Glandirana rugosa (assembly GCA_018402905.1). Lineage (NCBI taxonomy): Eukaryota > Metazoa > Chordata > Amphibia > Anura > Ranidae > Glandirana > Glandirana rugosa. The sequence continues at coordinate 14,609 of BLSH010053517.1, read as the reverse complement.
ACTTTGTTGTGCTTTCCTCACGCTCCTGGAGGAGGCGGTGCCGGGCGGCTCTATTTAAACAGTGTGCACCCTGTAGCAGGTGCTGTCTGATCTACAGCGTTACCCGTGCCTACAGCAGTGTGTTTCCTGAAGTTTCCTGTTCCTGTGACCCCGGCTCGTCTTCCGTTCCTGTTGCCTTCTGCCTGCACCGACCCTGGCTAGCCTACGACCACTCTTCTGTCTCTTCCCTGTGTACCTCGCTGCCTGCCTGTTGACAACCCAGCCTGCACCCCACCACGCTCCTGCCTGCTCCACTTGTACCGTACTGCCCGCCTGTTGCCAACACGGACTGAATCACTTACTATCTTCCAAGCACGAGCTCCGGAGGAACCCTCCACGCTTGCACCACCATCATCAAAGCCCTCATGCCTCCCTGCACTCCTGAGCTCCCTGTCTGCACTACCAGGGGTTCAGGAATCAGGGTCGTAAGAGAGGTTGCTCCCTGCATAAGCCAGACTCCACCACCAGGTGCGTGACAAACGGTTGTCAGTATCTTCCCCAGCAGTGGCATATTATCCATGGGGGGGCCCACTGTGACCCACCCTGCACACATGGATGATTGTCCCTTGATAGCCGGGGATGATGGATGTGGCGGGGACAGCTGTAAGCACCGATCTCCCTGCTTGACAGCCGCTTCTCCTCTCCCTCCCGCGGCTATCAGTGCTTACAGCTGTCCCCTCTCCATCCTCCCAGGCTGTTTGTGTCATCCTCCTACTCCGCTTCCTGTGTTCTCTCCCCCGCTCCCCGTTCACCTCCTCCTCCACTCCCCCATTCTTCCCCTGCCACTGTGTCCTCGTTCCTGTTCTCCTCCTTTCCCCTGCTCACCTCCTCCGCTCCCCCATTCTCCTTCTCCACTCCTCCACTCCCCCATTCTCCTTCTCCGCCCCCCGTTCTTCCCCAGCCACTGTGTCCTCCTTCCCATTCTCCTCCTTTCCCCCGCTCACTTCCTCCGCTCCCCCTGATCTCCTTCTCAACCCACCCCCCGTTCTTCCCCAGCCACTGTGTCCTCCTCCGCCGCCCACCATCCCCCCCAGCCCGCTCCCTCCTCTCCTCTCCCATCGGCTGTCAGGGGGATCTGTCAGGATGGAGAGAGGAGGAAAGGGCCGGTAAATATGTAATTTACCGGCCGCTTTCTTGTCTGAATTGGACATTGAGAGCGTTCATTACCGATCGTTCTCCTGTCCTGTAACTGAGCAGAGTAACTTGTGTGTCACTCTGTTTCAGTTTATGAATGGATGGGAGCCGCTGTCTCCCGTCCATTCATGTTCAGTGCTGATTTAAAAAAAAAATGTAAAAAAAATTATTAAAAATATCATTGTAAAGAAATAAAATTTTAAAAAAAATTAAAAACATTAAATTGTAAAAAAAAAAATACATTAAAATAAAAAACTGACACCATCCACTGCTCTACTGACACCAACATCTGCCATACTGACACTGTCCACTGCTCTACTGACACCAACATCTGCGCATGGACACGCAGGGACATGGAGGGACGGAGCCAGGAAGCCATGCTGGATGGCACGGCTGCAGACCCTGATCCTGTGATTAGAAAACCAGCGAAGTCCAGCGAGGCTAATGTACGCTCCCTTCCCCGCACACCTACTAATTAGCCGACGGGGCATACCTTCGGGGCGGTAAGTTGGTGGCCCGTCGCCGTGCTGGAGCGGCGGGGGGGGCAGGGTGAGGGGAGAGTGGCGGAACGGGAGACATGGAACTTGGAATAGGAGAGAGGGATGGCGAGGAGCCACATGCATATTAATGAGGAACAGCACAGACGCCACAGACGGAGAAAAAGAGACAGTTTGCCTGGGAAGTGGTAGATGCAAGCAGATGGACATGTTGTGTGTTTCTTTGTACCTTTGGTCTTATATACTCACCTACGTGGCAATAACGGGATATTAGAGTGGAACTGTTCTGCTACCATCTTATGTTGTCAATTCATATTGATAAGACTTGACTAGGGTAGTTCAGATAACACCCTCCATTCCAATTACCTTGACACCTCCCATTCCTTTACACTTAACACCTCCCCTTATACCTTTAATAATAAAGACACCCGAGACCAGGCTGGGGTTAAATGGCCGGTTAGGCCTTTTATTAACAAAAACATAACTTAATTAACTAACATACATTAGAATAAATTAACCGTCACTGTAACATTGAAAACTACCAACAATAAAGAAAGGCTGCAGATCCTTGACGCCACCACTCTCACAACTTTTGGAGTCTGTGATACCCCCTTTGTTAGTTTTGGTCCCCAGCCGCTATCACCGCCTCGAGGACTATACTAACTGACCACAGGCTCCTACAAACTTAAGTAACACCGGTCAGTCTGAACTTGAACCAGACCAACCCGAGGACTCCATACCTGAGATGGATCCCACCGTTTGTCACAACACACCTCTTATTTTAACCCTAGTCAAGGACCTCAAACCGCCTAACTTTGTATGCACCTAATTTTCCAATGTACTATACCTAGGGTGGGAGGGAGGGACACTTCTTTTCCAGATCTTTCCTCTCAACTGACCCCTTTCACTTCCTCCTTCCTCTTTTTCCCCTTCCTGCTCCACCCCCTCTCTGGGCTCACCGAATCACATACCTTATTCCTTATTCTCCACTCCCCCTTTTGACCCACACATTTTTCTTCCTTCCTTATACTTGGGCCTGCCGCCACACCCTAACTGCTCTCTGGATTCCATCCTGTAAACCCAAGCTCCACAGGTCAATGTGGCTGCCTCAACAGGAACCCACGGCGTGACTGGCGTGACAACTCTATCCTCTCCTGCCTCCAATCTTCTCAACAAAGCCCTCAAACACTCCAAAAGCCCCCTGTCCCCATCTCTGCTCTGCAACCCCCCAGGCTGCCTCCCCCTGCTACTGACCCCCACCCCCCTCCTGTCCTACCCCTCCAGACAATACAGAAACAACAGATAGCGTGGACTCACCAGGCTGCTTGGGGATGGGCGCCCTCCCAGCCGTCTCCTCCCGGTCCTCAGCCGCCTCCAGGGTCTCCATTCCCAGCTCACCGTCCTCAGAGCTGCTGGCTTCTCCTTCAGAGCGACTGGCCACCTGTCCGTCACCAGCGTCCGTCCCCACTGCCAGCCGTCCGGACACAGCGCGCCCCTGAAGAGAGCTTGTCACCCCTTGAGGGCCTCTCCGATCGCCTCGCCTGCTCCTTGCCGGTGTCTCCCCCGTCCGTTCCACCATCCTGAGCTCCGCGCTCTCCCGCCTCCCAGGCCCCGACCTGGAGGCGTGTCCTCCCGACTGACGCGTGCTGCAGGCCTCCGCACCAGCTCCACGCCGCCTCTCTCTCCCCGCAGCATGTGAGCCGCCGACCGCACCCGGAGACAGGCCGGCGCTCGTCGGCAGTTCTCTCCCACGGCGAGCTGGCAGGCCGACCGGAACATCGCCGGCCCTGCCAGCCTCCCGATCCTGAGACCTCACTGACGCAGGAGGGGGTGTGCGCCCAACACTGGTATTGTCCCCCCCCGAGGGCTCCGCCAAAGACGGGGATTCCTCCCAGAACCCCCTCCGGCTGCGGCAGTCGGCACCTTTGCCAGGGGGCCTGAAGGGTCCGCACTCGGGCTCCCAAGCCGGCGCTGAGCCCTAGGGGTGATATCCGGGCTGAGGCGCTCCGGAGGCCTAGACCTCTGAGCCCGTGCCGAGGCAGCCCTCATCCCTGCAGGGACCTGCTGCACCCCTTGCAAGGATGCCTCCACCTGCTCCTGCATCCATGCCGACCCGTGCACCTCTGCTGCCGCTCTAATCTGCTCCAACAGCTGCGTGATGTCTGCCATGCTGCTATTAAGCGGACCCACCTTCACACAAACTTCTTTTCCAGATCTTTCCTCTCAACTGACCCCTTTCACTTCCTCCTTCCTCTTTTTCCCCTTCCTGCTCCACCCCCTCTCTGGGCTCACCGAATCACATATCTTATTCCTTATTGTCCACTCCCCCTTTTGACCCACACATTTTTCTTCCTGGTATTCCTTCCCCCCTGTCATGCCTGTACTCCGCTTCCATTTCATTACACCTCCGTCCATTTACTGTTTGAAGTAGTTAGGTCCTCTACCCGAATGCTAAGGAGCAGCAAGGGCTGCAAATTTAAAGTAATAGGGTAACTATCTCTAAAAGAGTAAAAGCACTTATTGACTGGAAATAAGCAACCCGCAAAGATATATACTTTAGTGGGATAAAGATGAAGGGTAAAACAAATAACAGTGCGACAGGGAAAGTTAATTAGACCTCCCCAAGCCTGGCTTCTAGCCCAGGAGGAATACAGCGCTACATAGTAAGCATGCAAGAGAGCCGTAACCGGGGCAAAGCAGAGGGAGGGACCACTGTGGCCCCAACATCTAAGCCAAAAAAATGCCGGGAGTACTCCCCCAGGAAACAACAAGAACCAAAAAGTGCAAAAAACACAAGAGGGCGACCAAAAAAAGGCACAGGGCCCCCAACGGGGGAGGAGAGGGCCGGGGACACCCAGGTAAGCATCCCTCAGTTCAAGGAATTCTTAACAGAAATGCTGTCTAGAGTGGAAGTCTCCCTTAAAACTGACATTGCTGCAATTAGAACCGATATTGGCCTAGTCCTCCAAAGAGTGGAAGAAAACGGAAGAAAGATTAGACTCACAGGAAAGGAAGATCGAGGAACTGAATAAGCAGATGAGGGTCCTGTAGAAAGTAAATAGTGATATCCTATACAGACTGGAAGACCAGGAAAATAGAAGCCATAGAAAGAACCTGCGTATAAGAGGCATTCCGGAGAAATACAAAGACGACGAATTAGCGGGAGTGATGCACAACCTATTTAACCTTGTACTGGAGAATGAGGTACCAGAGATAGTGAAAATAGACAGAGTGCATAGGATAAATGGGTTCTCAGCAAGAAGGACTGATAACCCCTGAGATATAATAGTGAGACTTCATTATGCAGAGGAGAAAACACAGATCATGGAGAAAGCACGGAAAATGGATAGAATCTTATACGAAGGGACGGAAGTACAGATCTATTCGGACCTCTCAGCAGAGAACCTGACAAGACGTAGATCTTTGAAGCCATTAACTTAACAGTTGCGAAAATCCAACATAATTTATTGGTGGGGATTCCCCGACTGCCTTAAGGGGAAAAAAGATGGCCGGACTGCGGTGTTGAGGTTCCCGGAGGATCTAAAGGAGTTCTGTGGGAAGATGGAGAGCCAATCACCAATAATGCCAGGCTGGGAAGAAGGGACCCGGAAAGAGGGGAGAAGGAGAGGAGGGGAGTCAATGTAGGTAGATAGCAGAAGATAGGATGCAGGACCTCTCTCCTTACGAACCATAAGTACCAGCTAGAAGAGATAGATATGAAGAAGAAGTAATAGTGATAAGGGAATATGGCTATTTGTAAAAGGTAGAGAGAGAGAAGTGAGGGAAGGGTAGCTGAATGAGTGGCAGAGAAGAGGAGGTGTGGGGTGGGAGCAGGGGGGAGGGGAAAGAGCGGTGGTTGTAATGTCTGAAAACTCCTCCATGAGATATGGAAAGAAGGAGGCCCCCTGGATGGGTGTCCAGAACCATACAAAGAATAGAACAGGGTTAGCCGTTCAACTATGGTTGGAGCTTTGCCTCCAGAGAGGGAGGGGGGTGAGAGGGAGAGGTGGGGAGGGAGACAGGAAGGGAAATGGGGGGTTGTTTTGGGGAAGGGTTGGTACAGGGGAGGGAATAGGGGGAATTATCATCTTTAAAGGAAAAAATGAGAAAAAGAAGGACTTTAACGGCTGCCCACTGATCCCAAGTGAAAAAGAATTACAAGGATACCTGGAATCTGAATTAAATATTTTTTTTAGCATAAATGATTCAGTAGAAATAACAAGATCCCTTCTGTGGGAAACGCACAAATCATATATGAGGGGATTACTGATATTATTAGGGGCAAGGAAGAAGAAGGAGAGAACAGAGAAGATTGACTCCCTATATAAAGAAATTCAGGAATTGGAAAAACAGGCTAAAAGGAAAGGAGAGTCAGGGAAACAGAAGTTATTTATAAAAAAGGGGGAACTGGCTGACTTACTGGAATCAGAGAGAAGAAGAATATGTCATTTAATAATGAAAGACACATACCAATGGGGAAACAGATCGGGGAAATGGCTAGCAAGGAAGCTAAAAGAGAAGAAGAGTGCAACGTTTATTTCCAGGATAAAAAACGAGGAAGGAGAGATAGTACATGCCTCACCGGAGATAGCTAGAGTGTTTCAAAAATATTACAGGAAACTTTATAATGTCAAGCTAAGAGAAGGAGGAGGGGAGCGGGAAGATAGCCATAGTTACAGCATTCAAGGGTATCTTAAGGGCCTGGATCTTCCAGAGATATCCATATTTAGACGATCCAATTACAGAGGAGGAGATAACTAAAGTAATAAAAAATATGGCCCGGGGGGAGGAGTCCAAGCCCGGACGGATATTCTATTCTATATTATAAAAAATTAAAAAAATATTAGTCCCTAAATTGTGCGAGTATTTCAACAAGTTAGCAGAGGGAGAAGAATTATGAGAGGAGTCAACAGTGGCCTATATTACCCTTATTCTAAAGGAGGGTAAAGACCCAGATTGCCCTGGAACTTATAGACCGATCTCATTAATGAACATTGATATAAAGATTTACTCAAAAATAATCGCTGAAAGATTAAGACAACTGCTATCGAGATTGATACAGGAGGACCAATCGGGTTTTGTGGCAGGAAGAGAGGGAAAGGACAACTGTTTTAGAACATTATTAGTGACACAGGAAGCGAAAAGAAGAGGAGCCCTAGTCATACTCATGTCAATAGACGCAGAAAAAGCGTTTGACAGGGTCGACTGGGGCTTCATGTTGAGAGTTCTTAGCCAGATGGGAGTGGGTGAGAGGATGATGAGCTGGATCTTGGCGCTGTATAGAAATCCTACAGCTAAAATTAGAGTAAATGGCATTTTGTCAGAGAGGGTTGTCCTTTTTAATGGAACCAGGCAGGGATGCCTTCTCTCTCCGATTCTGTTCGTATTAGCACTGGAACCTCTGTTGGCAGCAATCCGGATAAACAAGGACATTAGGGGGGGGAGAATCAGAGAGAGAGAGCACAAAGTAGCTGCATATGCAGATGATTTGTTACTGTACATCTCTAACCCTAGGATTATGATCCCAAACGTAGTTGAAGAACTAAACCAATATCGCAGGATATCAAACTTTAAGATGAACACAACCAAAACAGAGATATTAAATATATCTATGTCTGAGAAAGAACAGCAGGCTATTCAGTTGAAATTTTCCTTTAAATGGTGTAGTGGGGAAATGTGATATTTGGGGATAAAGTTGGCCTCATCAGTAGAAGCATTGTATGAGTTTAACTAGATCCCAGTATTAAATAATATTAGGAAACATCTAAATTATTTAAGAAAAAAGCCCCTGCCTTGGCTAGGGAAAATAAATGCATTAAAAATGTGCGCAGTGCCAAGACTGATATATTTGTTCCAAATGGTCCCAATTTCAGTCCCCCAAGAATTTTTTAGAAAATTGAGAACAATAACGTTAAAATATATATGGGCAAATAAACATCCGAGGATTGCGTGTGCAACGTTGGTGAAAGGAAAAGAGTCAAGGGGCGTGGCAGCCCCTGATTTTAAAAAGAAATATCAAGCAGTAGTACTATCACGCATTACGGAATAGATACACAATAAAGGAGAGAAAAGTTGGGTAGACATAGAGAAAGCACTGGGGAAGGGTGATTTGGGGAAAATGGTGTGGATACCACAGAAATTTAGGGAATTAGCAGGAAGCATGAGCACTTTTACAAAAAATACATTCAGAGTGTGGGATATGGTCAGTAAAAAGAATAAGTGGGAACATAATGCACCTTTAATGTCACTTTTAAACACAAACTATTTTAAGCCAGGGAAAGAAGAGTACGTTTACTATAGTAGGTGGGCAGGTAAAGAAGAGATACTGCTGCAGGATATTATGGTAGGGGATAGAATAAACACATTTGGTGAGATCACACATAAATGGGAAGAAGGCCATTAGATAAATGGAGGTATATGCAGCTTCACACAGTCAATCCCACAACCACTGAGGGGTAAAGAGACCATGAGGGAAATTGAGAGTTTATTCAGTTCACCGCTTTGCGTAAGAAAATGCACTTCAAAAATATATAAAATTTTGGTAAAGGAAGTGGAATCAATGAGCCCACCATACTTAGGGATATGGCAAGAAGAGTTGGGTAGTATCCAAGAAGGAGAATACAGAAGGAAGATCCTGAAGTTGTGCTGTGCATCAACTAGAGATATGGGTACGGTGGAAATGAGCTATAAACTAATGGCAAGGTGGTATATGACACCACAGAGGATGAGAGGGATGGGAACGGACGACCCCCCCAAAGTGTTGGAGGGGGTGCGGGGTAACCGGGACCTTCTCTCATCTGTGGTGGGATTGCCCAAAAACTAGGGTATACTGGGAGGAGATCATAGAAAAGACTCGAAGGATTACATTGGAGCATATTAAGGGGGAAGCCTGGGAATGCTTGTTCCACGCTACAGGGAAAACAGGTAAGCAGTATAAAAATACACTAGTTGCATTCTTTTTGAACGCAGCCAAGAGTCTGATACCGAAATTATGGAAATCTCCGGAAGCCCCCTCATTAAGAGAATGGGCAGCAAAAATAGACCAGATAAGATTTATAGAAAAATCAATCCATACAGCAGAAGATTCATTAGACTAGTATGGGTCTATATGGACGAAATTGACTGAATTCAAAAATAGAAGAATGCAGGGTAATGATGGAGTCGGGAAGTAAAGATGTAGAGGGGTAAGAAGAGAGCCAAAGAATAAAATGGAGTGAAGGAGATGATAAACAAGAGATTAAGGGGGGGGGGGGGGAGGTATGGGGTAAGGCATTTTTGTATGGAATGTGGTTATAGTAAACAATAAAGTTTGAAGTTATAAAAAGAAGCAGGAAATTAAAGAAATTACCACAATGATGTGACCACAAGAGACTATATGAATGGGAATCTGAAATGTGGTTTGAAGTATCAAAATAAAAAAAATAAAATAAAAAACACGTACACTGTCTAAAAGTTCTGAGAGTATTACTCCAACCTGCTGCTCCACCTGCCTCCCTTCTAGAAGTTACCAGAAAATTCCAGGACTCCACAATATTTCCTTGTGGCCTATCCTGGCAATTACACCAAAATGTAGACAGGGCCAAGAGAATGTGAAATTAACCTTTTTATTCCAGGTACCATTATCAAGCCTCTTTCCCTAATTTCTGTGTTAGCATGAGTCCTGAGATGGAGCAATTACTGTGTACAATCACCACCATGTGTACATTACCATGCTACAACTCTTCCCCGTGTTCTTCCTGGTCAAGTCAGTTACCAATCCTAGGAATAGGCCAACAGTAACAAAAAGAGGTGTCCAGACAGTTTTCAGTGCTTTACTTCAGGAATGGTATGGTAGGCAAGTTCTCATAATCCTGGCAGTACCTTCCCCCCAGGGCGGGAATACTTCATCCTGTCACTATTACTACTTCTGACTATTGCAGCAGGACCTCTTGTTTGCAGGGCAACATATCTTTGATTAAGGCCCCAGCCAGTCCCATGGGGGCCAACTCCACAAATTGTCTCCTCTCTCTCTTATGCCTCTGCCGAACTCGAACATGTTCACATTACACAGTATATATGACCTACAAGAGAACGCCACCTAGTGACCAAACTGAGAAGAATACTAACTGTCTCTTCTCTATAACCTGGCAAATTCCTGTACCAGTTATCTGGGAAGGTATTGGATAATGCATGTCAAACACACTAAGGCCCCAGCAAATCCTATGGGGGCCAACTCCACAAACTGCCTCTCTGCCCGAACTCCCTAAATTCTCACAAAACACAGTATATGTGACTTACAGGAGATTGCCACCTAGTGACAAAACTGAGAAGTGTACTAACCCCCCCTACAGGAAGGCTGGCTGAATTTGAATGCAGGCTGCCCCAAGTAACAGGCACATGTGATTCTGTGTCTCCATGATTAAAAGATCTGAAATTCACTAAATTAATAGAGCTGGCCTGTAACAGCAAGGTTGGGGAGAAAAGTGGCTCTACCTGAGTTGATGTAGCTTCTAATACACACTGTGAGAAGCTCAGAGTTTGCAGTAAAATTAGTAGTAAGCAGTAAAATTTAAAGTTGATAAAGCATACCTCGTACGATTAATGCTGTCCACTCAGACCCGAATGGGAAATTAATGGTGCTGGTGATTACCATATGGCATCAAAGGTATATTATATTGAATTCTGGGAAATAGGAGTAGTACTGCGCAGCCTATTGCAGTGTACTAATAATGACTCTGCCCCTAGTGGATATGGGGCATATTACCATATAGAAAGCTCCTATTGCTGATAAATTATTTAAATAGTGATGAGATATATAATATAAAGTGCAAGTTTAAATGCAGTGTACACGCTTCTTTAAAATTATTAAACCAATATATAGCAATGCTTGTATCCATAAAACATACCACACAATATATATATAAACTGCTGTGAAGTAAAACTAATCGTCATAGTGCAATATCATCAATAAAAATTCACCATAAATATCTATATCCAATAAAATTCTTATATCAGATAAAATTCATAAATGTCTTTTTCAAATTCAAGTGATTAAAGTGACAGTGACTTGTGCTCCAAAAGTTCATAAAAATAATTTGTGCTCCAAATGGGTGTGGGAAGCCTCTTTGTGCAGGGGGGTAGTCAATTACCCCAAAAGGATTCCTTTAACGGTGTGCTTCAACGTGGTAAGTGCTCACAGAACTCTCACCTGCTAATCAAAATGAAGTGTCGTCAAATATATATATAACACACCATACAAAATACCTATGTTCGTAACGATATATAACCAAATTATTAAAATTTCTTCGCACATGTGACGTAAATTTGAACGTGAAATATAATATATAGAGTAGTGATAAATTTATTAAATAGTCGTTATCCTCGAAAGATA
>BLSH010053491.1:70963-90842 GCA_018402905.1 Glandirana rugosa | reverse complement strand
AAGAGACTGTTCTTTGTTTGGAATGGATTCGTTCATTCTTTTGGCTGGTATGTACTACTAGTCTTCCTCAAAGTCAATTAAATCTAATCAATTAAAAATTTGATTGACTCAGACTATGTAGATTAAACTGGCGGAATTGTTAAACCACCTAAATGTTACCGTAGTCGTTTCGTACAGTTTTTCTCTTGTAAGTTGGGACGAACCCTTCAACTTATAAATCACGAACTTTCTAGTTGTCTAAGAGAGTACCTTACACGTTCTACACCTGTTCATTACTTTGTTGACTTCAGTTGTTCGTTGTCCGTGCGATCGTTCGGGTTCCGTCCGGACCCGGACCCGGACTTTGTCCCGAAGTTCAGACAGACCAGCAGAACCCGAACTTCCAGAGGTTCGCTCAACTCTACTCCTGAACAAATATTTGTTTTTGTAAATGGGTCATATTTGAAGTTTTAGACATGTTTCTACACCATTTTTCAGCATGATCACTAGCTACTGTTGACTTCAGTTGTTTCATTACTTGTCCACATCTTGCACATTCCATGAGAGAATCTGTTGATCTTTCAAGCACTAAATATTCAACTTCCCAAGCAGGGTTGAATGTTCTCTTTTTGACATGCTTTGCTGATGCCATTGTAAATCCACCAAATTGTTAAGGCGGTCAAATTAGATGTATCAGACTCAGTTAGTTTAAAAATTAACTAATCTAAATTAACTGAAACTCCTTCTGATCATCATGTATGGTCGGTTTTCTTACTTGCTTAGGTAAGGTTTGTTTCTTGTCAGAGAAGTCTCTAGGCAGTAGTTTTCACACAGGCACCAGCACCAGACTCTTCAGGAATAGGGATGGGTCACATCACAAGTCAACTCACGGTGGTAGATCCTAATCCTCCCACTATGTGTTCTGTCTCCTGTGGGAACATTACAGTATATGATGGTCTAATGGGCATTAATCTTTCCAAACCACTTAAAAAAGGGTCCCCCATAGATTCCCCTTACAGCAGGCCAGGTTCTCCCGTATAGATACCCTTTTAGAGCAGGCCAGGTTCTCCCATATAGATACCGTTTTAGAGCAGGCCAGAGTCTCCCATATAGATCCCTCTTTAGAGCAGCCATGGACCCGACCCCCATAGATCCAACTTACGGCAGGCACGGGCAGGTCTCCCATATAGGTCCCCCTTTAGAGCAGGCCAGGGTCCCCATAGATCCCCCTTTAGAGCAGGTCCCCCATAGAATATATCCCCTTTAGTTTTCTGACTCATATACTCTTACCTTTTCACCTGTAGTATATTCTCCAGGATTTCCTGCACCACACTCCACTCCAGACTTTCCCCCTGCAAAGAATATATATATTTTTATTCAAATGACCCCGTTTAGACAGGAGATGGGTCTCGCCAGGGTCCCCCCATAGATCCCATTTACAGCAGGCCAGGCTCCCCCATATAGATCATCCCCCAAAGATCCCCCTTACAGCAGGCCAGGCTCCCCATACAGATCCCCTTTAGGGCAGGCAAGGGCAGGTTCCCCATAGAATAGATCTCCATTAGTCTTCTTACACAGATATTCTTACCTTTTCACCTGCAGTATATGTATATTCCCCACTGGTATTCTTGCACCACACGAGACAAGGGCTCTCCCCTGCAAATAAATATATATAAATATATTAGCCAACATGTCCCCAAGCAAGTTTAGAGCAGACGTGGGGTCTCCATAGATCTCCCTTACAGCAGGCCAGGTCCCCCATATAGATCCACCTTTAGAGCAGGCCAGGGCAGACCCCCCATACAGTAGGTCCCCTTTAGTTTTCTTACTCAGATACCCTTACCTTTTCACCAGTAGCATATATATCCCCACTGGTATTCCTGCACCATACGAGTCCAGGGCTCTCCCCTGCAAAGAACATAAATATTTTTTGGAGCTGGGCCATCAGCAAGTGCTTGGTGCTACTTCATAGACAAATACATAAATATAATCAATTATATGCTAAAGTGTGCTCTATTTCAGTGGGAGGAATAGTGAGTACCCCATCATTGGTATCATTGGGACAGTGGGAGGAATAGTGCCCCATCATTGGTGTCACTGGGAGGAATAGTGCCCCATCATTGGTGTCACTGGGGAGGAATAGTGCCCCATCATTGGTGTCAGTGGGGAGGAATAGTGCCCCATCATTGGTGTCACTGGGAGGAATATTGCCCCATCATTGGACCGGTGTCAGTGTGAGGAATAGTGTCCCATCATTGGACCGGTGTCAGTGGGAGGAATATTCTCCCATCATTGGTGTCAGTGGGAGGAATAGAATAGTGCCCCATCATTGGACCGGTGTCAGTGGGAGGAATAGTGTCCCATCATTGGACCGGTATCAGTGGGAGGAATATTGCCCCATCATTGGACCGGTGTCAGTGGGAGGAATAGTGTTCCATCATTGGACCGGTGTCAGTGTGAGGAATAGTGTCCCATAATTAGACCGGTGTCAGTGGGAGGAATAGTGTCCCATCATTGGACCGGTGTCAGTAGGAGGAATAGTGTCCCATCATTGGACCGGTGTCAGTGGAATAGTGTCCCATCATTGGTGTCACTGGGGAGGAATAGTGCCCCATCATTGGTGTCACTGGGGAGGAATAGTGCTCCATCATTGGTGTCACTGGGGAGGAATAGTGCCCCATCATTGGTGTCATTGGGGAGGAATAGTGCCCTATCATTGTTGTCAGTGGGGAGGAATAGTGCCCCATCATTAGTGTCAGTGGGGAGGAATAGTGCCCCATCATTGGATTGGTGTCAGTGGGGAAGTGGCTGGGGCTGGCTGGGCCCTGGGACGGTCTGCAGGTTAACAACAATCATCATAATTCAATTATCTCGTCAGTCACCACTAGTAGTAGCACTGACTCTGACTACTACTAGTACCTGACTGGCAGTCCTCCTGAGGCCTGTAAATTTTACCCTGTCTCTCTCTGCAGTGGGAAATTTATAGGCCTCAGAAGGACTGCCAGCCTAGTACTACTACTAGTGTCCAGACCAGGCCCAGCCAGCCACAGCCCTCCCAGGCAGGCAGGCCAGCCCACCACACCCAGTCGGACAGTCCACTCCAGTCCCTGTGGCTCCCTCCCTGAGGCCACCTCACTGACACACACACTCACCATCAAAATGTACTCTGTCTGGAGCTGGACTGCCTGCCTGGACTCCTCCTTGTTGTCCTCCAGCCCTCCACTCCAATCCAGGGCGTGGCTCCTCTCCTCTTTCTGTCTGCAGTGCCAGTGAGTGACTGTGCCGGGCAGCCAGTGACACTGTCTGAGTCTGCTCTGGACAGAGTCTGGCTGTTCTTCTTCAGTTCAGTCTAATGAATGAATGTGAGTGATTCTTCCTGCCGCCCGTGAGGCCGTGACCGTGACCTGCCCGAGACTCAGAGAGAAGAAGAGAGAGTGACCGGCATCGCCGTCCCCTGCCTAGTCTCTCTCTCCTCTCCGCCGCTGACAAGGCGCGCGCCGACTGCACGAGGAAGAGTGGGCAGCGCCACACTCCCTGTGCTGTCTTGGAGGAGTTGGGACACAAGATGGCACAGTTAAAAAAAAAAACGCTAAGTGTATGAAAAAAAGTCCGCGGCGGCGGCGGACACCACAGGCAGTGCTGTCGGACACTGGTGTCCGGGAGCGGACACCTTGCCGATCCCTGCATACTGCTATAGGGAGAGGTTCCTTCCTGGTGCTGGTGTGAGGGATAGATTAGTGTTCTAAAATCATCTCATACTGCTATAGGGAGAGGTTCCTGCTGCTGGTGCGAGGGACAGATTAGTGTTTTAAAATCATCTCATACTGCTATAGGGAGAGGTTCCTGCTGCTGCTGTGAGGGATAGATTAGTTTTCTAAAATCATCTCATACTGCTATAGGGGGAGATTCCTGTTGCTGCTGTGAGGGATATATTAGTTTTCTAAAATTATCTCATACTGCTGAAGGGAGAGGTTCCTTCCTTGTGCTGGTGTGAGGGATAGATTAGCGTTCTAAAATTATCTCATACTGCTATAGGGAGAGGTTCCTGCTGCTGGTGTGAGGGACAGATTAGTGTTATAAAATCATCTCATACTGCTATAGGGAGAGGTTCCTGCTGCTGCTGTTAGGGATAGATTAGTGTTCTAAAATCTCTCATACTGCTATAGGGAGAGGTTCCTTCATGGTGTTGGTGTGAGGGATAGATTAGCGTTCTAAAATCACCTCATACCGCTATAGGGAGAGGTTACTGCTGCTGGTGTGAGGGACAGATTAGTGTTCTAAAATCATATCATACTGGTATAGGGAGAGGTTCCTGCTGATGCTGTGAGGGATAGATTAGTGTTCTAAATTCATCTCATACTGCTATTGGGAGAGGTTCCTTCCTGGTGCTGGTGTGAGGGACAGATTAGCATTCTAAAATCATCTCATACTGCTATAGGGAGAGGTTCCTGCTGCTGGTGTGAGGGACAGATTAGTGTTCTAAAATCATCTCATACTGCTATATGGAGAGGTTCCTGCTGCTGCTGTGAGGGATAGATTAGTGTTCTAAAATCATCTCATACTGCTATAGGGAGAGGTTCCTGCTGCTGCTGTGAGGGATAGATTAGTGTTCTAAAATCATCTCATACTGCTATAGCGAGAGGTTCCTGCTGCTGCTGGTGTGAGGGAAAGATTAGTGTTCTAAAATCATATCATACTGATATAGGGAGAGGTTCCTGCTGCTGCTGCGTGGGACAGATTAATGTTCTAAAATCATCTCATACTGGTATAGGGAGATGTTCCTGCTGCTGGTGTGAGGGACAGATTAGTGTTCTAAAATCATCTTATACTGCTATAGGCAGAGGTTCCTGCTGCTGCTGTGAGGGATAGATTAGTGTTCTAAAATCATCTGATACTGGTATAGGGAGAGGTTCATTCATGGTGCTTGTGTGAGGGATAGATTAGCTTTCTAAAATCATACCATACTGATATAGGGAGAGGTTCCTGCTGCTGCTGTGAGGGACAGATTAATGTTCTAAAATCATATCATACTGGTGTAGGGACAGGTTCTTTTCTGGTGCTGGTGTGAGGGATAGATTAGCGTTCTAAAATCATATCATACTGGTATAGGGAGAGGTTCCTGGTGCTGCTATGAGGGACAGATTAATGTTCTAAAATCATCTCATACTGGTGTAGGGAGAGCTTCCCGCTGCTGGTGTGAGCGGTGCATTTCTTGTACAAAATAAAAAGTCCATCTACGTTGCTGTTTTCAAAAAAACAAAAAGATAATAATAATTTATTATTCTTTTTTTATTACTAATAAATAGTGCTACATAGTACATTTGCGTCCAGCATGAGGAGAGCGTCAAATAAGGGACGTGGTTGTGGTCGTGGTGCTGCTGGTGCTGCTGGTGTTGTTGGTGTTGGTGAAGTTCCTGTGGCAAGGAGAGGACATGGTCGATTTGTGCCAGCTACACGCACAAGTGAAACACCTTCCTCAGGTGCAAGTAGCCGACAGAACCTTCAATGTTATATGGTAGGCCTGAATGTTGCTCAACGAATGGTGAGGCCAGAACAAGTACAGGCAATAATAGATTGGGTGGCTGACAATGCCTCCAGTTCCTTCACATTGTCTCCCACCCAGTCCCTTGATGAAAGCTCAGAGTTGGCACCTGAACCCCATGGCCATATGTCTTTCACCTCAGCCCCTTGTAACTCAGATAAGCAGTCTGAGCCCCAAGTCATGCAGCAGTCTCTTATGCTTTTGATGACTCTGCTATTGTGCTTTCCGTGGGCCATTCACATAGCCCTGCCTCAGAAGTGGAAGACATTGAGTGCACGATGCCCAACCACTTCTGTTGCAGGATGAGGACATGGAAACACCAGAGCAGCACGTCTCTGATGATGACAAAACACAGCTGCCAACTGCTGCGGCTTTCCACAGTGTGCAGACTGACAAGGAGGGCAGTGGTGAAGGGTGGGTGGAAGATGATCTGGAGGATGATGAGGTCCTAGACCCCACATGGAATGAAGGTCATGCTAGTGATGTGTGCAGTTTGAAGGAAGAGGTGGTGGTCGCACAGAGGCACCAGCACAGAAAAAGAGGAAGCAGGTTGAAAAAGCGGAGCGACCATCCCTTAGACAGTACGCCTGCTACTACCCACCGCACCCAGGGACCTAGCACACCAAAGGAAGCTCAAAGGTGTTCCCTGGCGTGGCAGTTCTTCAGACAATGTGCTGACGACAAGACACGAGTGGTTTGCACGCTGTGCAATGGGAGCCTGAAGCGAGGCATAAATGTTCTAAACCTGAGCACAGGCTACATGACCAGGCATCTACATGCAAAGCACGAGCTTCAGTGGAATAAGCACCTCAAAATCCAAGAAAGGTCTCGGTCTCCTCCTGCTTCCTCTTCTGCTGCTGCCTCGGCCTCTTCCTCCACTTCTACAGTGCCAGTGTCACCTGCCACAGAGCAAACATATGATGTGACAGCAAGGCCACCATGTCCGCCACCGTCCCCAAGCATTTCCACACGGTCCCATGGAAGCTTACAGCTCTCCATCTCCCAAACACTGGAGAGAAAGAGGAAGTACCCCCCTACCCACCCGCGATCCCTGGCCCTGAATGCCAGCATTTCAAAATTCCTGGCCTTTGAAATGCTGTCATTCCATCTGGTGGACACGGACAGTTTTAAAAACCTGATGGCGGTGTCTGTCCCACAGTACGTGGTTCCCAGCCGCCACTACATTTCCAGGTGAGCCATTCCTTCCCTGCACAAACAAGTCGGGGACAGGATCAAGTGTGCACTGTGCAACGCCATCGGTGGCAAGGTCCACATACCCACTGATACATGGACCACTAAGCACGGGCAGGGAGGCTATATCTCGCTAACTGCACACTGGGCAAATGTAGTGGCGGGTGGGCCTGAGGCGGCTAGCCGTTTGGCGCATATCCTTCCACCACCGAGGATTGCAGGGCATTTCTCTTTGCCTCCTGTTGCCTCCTCCTCCTACTCCGCTTCCTCCTCCTCTACCACCTCCTCATCCGGTCAGCGTAACACCTTCACCACCAACTTCAGCACATTCAGGGGGAAACGACAGCAGGCTGTTTTAAAACTGATATGTTTGGGGGATAAACCCCACACTGCACAGCAGCTGTGGACGGGCATTGAACAACAGACCGATGAGTGGTTGTTGCCACTGAGCCTCAAGCCCGGCCTGGTGGTGTGCGATAATGGGCGAAATCTCGTAGCAGCTCTGGGCCTAGCCGGTTTGACGCACATCCCTTGCCTGGCGCATGTGCTGAATTTGGTGGTGCAGAAATTTCTAAAAAACTACACGGATATGTCAGAGCTGCTGCAGAAAGTGCGGACCGTCTGTGCGCGCTTTCGGCATTCTCACCCTGCTGCTGCTCGCCTGTCTGCGCTGCAGCGGAACTTCGGCCTTCCCGCTCACCGCCTCCTATGCGACGTGCCCACAAGATGGAACTCCACCTTGCACATGCTGGAGAGACTGTGCGAGCAGCATTGGGCAATAGTGGAGTTTCAGATGCAGCACGCACGGGTCAGTCGCTCTGCGGAACAGCACCACTTCACCACCAACGAGTGGGCCTCCATGCGAGACCTGTGTACCATATTGCAGTGTCTCGAGTACTCCACCAACATGGCCAGTGCCGATGACACTGTTCTTTGCGTTACTATCCCACTTCTATGTCTCCTTGAAAAAACACTTTGGGCGATGATGGAAGAGGATGTGGCACAGGAGGAGGAGGTAGAGGGGTAATTTCCACGGTTATCAGGCCAGTCATTCACAAGTTGCTCGGAGGGTGGGTTTCTGCAACAGCATAGGCCAGATAAACAAATTTCAAGCCAGGGCACAGTTCTGGAGGATGAGGAGGACGAGGATGATGATGAGGAGGAACCGTGTTCACAGCAGGGTGCCACCCAACGCAGCTCCTGGGCATCACTGGAGCATGGCTGGGGGGATACGGAGGACACATATGATACACCTCCCTCAGAGGACAGCTTGTCTTTGCCTCTGGGCAGCCTGGCACACATGAGCGACTACATGCTGCAGTGCCTGCTTAACGACACCCGAGTTACCCACATTTTAACTTGTGCTGATTACTGGGTGGCCACCCTGCTGGATCCCCTTTACAAGGACAATGTGCCATCCTTAATTCCCTCACTGGAGCGTGATTGGAAGATGCACGACTACCAGCACATGCTGGTAGATGTGCTGCTGAGAGCATTCCCAAATGACACCGGGGGCTCAGTGGAAGCACAAGGCGAAGACAGAGGAGGAGGAAGAGGTTGCCAATGCAGCTGTGGCACCGCCAGCACCTCAGAAGGCAGGGTTAGCATGGGCAAAATGTGGAAAAGCTTTGTCAGCAGCACGCCACAACAAGCAGCACCACCAGCTGATAGGCAACGTCTTAGCAGGAGGCAGCATTTTAGCAACATGGTGGAAGAGTATGTGTGCACACGCCTACTCGTACTGACTGATGGGTCTGCCCCATTCAACTACTGGGTCTCCAAATTGGGCACATGGCCTGAGCTTACCCTTTATGCCTTGGAGGTGCTGGCCTGCCCTGCAGCCAGTGTATTGTCTGAACGTGTGTTTAGCACGGCAGGGGCGTTATCACAGACAAGCGCAGCCGCCTGTCCACAGCCAACGTGGACAACCTAACGTTTATTAAAATGAATCCGGCATGGATCCCACAAGACTTGTCTGTACCTTGTGCAGAATAGACATTTAGACCGGCCTCACACAGCCATTGGTATACTTTTTTTTTTAATATGTCTCAATATTTTGGGGAGTACCCCAATTAGGAAAAAAAAACAAACAAACAAAAACAGTGTTGGCTACCTCCTCCACCGCCACTTCCACCTACACTGCCACCGTCACCGCCTCCTCAACCTCTAGGCTCCTACTCCACATTCACCTCCTCCTCCAATTTTTATTTTTTTATGTGATTTTAAGTTATTTCCCTATCCACATTTGTTTGCAGGGCACTTGTCCTACTCTTACCCCCATTTTGCTTCCTTTTGCAGCCCTCTAGCCCTTTCCATTACTTTTTAGAGCCATTTTTGTGCCCATAAGTTCTGGTCACCATTGACTTCAATGGGGTTCGGGGTCGGGGGTCAAGTTCGGGTCAAGTTCGGTGCCGAATCCAAACTTTTTAACGAAGTTCGGCCGAACCCGATGAACCCGAAAATCCAAGTGTCTGCTCAACTCTAAACAGGACCCAGTACAGAGTCTTGTTTTATCCCACTAGTGTCTGGTTTCTGTTCTGAGTGAACCCTATTTACAACCACACTCTGGGATCTATCCTTTAGCCAACTGCATATCCACTGAACCACCCAAGGGTTAAGTCCCAGCTTGTACAACTTTTGTATTAGATCATTATGTGGAACTATGTCAAATGCCTTGCTGAAATCAAGATATGCTATGTCCACAGCACCACCCTGGTCCAAAACACTGGTAATATAGTCAAAAAATTCAATCAGATTTGTCTGACACGATCTGCCCTCAGTAAAGCCATGCTGCTTTGGGTCCAGCAAGCTGTGTATTTTTAGGTGATCAATGATCCTTCTTTTCAGGACTGATTCCATTACCTGTCTTTTTTTTTCAAGACATTTTATTGAGGCATTAGATATTACAGATACAGTTGTCAGAATGTTGAGAGCAGATACTCCCATAACTATTTTTCCAACATAACAGTAAAATACAATGATAGCATTCTCGATGCAAGACCTCTTTTTTGTATGATGGACAGTAGTACAATAGAGGTTTGTATATGACTATAAATCTGAAGATAAACAGTGGGGATGTGAGGGGGAGAGTGGGGTAATGTGAGGGGGAGGGGGAGAGGGGGCTGCATAATGGCTGTAGGCGGGGGGGTAGTACCCATCCCTCTCATAGGGCATAAATGGTAGGCGTGAACATTAGGATAGGGAGGGAACCCTTCCACGAGCAACTTCACAGAAGGGTGACCAAGTATTATTATCTCATTACTCGTGGAGGATAACTGGATGGATCTCGAATGGTAACCTAAAATCAGTTTATTCGCTACCACCATGTGATGATAGTATTGAGTATACCATAGTTGATACATTGATATTCCAAGGAGTAGCCTTGTTATCAAAAGCCCCATACCATGAAGGGGACTAAGTGGTAATTTTTAGCTGTCGTACAGTTGCTTGAGGTTCTCATAATAACTAAAAGGGTGGTTGATTAGTGAGACCGTTTCCTCTGAGGATAGAGTTTTAGAGATATATGTTTGCCACTTCCTGAGGAAGTTCTTCCTAGTGGAAGGATGGAGAAGGTCTTCTGACAGTCTTTCCTTATATAGCAGAGCCAGGAGATCTCTTTGAAGCTGAGGAAACGAGGGTTGGGAAGGATGTACCCAGTTTTTCAAGATGTTTTTTCTGGCCGCCAACAATGTGTGTAGTATCCACGGTTTTTTGATCAGTATGCCGTACTTGGGTGTGACTAGCAAGGGATGTAACGTCCCAATATCCGAAAAGGAGTAGCATGGGATCTTTTGGTAACTTTATGGTGGTAATGGCCAAGATATAGGACAACACTTGGTCCCAATAAGTTGAGATATGTTGACAATGCCAGAATCGGTGGGCTAGAGAGGGTTGAGGCTGAGAGCATAGTGGGCAAGAAGCCGTATTTGGAGCAGATTTGTCACGGAGATATGGATGGTAGGCCCTGTGCATGTTTTTAATTCGTGTCTCTCTCCATTGTTCGCTGATAGTGAAACTGAGAACTAAGTTGTATCTTTCAAGTATCTTGTCATCCAGTTTCTCTACAAGGAAGTCTTTAGACCAGTTAGATTTCCTTAAGGTAGCAGATGAGGAGCAGGCTGCCACACGCAGAGGTTTATAGATATCTGAGATTGAATATGACTTCTGGGTGATAATTTTCTCGATGAAGGATGTTCTAAATCTGGTCAGACCATCCGGTCCAAGGGATTGAAGAAAACTGATACATTGGTTATGGTAATGCATATGGGATTGTGGTAAGTCGTAGCTCTGAGCAACAGACTGAAAGGGTAGCGGAGTTCCTTTTATGGGGTCACATAAGTCCGCAAAAGTAACTATGCCCCTTTCTTTCCATTTGTGAAAGACTTTATGGGTCAACCCCGGGGGGAAATTGGGATGACCTTGTATAGGTAGATGTCTGGAGATAAAAGGTGATAATGCTAGCTTACGGGTCTCCCTCCATGCAATGGATGTGTCTCTTAAAAGGAGATTATGTTGAATTGGGGAAGTCAGGGATTTCCAACGTGTATGCAAGAGTGCCGTTAGTGAATAGGGGTGGACTATGGTAGATTCCAACTTATAGTTCGAGTATTTAGAGGCTTTTAATATCCTGTCCAAACCAATCCTCAATAAACATGCCAAATTATAAAGACGTACATTAGGTAGGTTGGTACCGCCTTCACTCCTGGGGAGGTATAAAGTTTTCAAAGCAATTCGGGCTCTTTTTTTCTGCCAGATAAACTGGATGAAGATGCTATTTAGAGCTTTAACATCCTTGTGCTTCAATAATAGGGGTATTGTCTGCATAGGATATAAGAGTCTGGCAAAACTGGCCATTTTGATCAGATGACACCTCCCCAGGAGCGAGAGCGGCAGATCCATCCAGCTGGTCAGTTCCCTATATATCTTATCCAGGAGGGGTGGATAATTTAGGGAGTACAGGGAGGTGGGCGTTTTTCCAATTTTGATTCCCAGATAAGTGATATGTGACTTTGCTATTAGGAAGGGCGAGTCTGTCAGCCATTTCTGGTTCTTATGGGGACCTAATAGTAGGACCTTGCTTTTTCCGTAATTTATGCGAAGGCCTAAGCAGTCTTTGAACATATCGAAGACCTCCTTAATAGTACACACGTCCACCGAGGGATGCGCCGTGAATATCAGCACATCATCAGGGAACAACGCTGAACGCAACTCCTCTGATTCCACCTGTATACCGTGGAGGGGGGCTTTATGTAATAGATGTCTGGATAGGGATTCAAGAGCGATATTGAACAGCAGAGGTGACAATGGGCACCCTTGCCTTGTGCCCTTGAAGAGCCTAAAATCTTTACTTATTTGGCCAGCTAATACCAATTAAGCAGATGGGAGAGCGTACATTTGTTGTATGAAGTGTATGAAGGGACCTTTGAAATCGAACCTGTCTAGCATATGAACAGCCAGTCAAAATTGACATTGTCAAAGGCCTTTTCCGCATCTAACGTGATGATGGCCCTGTCTGAACATGGGTGTTTCATGGCTTCTTCCAGGACTGCCATCACTTTTCGGATGTTTAGAGATGCGTTCCGGCCCCTGACAAAGCCTGACTGTGCAGGGTGAATGATATATGGGATAATTTCCACCAGTCTATTGCCCACAATTTTTTAAAGAATTTTTGCGTCTAGGTTTAGAAGGGATATAGGTCGATATAAGCCCGGTTCCATCGGATCTTTACCTTTCTTTTCTAATAGTTTAATGGTGGCTTGATTACTAGTTGGAGGGTAGTTGCCCCCTAACCATATACCTACATTAACCTTCAATAGGGTTGGGCTGATAGGGTCCTTTAGGGCTTTGTAGAATTCGCCTGTTAACCCGTCTGGGTCAGGTGCTTTTGCTGAGGGGAGCTGACAGATCGTGTCCTGCACTTCTTGAATGGTTATTGGAGCATTGAGTAGCGATAGTTGGTCGGGGGATACTTTAGTCAAGTCAAGATCATCAAGGAAAAGTCGTGCTTCGGATTTGTTGATGAGTTCAGGGGCATATAGAGATGTTGGTTGTGAATCTTCCCTGTCTTATCTCTTAGGGCGGTGATATGTGTGGGTTTGTAGGGGCATCTGCAAAGCCTGGCCAGTAATTTTCCAGCCTTATTTCCATACTTATAATGAGTGGCGTCTGACTGTGCTCGCTTAGAGAGTTCTAAAGTGTCCGCCCAGAGATCAAAGTTACTCTAGACCTCAGTCCATTCTTGTCTGTTTTGTTGCTTATTGGCAGCGACCATCGCATGTTGTGCCGTATTAAGTCTAGTGCTTGCCTCCCTGTATTTTTGGAGAGATCGTTTTTTATAAGATGAAGCATAGGAAATTATTCTACCTCTTAGATATGCCTTTCCTGCCTCCCAGAACAGAGTGGGATTTTTCAGATGGTTCTGGTTGGTAATCTCGTAGTCCTCCCATGTTTTAGTCATATATTGGTTAAAATCTTTATTTTTAGTGAGGTAGGAGGGAAAACGCCAGAGGCGGCTCTCCTGGTGGATATAGGGGTCTGCTAAAGTGAGGGAGATGGGGGCATGGTGCTGCTGTGGCTGCAACATGTGTACACCCCTATAAACAAAGAAAAAAGAGGGCTCAAACTCCTGGTTCATTACCTTAAACACCTTTAAAATCAATTAAAAACACGCCAAAGTCATACTCACAAACACAACGAAATAAAGCACATATGTATATTACAGCTCCAGCTTCAAGAGCGACACTTCTCTACATAGGAGAGCTGATGCATTTCGGGAGACAAGCTCCTTTCCTCAGAGGTGTGTACACCCCTGGTCACTGCAGCTAAAGGGAGTGCAATTGGGGCGGAGGTGATAAAAACACATCTTAACCACTTAAAGTGATACTAAAGGCTCCTGTTTTTTTTTTTTTTAAATAACAAACATGTTATACTCACCTCCCCTGTGCAGGGGTCCCTCGGTGGCGATCTTGATTCCTCCTCCGCATCGAGTAACCCACCAGGGAAGCGCTTACCCTGGTTGTCATCCGTGCAGGCGTGCTCCCGAGTCCAGCTGTTGCGTGTATTCACACATACAGAGGGACTCGGCCCCGTTCCCAGCTCCCATGTCACTGGACTTGATTGACAGAAGCGGGAGCCAATGGTTGTGCTGCTATCAATCCATCCAATCAGGACCGGAGCTGGTAGCTAGAGGGACAAGGCTCGTCCACAGTGCGGGATCAAGGTAAGTAAAGAGGGGCTCTGGGGGGGGGGCTGCTGCACAAGAAAGGTTTTTCACCTTAATGCATAGAATGCATTAAGGTGAACAACCCAGGGACTTTACAACCCCTTTAAGGACCAGAAAATCCCTGTTCTGGCTCTCTGTGGAGCGCTCGTGGGTAGTCAACCCACACACCCCGTTCGAGCGACTGACGTACAACGACCACGATTCACGGAAACGTGCCGACCTGCCACAGTAAAATGATGCTGGTTGGTCAGCAAGTGGTTAAAGAGGTTGTAAACCTCCAAAAAAGCAAAAAAAAATCCTGCAAGACAAAGGCATAATGAGCTCATATGCATTGCACAGCGGAACAGCTAATTTATTAGTTAGTTATTATTACAAATGTTCTTTCTTATTTCTGAATTTCTGAATTTCGGAAATTCGGAAATAAGAAAGAGCATTTGAAATAATAATAAATACCTATTAAATTATAAGTATTGGAATTTCCTTGAAAATGTGGTTGTTAGTGAACTTAAATATGAAATGTATCACTAACAGCCATATTTTCAAGAAAATTCCAATACCTATAATTTAATAGTTATTTATTAGTTAGTTATCATTTCAAATGTACTTTGTTATTTTCAAATGTTCGGATTTTCCAATTTCCAAATTTTGGATTTTCGTCTGTTCCGATTGCAGAATTTCTGAATTACCGTAATACAGATTTTCGGATTGCTGAATTTCCGAATCGGAAAAACGAAAATTCTGAAAAAATTTGGAAATTCGAAATTCAGAATTCAGAATTTGTCCTAATTGCTGAATTTCAAAAAATTAGGTAAAAATGAAATTCGGAACAAAGCGAATTGCACAAGCCAACTGCATAGCAGATATTTACAGTGCCTACAGGTAAGCCTTATTATAGGTTTAACTGTGGGTACAAGTGGTGTAATAGAGTTTACAACCACTTTAACTATGGGGTTTTACCACCTCTAAACAGCAAATGTAAATGAACCCTTACTGTTGTGAGCCCCCACTAAGACTGCATTTACACTGATGTGCTGCAGTTTACCTGCACCATGGGTGCAGCACAGTGCATCTTCAACTTTCCTGGGTTAGCTTCACTTTGTCATAGACTTCTATTTTATCCTGCAGACTTCTATTATATCCTTCTCGCAAAAAGTGGTATCAGTTCGCATTCATTCCATTACATGGTTGGACCATGCATCGGTCTTGCGGAGTATAAGGGAGCAATATAATGTGGCACTAGTACACTTATCGAGCAACAGTACTGCTCTTTTGAACAAATCTACACACTGAGACTGGTTTCATTGCCAGATGGATGAGTTTTTGCCTGTAACGACTTACCTGAGACTGATATTTTCAATCTGTGGTGTGCCCATAAGGCTTATAGCAGGGACCTATTGATTCAAGTGGTTTCAAGGGAAAAAAATGAAGGAACCAGGAGTTATCTACATTGTTAACTAAATTGCAATCATTAGAGTCACAAAATAAAGCTAACCCTACTCCCCTGGTACAATCCACACTATTCCAATGCCATCATGACGTTAGACTGCTTCTCATTACTGATCATCATAAACTTTTAAAAATTTAGGGCGCATTGTTATACCCAGGGGAACAAGGCTGGCAAACTTTTAGCTGCCTATACACGCAAAAAAACAACAATGCACTAAACTATCTTGCATAATTAATCCTTGTACCAGTAAGACTGTTCACCACCTAACCAATATAGCTAATGCATTTTGTAAATACTATACTGCCTTATATAACTTAAATTCCGACCCCTCAACTTATCAACCTACTGATACCGACATTGATAACGTTCTTCACTCTGTTAAACTCCCTTCTTTAGATGACAGTATGCTTGAATCCCTTAATTCTACAATCTCAGATAAGGAAATAAACCAAGCTATTCATTCCTTACCTCCCCCCCCCATCAAATCCCCAGGGGCTGATGGCTTTTCAGCAGAATATTATAAGGTTTTTCAAACTACTTTAATTACATATTTACGCACCCTCTTTAATAAAGCTATCACCTCTGCCTGCTTCCCAGAGGAGATGCTCCAGGCTATTATAGTAGCACTGCCTAAACCAGGGAATAAACTGGATCGCCCCCAAAAATTTAGACTCATATCACTCATTAACACTGACCTAAAAATGTATGCTAAGATTTTGGCTAACAGATTATCAGACCTAACCCCACATTTAGTAAAGGCGGACCAGGTGGGCATTGATTAAGGCTGACAGGCCCCAGGTGGCACCCACAGAATGTACAACCTCTTTAAAATCACAGAAACACGCAAGTTACCAACAGTGTTCCTGATATTAGATGCTGAAAAAGCATTTGATTGGGTGCACTGGGGGTACTTGAGAGTGATACTTGGTAAGTTTGGTTTCTCAGGCCCTATCTACTCAGCGATCTCTGCACTGTATACTGTACCATCAGCCTGCGTTTACACATCAAATGATTGTCCGATAAATTTTATATCACCAGCGGTACCCGGCAGGGATGCCCATTGTTACCGTTGATTTTTACGTTGATAATGGAACCTCTGGTGGAATACATTAGAGTGGATCACATTATCAGTGGTATCCGGGTAGCCAATCCTGACCACAGGATCAGATTATTCGCCAATGATGTGATACTGACCTGGCCTCCTCCCTGGAGAGGGTTCAATGTCTCTTGAACTACTTTGGTTCTATCTAATATTACAAACTCAATGTCACTAAGTCCACCATACTGCCTGTGTTACTACCCACCCCTATCTTAAAAACTCTGAAAACAAAATTCCTGTTCCAATGGGCTGCAAAAAAAAAAATCATATTTAGGAGTTATCTTATCCTTTCCTACAGCTACTACGTACAAGGGTAATTACCCAACTTTATTAAACATTATCAAATCAGATCTAGAACATATTTCTTCCCATGAACTTACCTAGCTAGGAAGGATTGCGGCCCCAAAAATGACACTTTTACCTAAAATTATGTAAAATTTTTGTAATATTCCTATTTGCTTAGCAGAATCCTTCTTTTCCTCAGTTGATAATGTTTAGAAAGTTTTTATGGAAGGGTGAAATGGCTAAGCTTTCTTCTCCATACTACTTAGGCATCACCAGTGTGGCGGGGCAGGCTTCCCTAATATATGTAAATATTATCATGCAGCTCTTTTGGACAAAATGTAAAAGCCTGGTTTGAATGTGATACTGATAAATTGTGGGTACACATAGAAAAAGCCATAGTGTCCCAAAAAGATCTACTGTACATTGCCTATTAATAGCAACCTCAATTCATAGACCATTATTTTATCCTGTTTTCCCTTCAATTAATGTCATTTTAGATGCTTAGGGCAAATTACAAATCCAAAAAAGGGCAACAAAGCTAATTAAGGGATTAGAGGACCTTGGGTATGAGGAAAGATTACAAGCACTGAACTTATTCTCTCTGGGGAAAAGACGCTTCAGAGGGGATATGATTTCAATGTACAAATACTGTACTGGTGACCCCACTATAGGAACAAAACTGTTCAGGGCAAGGGAAAACACGAAGACACTCACTGAGAATGGAAGAAAGGCGGTTTAACCTTAAGATTAGAGTTGAGCGAACCCGAACTGTAAAGTTCGGGTCTGTACCGAACTTTGGGGTGTCCGGGACCCAGACCCGAACCTGGACTTTTCAAAAAAAGTTTGGGTTCGAGTTTGGGGTTCTGGTATTTGATTCCACGTGTTGAATAGCTGCCAAGGGCAGCCAATCAACAAGTGTTTCATTGGTTTGCCCTTAGAAGCCCATCACAGCCATGCCTACTAATGGCATGGCTGTGATTGGCCAGTGCATCATGTGACACAGCCTCTATGTGGGGCTGGAGTCACCGTGCTGCATGTCATATGCTCTCAGGATAGTTTAGGGAGAGGATGCTGCTGGCTCTGTGAGGGACAGATTGCAGATATTATAGAACATCTCATCCTGCATTACTGAACAATCTGATTGTGGACTACGTAGAGATACTAGTACTGCTGCTTTGAGGGACAGATTGCAGACCTCATCCTGCTGCACAGAATGATCTGACTGGACTAGGTAGAGTCTGTTGCTTTAACCCCTTGCTGACCGCCGATCGGCAATTGACGGCGGCAAGGTGGCTCGTGAGCGCAAATCGCCATCATATGACGCACGCCCGCGCGCTCACTGTGTTCGGGGAGGGCCAGGGAGCGGGTGCAGCGGCTTCGATTGCCGCCGGCTACCCGCGATGGCCCCCCCCGAGCGGAGGAACGGAGGTCCGTGTATGTAAACACGGACCTCCGTTCTATGTGAGGGGGAAGGGCTGTGATCACAGCCTTCCTGTATACGAAGGCTGTGACCACTTCCCTTCCCCAGCCAGGGCAGTCCCCCTACAGTTAGAACACGCCCAGGGAACATACTTAACCCTTAGAGCGCCCCCTGCAGGTTAACCCCTTCACTGCCAATGGCATTTACACAGTAATCAGTGCATTTTTATAGCACTGATCGCTGTATAAATGCCAATGGTCCCAAAAAAGTGTCAAAATAGTCCGACATGTCCGCTGAAATATCGCAGTACCGCTAAAAATCGCAGATCGCCACCATTACTAGTAAAAAAAAAAAAAAACCCCAAAAATGAATTCTCATCATCTGTAAACGCGACAACTTTTGCGTAAACCAATCAATAAACGCCGATTGCAATTTTTTTTATCGCAAATACGAGGAAGAATATAAATCGGCCAAAAAAGGTGAAAAAAAATGTTTTTTTATTTTTTTTTTGGATTTGTATTTTAGCAAAAAGTAAGAAATTTGGTTTTTTTTTGCAAAATTGTCGCTCTTCTTTTGTTTATAGCGGCGATCAGAAATGATGCAGAGGGGATCAAATACCACCAAAGAAAGCTCTATTTGTGGGAAAAAAAAGGACGCAAATTTTGTTTGGGTACAAAGTCGCACGACCGCGCAGTTGTCAGTTAAAGCGACGCAGTGCCGAATCGCAAAAAGGGCTCCGGTCCTAAAGCAGGAAATCCTTGCTCAACGATCAGATTGTTGGAGGAATTTGAGATTTCAAATACTGCTGCTTAGAGTTGGAGATTGCAGATTAAACTCTGTCTAACGCAAGGATCGTACGTTCGTACATAACGATCAGATTGTGAGATCGTACACAACGATCATATTGAGTAATTTGAGATTTCACATACTGCTGCTTTGAGTGATCTGACTGCACTAGGTAGAGGCTTCTGCTTAGAGGGACAGATTCTTGTTCCAAAACCATTGCCTACTCCTATAGGGCCAGCTGTTGCTGTAAGTGACACATTATTGTTTAAAAATCATCTTCATCTCCTAGTTCTAAAGGGAGAGTTTTCAGGTGTTGCTTAGAGGGACAGATTCTTGTTCCAAAACCATTGCCTACTCCTATAGGGGCAGCTGTTGCTGTAAGTGACACATTATTGTTCAAAAATCATCTCCTAGTTCTAAAGGGAGAGTTTCCAGGTGTTGCTTAGAGGGACAGATTCTTGTTCAAAAAACATTGCCTACATAATACATTTGCGGGCCCAATGAGGAGAGCAAATAAGGGACGTGGTCATGGTGCTGCTGCTGATGCTGGTGCTGCTGGTGTTGGTGGTGTTGGTGAACCTCCTGTTGGAAGGAAAAGACGTGGTCGAGGTGTGCCAGCTATACGCACAAGGGAAACACCTTCCTCAGGTAGCCAAAGGAAGGTTGTCCTCCAAGTGGTTGTGGTGGTTGTGGTCGTCGTGGTCGTAGTCGTCGTCGTGGTACTGGTGCAGGGAATAAACGAGAGGAGTAACCCGGGCGTTTACATAATACATCCGTTACAAAAAACTTGTTCTTAGACAGGGAGATTCGTTGTGGACCTTTGAGAGGGAAATCTTGATCCTCTACTAAAAACTTGTTATTACACAGTGAATGTCGTTGTCGACGGGGATATCCTCATCCGTTACCAA
>BLSH010053491.1:40124-51107 GCA_018402905.1 Glandirana rugosa | reverse complement strand
AGTGTGGACTAGTGTGGACTATATGACTACCGGATAGAGTAAAGAACTCTGGGATTGTTCACTCCTTTCATGTTTATGGGGGATTTACTGGGGAAAAACCTTTCATCTGTAAGGTTCCATAAATAATTCTCCGGACCAATCAAAAAACTTCATCAGTAAAAAAAGGGTGTTAAGAAACGTTTTACTTCTAAAAAAAAAAAGGTGTTTTACCAGTACAATTGTCCAATAAAGAGAGTACACCGTACACGTATGGTGTTTAATGTGGGGGTTTATGTAAGACGATGAGGAAGACTCATACCGCTATGGTTTATACACTCTGAAAAACGCCTTAAGGTGCTACTTCAATGTTGGGCCAGGCTATGTGGCCAGGCTGTGTAAAAGTCTCACATATTTGGTATCGCCATACTCAGAAGGAGTAGCAGAATGTATTTGGGGGTGTAATTTGTGGTATGCACATGCCACATGAGAGAAATAACCTGTTAACATGACCATTTTGTGGAAAAAAAAAAATCTTCATTTTGCAAAGAATTGTGGGAAAAAAATGACTACTTCAAAAAACTAACCAGGCCTCTTAATAAATACCTTGGAATGTCTACTTTCCAAAAAGGGGTCATTTAGGGGGTATTTGTACTTTCCTCACTTGTTAGGGTCTCAAGAAATGAGATAGGCCATCAGTATATCAGGTGTGATCAGGTGTGATCAATTTTCAATGATTGCCACCATAGCTTGTAGACTCTATAACTTTCTCAAATACCAAATAATATACACTTATTTGGGTTATTTTTACCAAAAATATGTAGCAGTATAAATTTTAGCAAAAATGTATGAAGAAAAATTATTAATTAGCAAAACTTTATAACAGAAATTAAGAAAAATGCAATTTTTTACCAAATTTGCGGTCTTTTTTCATTTATAGCGCAAAAAATAAAAAACCCAACACTGATTAAATACCACCAAAAGAAAGCTCTATTTGTGTGAAGAAAAGGACAAAAAAATCATATGGGTACAATGTTGCATGACTGAGTAATTGTCATTCAAAATGTGAGAGTGCTGAAAGCTGAAAATTGGTCTGGTTAGGAAGGGGGTTTAAGTGCCCAGTTGTCAAGTGGTTAAAAAACATAAAAATATACTCACAAAGGTACATATCAATCTCGCAATCAGATAAAACAAAATGCTGCAGCACAAAACGCTTGCCCGTCCTTCCGGGTGTAGGTGACGTCAGCACATAGCTCTGCCCACGTAGGGGGCGGAGCTACGTGCTGACGTCACCTACACCCGGAAGGAAGGGCAAGCGTTTTGTGCTGCAGCATTTTGTTTTATCTGATTGCGAGATTGATATGTACCTTTGTGAGTATATTTTATGTTTTTTAAATAAACCATTTTATATGGAATTACGCTATATGCACCTCTTCTCTTAATGGGGATCTGTGGCGGTTCATCTATGAGTTGGTCCCCCTAGAGCCGGTTACGAGACAAGGCTGGAGAAATAAGAGAAGACTTCCCTAATACCTCACAGAGGGTCATTGCTGTCTGCCTGTGTTGACTTCACTAGAGATAGTGAGTCACTGGGCTCTGGTAAGAGTACCCATTTCTGTTATTCCACCCGGTGTGCATGCTCCTTGGTGGTGGTCGGATTTAAAGAAACAGCATGGCCTGACACCCTTCAGAGGAAGATTTTACTTCACTGTTAAGAAAATAGATGTGTCTTATCACCTTGTGATCTCTACTATTTTGAACTTATCACTTTTGTGCACTTTTTCTATGTCTGACTAACATGGAGGACTAGACATATGGATTGAAATATCTATTTATGACACAAATAATTATTATTTTAATATATTAATTTTGATATTTTAATAATTTTTTGTCATATGATTGGTTTGAGATTTACCTTGCTAATTAGCACTTTTTATTGATTCATATTGGGATTAGCGCGACTGTTTATTTTTGTAATTTGTTGTTGAAATAATGATTCTTTGTAATTTCTTATTACAAAACTTTAATAAAAAAACAATTACAAAGAAATGGGAATATGTCTCTGTTCAGATTCTACGTAGCTTCCATATATACACAGTACAATACCCAGAGTAGCCATCAGAAATTCTTTTGTTTACAACCGGTTTTATTAGGAAGGTCGATCGTCATACAGACTTAATAGGAGATATAAATTGCAATTATACAGAGTATGTTCATCATTAAAAATAATACAGACATGTCAACATGAACACAAAGCAGTGCTGGATACTATTATAATAACAAATCAAAGGATTATCTGACACCACATCAATTGAGAAGGCTGTGTTTCACTTAGGGATCATCACTTGGGTTTATCAATAGAAGGTTCCAAAACGTCCACTTTGCGTCAAACTTATGTATTGTATCGTACAGAGTATGGTATATACAGTTGTGCTCATAAGTTTACATACCCTGGCAGAATTTATGAATTCTTGGCCATTTTTCAGAGAATATGAATGATAACACAAAAACATTTCTTTCACTCGTGGTTAGTGTTTGGCTGAAGCCATTCATTATCAATCAACTGTGTTTACTCTTTTTCAATCATAATGACAACAGAAGCTATCCAAATGACCCTGATCAAAAGTTTACATACCCTGGTGATTTTGGCCTGATAACATGCACGCAAGTTGACACAAAGGGGGTTGGATGTCTATTAAAGGTAACCATCCTCACCTTTGATCTATTTGCTTGTAATTAGTGTTTGTGTATAAAAGGTCAATGAGTTTCTGGACTTCTGACAGACCCTTGCATCTTTCATCCAGTGCTGCACTGACGTTTCTGCATTCTGAGTAATGGGGAAAGCAGAAGAATTGTCAAAGGATCTGCGGGAAAAGGTAGTTGAACTGTATAAAACAGGAAAGGGATATAAAAAGATATAAAAGGAATTGAGAATGCCAATCAGCAGTGTTCAAACTCTAATCAAGAAGTGGAAAATGAGGGGTTCTGTTGAAACCAAACTACGGGCAGGTAGACCAACTAAAATTTCAGCCACAACTGCCAGGAAAATTGTTTGGGATGCAAAAAAAACCCCACAAATAGCTTCAGGTGAAATACAGGACTCTCTGAAAACATGTGGTGTGGCTGTTTCAAGATGCACAATAAGGAGGCACTTGAAGAAAGATGGGCTGCATGGTCAAGTCACCAAAAAAAAAAACATTACTACGCAAATGCCAGAAAGTATCCCACTTACAATATGCCAAACAGCACAGAGACAAGCCTCAAACCTTCTGGCACAAAGTGATTTGGAGTGATGAGACCAAAATTTTACTTAATACCGTGTATTGCCCCTTTAACATCAATGACAGTTTGAAGTCTTTTGTGGTATTTATGGATGAGGCTCTTTATCTTCTCAGATGGTAAAGCTGCCCATTCCTCCTGACAAAAAGCCCAGTTGTGGCTGAAATTTTGAGTTGGTCTAGGGGGCGTGGCCGGCGCGTGAGCTCAATGGCTGCTTGAGGAGAGAGCTCCGTCCAAGAACCCTGATTTCAGCGTCATACAGGGGCCGAGAGCACTGCATTTTACCCGGTCCAAGCGGGGATCGTGTCCTGATCCAAGCGGGACAAATGTCACTCAAGAGAAAGGAGGAGAGATGGTTGAACAAACTGACGGCCTACATGTACCAGCCACGGCGCGGTCAAGATGGCACCACATCAGGGTCGATTTTCACAGAGCTGGGATCCAGAGTGGCTCAGAGATCAGCGGCGGAATGATCGTCACACAGCACAGAGCGAAGGAAACGATTCTTCGTTCTCCCCGCCAGGCACACCAATCTCTGCAAGTCCTGCAAAGGCAGAAATGCGCCTAGACAATACAGCAACAAGCTAGGAGGTAAGCCATTCGCCATATTTTATTCCTACACCCCCTGAACAATCCACTGCATCAGACCCAATTGTGGCCTTCCCTACCATGGGGCAAACAGTGCTAGACAACACATTTAAGGACATGTTAATGTCCCTCAGAAGTTCCATCCAAGTGGACATGTTATCTATAATGCATAGAGTACACCAGGATATGGATGTACTGGATCGCAAGGTCACACACATGGAAAAAAAACATTAGAGATATCACGCACACAGTTAATGATATTATTGATGCGCAGGAGGACCAGAACCAGGACACCAAATGGTTAAAGGATAACATAGCGGATATTGAGGACAGGTCCAGAAGGAACAACGTGAAGCTGCGTGGAGTTCCTGAAACAATCCAGCTGACAGACCTGTCCTCATATGCCAGAGGCCTAATTAAAACCCTCCTACCAGTCACCAAAAATATTGAACTGGTGATCGACCAAATACACAGGCTCCCAAAACTGGCTTTCCTCCCAGATTCAGTCCCCAGAGATGGGATACTCCGAATCCATTTTTATCACATCAAAGAACAACTGATGCAAAAGGCAAATACTCTTGGATCCCTAGCAGACCCATGTAACCAGCTCCAGATCTATGTGGACCTCTCACAGCATACGCTCAATCGCAGAAGACAGCTCAACACTATCACTAAGACCCTTCGGAACAATCATATCCAATATCAATGGATTGCTCCCTCAAAAATCTCCATTATTCACAATGGTACCAAACATGTGATCTCCTCCATACAAGCTGGATTGCAAAGGCTACAGGAATGGGGAATAATACCAGAACCACAGGACAACTCTGCGATGGATCTCAGAAACGTAGATTCCATGCACAAGCAACTCCTGCACTAAAGACTGGCTAAGCGCCGCTAACTCTCTTAACAACCTTGGGCATGTTCAGCCTCCAGATGGGTCAACTGGACGTTCGGCCATAAGAACTTATACTTACCCCTAACCCGAATTCCACTGCACTTATTGTGCAAAACTGCAAGAATCGTTTTGTTTGATTTCAGTACTTTTTCTCTTTTGTTTCAGATCAATTTTGATCCTGTTCACGCTCCGAGTTTTCGGAGCATTATTCTTCCTCGACGTATAGGTTGTTTTCCCACATTCTCACTGGACTTCAAATAACAGTGATTTGGATAATCCACATCGGACTAATATCAGCAAACCACTGCAACGACCAGTTAGAACTGCTATCGATCACACCAGCAAATAAGCTCTTTTCTTTTTTGTTTCCTTTAACATCAACAACCTCCCTGATATCCAATAATGGTAAAAATATTGTCTCTGAATGCAAATGGCCTGAATTATCCTTCCAAGCGTGCTTCCTTAGGGAAACTAGCAGCACAGACCAACTGCGAAATCCTCAGGGTACAAGAGACACATTTTTCAAGGACAAACCGCCTAAATGCACCTCTTGGGAATACCCCATCATATTTACAGCCAATGCACCTCAGAAGAAGAAGGGGTACTGTTAGCTTTTAAAGACTCCCTGTCTTTCCAAGTTTAAACATGCCTTAGTCATCAGAATGGTCGCTACTTGATAGTAACAGGCAAAATCAACCAAAAATGGTACACTGTAATAAACATCTACAAACCCAATACTCATCAACTATGGTTTATCCGCAAAGTGCACAAAAAGGTGGTTAAAATACAAAAGGGAGCGGTGATCTGGTGTGGAGATTTCAATACCACTCCGGATCCAGCATTAGACTCAACAAATACATCCACTCACAGAAGACCAGCTCTTAACCCATAATTGCACAAGTTAGGCCTGCACGATGTTTGGAGATGCCAACATGCAGTAAAAAAAAGACTTACGCTTCTTTCACCACGCATCAATACCTACTCTCGAATAGACCTATTCTTAACTGACCAACTAACCCTCCAAAGAGTATCATCCTCACAGATCCTAACGGCTTCCTGGACTGACCACTCACCCAATAGTATGACTATCGAAAACCATTCAAGCCCACATCCTCCCTCTACGTGGAAAATTAACATGTACCTCATGCAAAAAGAAGACTTCGCAGCATCCTTAGCAGACAACCTAAATACTTTCATCATAGAGAATACAGGCTCTGTCCAGAACTTTCACACCATTTGGGCTTCACATAAGGCCTTTGTTAGAGGCATCTTCATCCAGAGAAGTATCAGGAATAGAGTTGAGGGTACCCGGACTGTAAAGTGCGGGTCCGTACCAGACTTTAGGGTGTCCATGCCCTGAACCGGATCCCGGACATTTAAAAAAAAGTCCGGGATTGGGTTCGATAATCGGGTATATTGTGCGCCTTTTCTATAGCTGCAGGGCTGCCAATCAACAAGCGTTTTACTCGTTTGCCCTTAGAAGCCATGGCTGTGATTGGCCAGTGCATCATGTGACCCAGACTATTTTTGGCACCTGTTGAATAGCTGCAGGGCAGCCAATCAACAAGTGTTTCACTTGTTTGCCCTTAGAAGCCATCACAGCTGTGATAGGCTAGTGCATCATGTGACCTAGCCTCTATATGAGCTGGAATCACGTATGCCGTGTGTCACATTGTCTCAGGCTAGTGTAGGGAGAGCATGCTGCCGGCGCTGTGAGGGACAGATTACCGATCTAATATGATCTCATACTGCATTACAGACAGATTCCTGGCGGTGCTGTGAGGGGAAAGCTTAGCGTTCTAAAACCATCTGATACTGGACTAGATACAGTTTACTAGTGCTGTGAGGGATAGATTACTGTTCTAATATCATCTCATCCTCCATTACAGACAGGTTCCTGGTGGTGCTGTGCGGGGAAAGCTTAGCATTCTAAAACCATCTGATACTGGATTAGGTACAGCTTACTAGTGCTGTGAGGGACAGATTATTGTTCTAAAATCATTTCCTAGTTCTATAGGGAGCGGTTCCTGCTGGTGCTGTGAGGGACAGATTATTGCTCTAAAATCATCTCCTAGTTCTATAGGGAGAGGTT
Source organism: Glandirana rugosa (assembly GCA_018402905.1). Lineage (NCBI taxonomy): Eukaryota > Metazoa > Chordata > Amphibia > Anura > Ranidae > Glandirana > Glandirana rugosa. Next base: position 44,274 of record BLSH010053491.1, on the reverse strand, counting down.
CCTGCTAGTGCTGTGAGGGACAGATTATTGTTCTAAAATCATTTCCTAGTTCTATAGGGAGAGGTTTCTGCTGGTGCTGTGAGGGACAGATTGTTGTTCTAATATCATCTCCTAGTTCTATAGGGAGAGGATCCTGCTGGTGTTGTGAGGGACAGATTATTGTCCTAAAATCATCTCCTAGTTCTATAGGGAGAGGTTCCTGCTGGTGCTGTGAGGGACAGATTATTGTTCTAAAATAATCTCCTACTGCTCTAGGGAGAGGTTCCTGCTGGTGCTGTAAGGGACAGATTATTGTTCGAAAATCAGCTCCTACTGCTATAGGGAGAGGTTCCTGCTGGTGCTGTAAGGGACAGATTATTGTTCTAAAATCATCTCCTAGTTCTATAGGGAGAGGTTCCTGCTGGTGCTGTGAGGGACAGATTATTGTTCTAAAATCATCTCCTAGTTCTATAGGGAGAGGTTCCTGCTGGTGCTGTGAGGGACCAATTATTGTTCTAAAATCTTCTCCTAGTTCTATAAGGAAAGGTTCCTACTGGTGCTGTAAGGGACAGATTATTGTTCTAAAATCATCACATACTGCTAGAGGGAGAGGTTTCTGCTGGTGCTGTGAGGGACAGATTATTGTTCTAAAATCATCTCCTACTGCTATATGGAGTGGTTCCTGCTGGTGCTGTAAGGGACAGATTATTGTTCTAAAATCATTTCCTAGTTCTATAGGGAGAGGTTCCTGCTGGTGCTGTGAGGGACAGATTATTGTTCTAAAATCATCTCCTAGTTCTATAAGGAGAGGTTCCTGCTGGTGCATTGAGGGACACATTATTGTTCTAAAATCATCTTATAGTGCTATAGGGAGAGGTTCCTGCTGGTGCTGTGAGGGACAGATTATTGTTCTAAAATCATCTCCTAGTTCTATAGGGAGAGGTTCCTGCTGGTGCTGTGAGGGACAGATTGTTGTTCTAATATCATCTCCTAGTTCTATAGGGAGAGGATCCTGCTGGTGTTGTGAGGGACAGATTATTGTTCTAAAATCATCTCCTAGTTCTATAGGGAGAGGTTCCTGCTGGTGCTGTGAGGGACAGATTACTGTTCTAAAATAATCTCCTACTGCTCTAGGGAGAGGTTCCTGCTGGTGCTGTAAGAGACAGATTATTGTTCAAAAATCAGCTCCTACTGCTATAGGGAGAGGTTCCTGCTGGTGCTGTAAGGGACAGATTATTGTTCTAAAATCATCTCCTAGTTCTATAGGGAGAGGTTCCTGCTGGTGCTGTGAGGGACAGATTATTGTTCTAATATCCTCTCCTAGTTCTATAGGGAGAGGTTCCTGCTGTTGCTGTGAGGGACCAATTATTGTTCTAAAATCATCTCCTAGTTCTATAGGGAAAGGTTCCTACAGGTGCTGTAAGGGACAGATTATTGTTCAAAAATCATCACATACTTCTAGAGGGAGAGGTTTCTGCTGGTGCTGTGAGGGACAGATTATTGTTCTAAAATCATCTCCTACTGCTATAGGGAGTGGTTCCTGCTGGTGCTGTAAGGGACAGATTATTGTTCTAAAACCATCTCCTAGTTCTATAGGGAGAGGTTCCTGCTGTTGCTGTGAGGGACAGATTATTGTTCTAAAATCATCTCCTAGTTCTATAGGGAGAGGTTCCTGCTGTTGCTGTGAGGGACAGATTATTGTTCTAAAATCATCTTATAGTGCTATAGGGAGAGGTTACTGCTGGTGCTGTGAAGGACAGATTATTGTTCTAAAACCATCTCCTAGTTCTATAGGGAGAGGTTCCTGCTGTTGCTGTGAGGCACAGATTATTGTTCTAAAATCATCTCCTAGTTCTATAGGGAGAGGTTCCTGCTGTTGCTGTGAGGGACAGCTTATTGTTCTAAAATCATCTCCTAGTTCTATAGGGAGAGGTTACTGCTGGTGCTGTAAAGGACAGATTATTGTTCTCAAATCATCACATACTGCTAGAGGGTGAGGTTCCTGCTGGTGCTGTTAGGGACAGATTATTGTTCTCAAATCATCACATACTGCTAGAGGGAGGGGTTCCTGCTGGTGCTGTGAAGGACAGATTATTGTTCTAAAATCATCACATACTGCTAGAGGGAAAGGTTCCTGCTGCTCCTGTGAAGGACAGATTATTGTTCTAAAATCATCGCATACTGCTAGAGGGAGAGGTTCCTTCTGCTCCTGTGAGGGATAGATTATTGTTCTAAAATCATACTGGTGTAGGAAGAGGTTCCTGCTGTTGGTGTGAGAGGTGCATTTCTTGCACAAAACTAAAAAGTGCATCTACGTTGTTGTTTTCCAAAAAAAAAAGAAGAATTTATTCTTCTTTTTTTTTGTATTAATAAATAGTGCTACATAGTACATTTGCGGCCAGAATGAGGAGAGCGTCAAATAAGGGACGTGGTTGTGGTGCTGCTGGTGCTGCTGGTGTTGGTGGTATTGGTGAAATTCCTGTTGCAAGGAGAGGACGTGGTCGATTTGTGCCAGCTACACACACAAGTGAAACACCTTCTTCAGGTGCGAGTAGCTGACAGAACCTTCAACGTTATATGGTAGGCCCGAATGCCGCTCAACCAATGGTGAGGCCAGAACAAGTACAGGCGATAGTAGATTGGGTGGCTGACAATGCCTCCAATTCCTTCACATTGTCTCCCACCCACAAGCAGTCTGATCCCCAAGTCATGCAACAGTCTCATATGCTTTTTGATGACTCTCCTGGTGTGCTTTCCATGGGCCATCCACATAGCCCTGCCCCAGAAGTGGAAGACATTGAGTGCACAGATGCTCAACCACTTCTGTTTCAGGATGAGGACATGGAAACACCAGCGCAGCACATCTCTGATGATGACGAAACACAGGTGCCAACTGCTGCAGCTTTCCACAGCGTGCAGACTGACAAGGAGCGCAGTGGTGAAGGGGGGTGGAAGATGATGTGGAGGAGGATGATGAGGTTCTAGACCCCACATGTAATTAGGGTCATGCGAGTGACATGTGCAGTTTGGAGGAAGAGGTGGTGGTCGCACAGAGGTACCAGCACAGCAAAAGAGGAAGCAGGTTGCAAAAGCGGAGCGAGCATCCCCTAGACAGTACGCCTGCTACTACCCACCACACCCAGAGACCTAGCACACCAAAGGCAGCTCAAAGGCGTTCCCCGGCATGGCAGTACTTCAGACAATGTGCTGACTACAAGACACGCTGTGCAATGAGATCCTGAAGCGAGGCATAAATGTTCTCAACCTGAGCAGAACCTGCATGACCAGGCATCAAAATTCAAAGCACTTGCTGCAGTAGAATAAGTACCTCAAAATCCAAGAAAGGTCTCGGCCTCCTCCTGCTTCCTCTTCTGCTGCTGCCTTGGGCTCTTCCTCCACATCTACAGTGACGGTGTCAACTGCCACCCAGCAAACAAAGCATGTAACAGCAACGGCACCATGTTCGCCACCGTCCCCAAGCATTTCTACACGGTCCCATGGAAGCTTACAGCTCTCCATCTCCCAAACACTGGAGAGAAAGAGGAAGTACTCTGCTACCCACCCACGATCCCTGGCCCTGAATGCCAGCATTTCAAAATTCCTGGCCTTTGAAATGCTGTCATTCCGTCTGGTGGACACTGACAGTTTTAAAAACCTGATGGCGGTGGCTGTCCCACAGTACGTGGTTCCCAGCCGCCACTACTTTTCCAGGCGAGCCATCCCTTCCCTGCACAAACAAGTCGGGGACAGGATCAAGTGTGCACTGCGCAACGCCATCTGTGGCAAGGTCCACATAACCACTGATACATGGACCAGTAAGCACGGGCAGGGTCACTATATCTCGCTAACTGCACACTGGGCAAATGTAGTGGCAGGTGGGCCTGAGGCGGCTAGCCATTTGGCGCATGTCCTTCCACCACCAAGGATTGCAGGGCATTTCTCTTTGCCTCCTGTTGCCTCCTCCTCCTACTGCGCTTCCTCCTCCGCGACCACCCACTCATCCGCTCAGTGTAACACCTTCACCACCAACATCAGCACATCCAGGGGGAAATGACAGCAGGCTGTTTTAAAACTGATATGTTTGGGGGATAAACCCCACACTGAGCAAGAGCTGTGGATGGGCATTGAACAACAGACCAATGTCGAGAACGAGTCACACCCCAAATAGGGG
>BLSH010053491.1:9865-21849 GCA_018402905.1 Glandirana rugosa | reverse complement strand
GGAGGTTATGAATAATGGTAAAAAACTAGTGATGTGTGTAGATGCTAATATAGGTGACCATACCTAAAAAAGTGGAGACAGCATGATTGAGTGCATGGTGCATGGCTAAAATGACTGAGAATAATCCAGGAGACGCCAGGTGCCGCAAGAGGCACGCCTGATAAGGGCCCAGCCGCCAATAGGCCCGCCAACGTCACGCACGCCATATCCATCCAGTATCTTTCTCTCACACTCGTGTGTCATTTAAAGTCCCAATCCCCTCCCAGTTAGCTTTTTTTAGCTTTCTTTTTATTCCAATTACAGGGATGGAAGATTGTGCCTCTACCCAGCCAAGCCTTCATTTAAAGTCCCAATTTTTGCCCCCTGCCTTTTATGTCAGTATTAATCAGGGATGGACACACGTTTATGAGAATGTGTTATAATGTATCTTTACTACCTGCCACAGTGCAGGTTCTCATTTGACCTCCTGGGTTCTATCTTACTATGTTTTAACCATTAATTCCAGCTACATTGGCCTAAATTTTTATTTTTTTTTTCTCACCAGGTACTCCCAGCCTTTGCCTCCCTGGTCCGACCTCCCCTGGGTTGGGGGGGAGGGGGTTGGCCTGGTTCACCATGCCGGGAGCTGCGTCGCACACCGTGGATTCCCTCCTCCCCCGCTCCCACGTCCCATGGAGGGGCAGGTTTCCCCACTGTGCGTTGATGTCACGCCACCCGGCCATGCGTGCGGCATCTCTTGATGCTTAATGCTGATCGGGTACACACGCTCGCGGGCGCTTTGGAGTTGGAGTACAGCCCCCCGTCGGGCTTCCTCCTATCCCCCTTCTGCCCCTGCGTGAGTGACGTTGGCGGGCCTATTGGCGGCTGGGCCCTTATCAGGCGTGCCTCTTGCGGCACCTGTCGTCTCCTGGATTATTCTCAATCCTTTTAGCCATGCACCATGCACTCAATCATGCTGTCTCCACTTTTTTAGGTATGGTCACCTATATTAGCATCTACACACATCACTAGTTTTTTACCATTATTCATAACCTCCAACGTCCCTTTTGCCCTTTTTTCTTTATTTTTTCCCAACCACGGTTCCTCAGTCCCTCATGTTGCACCTGCTCACAATTATCTCCCACTCAGTCTTATATCACTATCCATTCCTTCACCAGACACACATTCACCCTGGAGACGCCCGTGCCTGCATGTCGGCTTGCCTGGGGGGATCTTGCTGCCATGCATCCCGCCTCAGCTCCCGTTTGTGGATGCCCCTTGTTGGCTTCCCCTCTCCCTGCCTGCGTGTGTACGGTCCATGGATACAATAGGTTGGTTTTCTTGGGAATTTTTATCATGGAGGATTATCGTTTCCTCCCGCATAGTGATTTTTCCCAATATATTTACATGACTTTTTTCTTTACCTTAGACAAGTGACGAGCCTGCTCCTGATGAGTGACATTCAGTCATGAAACGTGCGTAGAGCCACCAGCTGCTGTCAAGACAATTTTTTACAAGGTCTTCTAGACCAACCCCCTGCGGGGGTACTTGGAGGTCATGGACAAACGCAGGTTTATCGATAATGGAATATTTTACATAACCACATCAATGTGATGGATGTGGGCAATTTTTTGTATACCATCAAATGTATGCTTTGTATCCATGTACACATATTATATATTTGGTCTGTACTGACCTATTTGAATATTAACTATATGATGTATACTATGAAAATATTGTTCTATTTCTAAAATAAATTGTTTTACCATATCCATCCAGTATCTTTCTCTCACACTCGTGTGTCATTTAAAGTCCCAATCCCCTCCCAGTTAGCTTTTTTTAGCTTTCTTTTATACTCTTACAACGCAGTCGGCAGGTGGCTGTGCTCGGGAGCGGAGTAAGGTTTATACTCAACTTTAGTGCATTAGATAGAAAAGCATTTGTTTAATGTATGTTAGCTTAACATTGTAGTTCCATGCAGCCACTTAGATTCAAAGAGTGTCATTGTTCTTTCAATGTTAGGCTAACATACATTAAACAAATGCTCTTTATAGCTAAGGCACTAAAGTTGCACATTTAAAAAAACACACTTTAGACTACAAAAGGAATACAAATGACCTGAGGTATCTGGAGTAAAAATGGGAAAAAATTAAGCCTCAAGACAAATCTAAAAAGAGCTTCCCCTACTTGATATGTTCAAATTCATGCACAATGCAGTGAATGCACGTGCACAAAACTAAATTCAGGCATAGGGAACTACTAGTACTTAATGTACTTGATGTCTGTAATACATCAAACGCAGGACATGGTTCCAGTAATCCATGTCCTTAGTCTGCTTGTCTTCAGCAAACTGTTTACGGGCTTTCTTGTGCATCATCTCTAGAAGAGGCTTCCTTGTGGGACGACAGCCATGCAGACCAATTTGATGCAATGTGCAGCGTATGGTCTGAGCATTGACAGGCTGACCCCCACCCCTTCAACCTCTACAGCAATGCTGGCAGCACTCATATATCTATTTGCCAAAGACAACCTCTGAATATGACGTTGAGCACAAGCACTCAACTCTTTTAGTTGATCATGGCGAGGCCTGTTCTGAGTGGAACCTGCCCTGTTAAACTGCTGTATGGTCTTGGCCACCATGCTGAAGCTCAGTTTCAGGGTCTTAGCAATCTTCTTATAGCCTAGGCCATCTTTATGTAGCGCAACAAATCTTTTTTCCGATTCTCAGAGAGTTCTTTGCCATGAGGTGCAATGATGAACTTCCAGTGACCAGTATGAGAGAGTGAGAGCGATAACACCAAATTTAACACACCTGCTTCTCATTCACACCTAAGAACTTGTACTACTAACAAGTCACATGACACTGGAGAGGGAAAATGGCTAATTGGGCCCAATTTAAACATTTTCATTTAGGGGTGTACTCACTTTTGTTACCAGCGGTTTAGACATTATTGTCTGTGTGTTGAGTTATTTTGAGGGGACAGCAAATTTACACAGTTATACAAGCTGTGCACTCACTACTTTACATTGTAGCAAAGTGTAATTTCTTCAGTGTTGTCACATGAAAGTAAATAATAAAATATTTACCAAAAATGTGAGGGGTATACTCACTTTTGTGAGATACTGTATATATATATATATAAATATAAAAGAGGTTGTAGTTGGCCCTCAATATTGACAATAGCACCTCATCCCCAAATTTAGAAGAGTGAAATTCAGTTCCTGTGAGTCACAGCACTAGTGAAGAGGAGGGGATTATTGCAGTGCTAATAAACTTTTAAGACACAAGTAAGTAAAATAGTATTTTTAATAATACACATTAAAAAGGAAACAATTCCAGCTTATAAACATAATAAGTGTACACAATATACATCACAGCCACAGTTGGTTTGTGGGGCATTATAGGGCTTCACATATCCCAACATGTTCTGCCTTATGTGGCTTCATCAGGGGATGAAAGAGCACAGATGATTGTACACTATAATGAAATAGATTAAATTAGTTGTTTGTAATATACAGTGGTACATGATACAAGGTAGGAACCATATGGCCATTTGTACTGCTTTTCCAGTACCGCAAATGCTCAACCCCATACTCACCCCAAAGATGGAGAAGCCCCTCAATGGCAGGACCCTGGGGAATACCTTAAGGTGGGTATCGTGATTTAACTAGAAACAATCAAATGAAACTCTAATTATACTTGAGCAGACCAAAAAACATTAGCTCAACGGGGAGGGGGCAATATTTGGCTCATGCTATTTTAGAATTCAATATTTACACATATATAAATATATGCAGATGAAACTAACTTACATTTATATCATGTTCGTTAAAGAAAGCTGTCTATCAGGAGCCACAGAGTGGAGAAATGTCTCCGCACACCACTAAAAATCTTTTTTTATATAAAAAGATAACAATGATAAGGACTATGTAAAGACAGTATGTATGAGTCAGAAGATAGGGGGTAGATAATGTGAATTGGTAAGGGGCACTCCTGTAGGGGAGAGACCACAAACTTGTGATGAGACATTATATAAATTAGGGGAGAAAGCCAGAGCCAATAATCAGTCAGCAATACAGGTAGTGATATGGTTAGGTATGCATATATCTAAGTAAAGGTACATCTGCTCCCAAAAGGGGTACACAGAGACCATATAACAGTTAAACATAAGGGAAGTGAGGAATCAGCAAAGTGTTACTTTTAGTTTCTATAAAAGGACGTATTTCCCAGATAAGCAGTAACATTCGAGCGTGGCTCCTGGGGATCAGACCGATGACTGAAGGCTAGCAGTGCCATTAAATAGCCCATCCCCATAGGGACCAATCAGAGATTTACAAATCATGATGTGGACCGGCCAATGGCCGGCCACGCGTCATCAGTTGCTGGGTAGAGCCGAACAACCAGGACCACACCAACCATAATGCCGTGCGGGAGCGCGCGCCATCTGCCTTGGGCTTAAGGCCTGCTCTAACCAATCAGAGCAAAATGGGCGGATGTAATGTGGCAGCCGACAACAACCACAGTGGTGATATATATATATATATATATATATATATATATATATATATATATCCATCCAATTGTGCATCTATTATTTTAGGCCTATAATAGCAATTATACAAACACTTTTGACTCATTTTAAAATTTTGTGCTTTTACATCTTGAACTAATCTGTTACTATTAAACTCATAATAATTGTGTTTAACATAACATCCAGCAATGAGGAGCCATTATGAGTCTTTTACATATCAATTTTACATAAATGTATGTCATTAAAACATCTCTGCATACCTGTGGAATGATGAGAAATGAGAAGTTTTATTCTGCAATATTCTGGCTCTTTCTCTACTTTATTTCCACTGTTGGCCAGAACATCATTTCCCCCCTCATTACAGTGTCATGCACAACCTACACGTTGCTTCCGGAACATCTTTTACAGAACTCAAACTTAAAATTATTTTTAAAAAGTTGTATGGTGTCTATTTTCCTAATAATTTAACTGCTTTCTATCCGTGCTATGGTCAATTGACGACTACAGCGTGGATCTAATTTGCCGGGAGGCCGTCAATAGATGTCCCCCCTTTTGCACACTCCCCACGCGCCCTCATGGGCGCGCATCGGGGAAAATCAGTGATCTCCGTGTCCCTTGGACACAGCCAATCACAGATTGCGGTAAATGGCCAATCAGAGCGCCCATTTACCACCTGGACGGCGTGTCCAATGAGAGATGATCTCAAATGTAAACATATGAGATCATCTCTCATGGACGGCTCTTCCTCCTCACACAGAGACAGCGAGTGAGGAGGAGAGCTTCTGTGCTTTGAAGGGAGTGACCTCTGCTTCATTACCGTTCATTACAGTGACCAAACAGTGCCCAAAAAGTGCCAAAACAGTGCCCAAACAATACCCATCAGGGTCAGTGCCCGCCAGTGCCATTTATCAGTGCCCACTTGTGCCAATCAGTGCCCCCACCTGTGCCATTCATCAGTGCCCACACCTGTGTTATTCATCAGTGCCCACCTGTGCCAATCATCTGTGCCACCTCATCAGTGCACATCTGTGCCACCTCATCAGTGCACATTTGTGCCAGTCATCAGTGCCCCATCTGTGCCAATCAGTGTCCACCTGTGCCAGTCATCAATGCCCATCTGTGCCGCCTCATCAGTGCACATATGTGCCAGCTCATCAGTTCACACCTGTGTCATCAGTGCTCATCGGTGCCCATCTGTGCCAGTCATTGGTGCCCAACTGTGCCAGTCATCAGTGCCCATCTGTGCAAGTCATTAGTGCTCATCTGTGCCACATAATCAGTGCACATCTGTGCCGCCTCATCAGTGCACATCTGTGTCATCAGTGCTCATCTGTGCCATTCATCAGTGCCCATCTGTGCCAGTCATCAGTGCCAATCTGTGTCACATAATTAGTGCACATTTGTGCCAGTCATCAGTGCCCATCTGTGCCGCATAATCAGTGCACATTTGTGCCAGTCATCAGTGCCTATCTGTGCCGCATAATCAGTGCACATCTGTGTCATCAGTGCTCATCATTGCTCATCTGTGCCAGCCATCGGTGCCCATCTGTGCGAGTCATCAGTGTCCATCTGTGCCGCATAATCAGTGCCCATCTGTGCAAGTCATTAGTGCCCATCTGTGCTGCATAATCAGTGCACATCTGTGCCGCCTCATCAGTGCACATCTGCCATCAGTGCTCATCTGTTCCAGTCATCAGTGCCCATATGTGCCAGTCATCAGTGCCCATCTGTGCCGCATAATCAGTGCACATCTGTGCCAGTCATCAGTGCCCATCTGTGCCGCATAAGCAGTGCACATCTGTGCCAGTCGTTAGTGCTCATATGTGCTGCATAATCAGTGCACATCTGTGCTGCCTCATCAGTGCACATCTGTGTCATCAGTGCTCATCTGTGCCAGTCATCAGTTCCCATCTGCGCCATTCATCAGTGCCCATCTGTGCAAGTGATCAGTGCCCATCTGTGTCGCATACTCAGTGCACATTTGTGCCAGTCATCAGTGCCCATCTGTGCTGCATAATCAGTGCACATTTGTGCCAGTCATCAATGCCCATCTGTGCCGCATAATCAGTGCACATCTGTGTCATCAGTGCTCATCAGTGCCCATCTGTGCCGCATAATCAGTGCACATCTGTGTCATCAGTGCTCATCAGTGCCCATCTGTGCCAGCCATCGGTGCCCATCTGTGCGAGTCATCAGTGCCCATCTGTGCCGCATAATCAGTGCCCATCTGTGAATGTCATGAGTGCCCATCTGTGCTGCATAATCAGTGCACATCTGTGCCGCCTCATCAGTGCACATCTGTCATTAGTGCTCATCTGTTCCAGTCATCAGTGCCCACATGTGCCAGTCATCAGTGCCCATCTGTGCCGCATAATCAGTGTACATCTGTGCCAGTCATCAGTGCCCATCTGTGCCGCATAAGTAGTGCACTTCTGTGCCAGTTATTAGTGCTCATATGTGCCGCATAATCAGTGCACATCTGTGCTGCCTCATCAGTGCACATCTGTGTCATCAGTGCTCATCTGTGCCAGTCATCAGTTCCCATCTGTGCCAGTCACCAGTGCCCATCTGTGCCGCATAATCAGTGCACATCTGTGCCAGTCATCAGTGCCCATCTGTGCCGCATAAGAAGTGCACATCTGTGCCAGTCATTAGTGCTCATCTGTGCCACATAATCAGTGCACATCCGTGCCGCCTCATCAGTGCACATCTGTCATCAGTGCTCATCATTGCTCATCTGTGCCAGCCATCGGTGCCCATCTGTGCGAGTCATCAGTGTCCATCTGTGCCGCATAATCAGTGCCCATCTGTGCTTCATAATCAGTGCACATCTGTGCCGCCTCATCAGTGCACATCTGCCATCAGTGCTCATCTGTTCCAGTCATCAGTGCCCATATGTGCCAGTCATCAGTGCCCATCTGTGCCGCATAATCAGTGTACATCTGTGCCAGTCATCAGTGCCCATCTGTGCCGCATAAGTAGTGCACTTCTGTGCCAGTTATTAGTGCTCATATGTGCCGCATAATCAGTGCACATCTGTGCTGCCTCATCAGTGCACATCTGTGTCATCAGTGCTCATCTGTGCCAGTCATCAGTTCCCATCTGTGCCAGTCATCAGTGCCCATCTGTGCCGCATAATCAGTGCACATCTGTGCCAGTCATCAGTGCCCATCTGTGCCGCATAAGCAGTGCACATCTGTGCCAGTCATTAGTGCTCATCTGTGCCACATAATCAGTGCACATCTGTGCCGCCTCATCAGTGCACATCTGTCATCAGTGCCCACCTGTACCAGTCATCAGTACTAGTGAACAACAAAAATATGGCCAAAAGATCCTATTCCGCCGAGGAGGCATACCAAATTTTAACTGCGGTTGACGAGAGCAACGGGGGAGCTCTCTACTTCAGATTCCTCTTTAGATTCTGAGTCTGATGTCGAGTATGAGCCCGTCCTCAGCAGTGAAACACTGACTGACTCAGAGGAGGAAGATGGTCCGCCTGCTAGACAAAGGCGTTTTGGTGAGGAGGAAGTAGCACTCACCAGCACCGCAGTGCCATCCACCATTAAGACAAGGCCGGACCCATGCTGCCCTTCCCTAGTCCCTTCAAAATCCATTGTGGCTTCCTTCTGATTCAGAAGCTAGAATTCCCCCTTTCACTGCCCAGCCAAGAGTCCAGGTGAACACGGACAATTTTTCGCCAATGGATTTTTTCAAATTATTTTTTACAGAGGACATGCTTGCCTTGATTGTGGCCCAGTGCAACTTATATGCATGACAATTTATTAGAAACAATCCCACATCATATTATGCACGCCCCTTTGAGTGGAGAGAGCTTACAGTGGAGGAGATCAAGAGTTTTTTAGACCTCACATTTTGTATGGGACGCAACAAAAAGAATGAATTACGATCCTATTCGTCAACCCACCCCGTCGACCACATGCCAGTCTTCTCCGTGATAATGTCCCGAACAAGATACCTGATGATAATGAGGTTCCTGCACTTCAACGACAACACACAGTGCCTTCCCCGAAATTACCCCAATTACTATAAGCTTTTTAAAATTCGGCCACTACTTAATTATTTTTCAGAGAAATTCCCCCAGGTGTTTACACCAGACCAACATATCTGTGTAGATGAGTCACTAGTAAAATTTAGCGGCAGGCTGGGAATAGAGCAATTTATTCCAAGCAAGAGGAACCGCTATGGGGTCAAAGTGTACAAACTATGTGGCAGAGCCAAAGGGTACACTTATGCCTTCATAGTGTACGAAGGAAAGGACTCCCAGCTGCATCCCCCTAATTACCCCGACTATTTAGGATCGAGTGGAAAAGTTGTTTGGAACCTTATTTATCCACTTCTAGAAAAAGGCTACCATTTGCATGTAGACAACTTCTACAAAAGTCTACCTCTGTTCCGACACCTTCACCTGAAGAACACGGCAGCATGTGGCACTGTCAGAAAGAACAGGAAGGGTTTTCCTCAAAGGATTGTCAATATGAGGTTAAGAAGAGGGGAGACGGCGAGCCTGCAAAATGAGGAGATTCTGGCAGTGAAGTGGAGGGACAGAAGGGATGTCTACCTACTGTCATCAGTACATAATAATACCTTCGTGGAGATCCCCAGAAGGAATGGCCCAATCCAGGAGCCAACATGTGTACATGAGTAGAGTTGAGCGAACACCTGGATGTTCGGGTTCGGTGGGTTCGGCCGAACATTGCGGAAAAGTTCGGTTTCGGTACCGAACTGGACCCGAACTTTACCCTGAACCGCATTGAAGTCAATGGGGACCCGAACTTTTCGGCACAAAAAGACTGTAAAAAAGTCCTGGAGAGTGCTAGAGGGCTGTAAAAGGAAGTGAAATGATTTTAGAACAATAATCTGCCCCTTACAGCAACAGCAGGAACCTGACCCTATAGAACTGGAAGATGATTTTAGAACAATAATCTGTCCCTCTAAGCAGTAGACTCTACCTAGTCCAGTTAGATTGTTCTGTACTAAAAGCAGTAATAGTAGTAATCTCTACCTAGTCCACAATCAGATCGATGAGATGTTATTAATATTATATCTGCAATCTGTCCCTCACAGCGCCAGCAGCATCCTCTCCTTAGACTAGCCTGAGAGCATGTGACATGCAACACTACGTGACTCCAGCTTATACAGAGGCTGGGTCACATGATGCACTGGCCATTCACAGCCATGCCATTAGTAGGCATGGCTGTGATGGCTTCTAAGGGCAAACCAGTGAAACGCTTGTTGATTGGCTGCCCTGCAGCTATTCAACATGCGTGATCAAATACCCGAACCCAAACTTTTCTTCAAATGTCCGGGTTCACAGACATCCCAAAATTCAGTACGGACCCAAACTTTACAGTTCAGGTTCGCTCAACTCTATACATGAGTACAATTTATTCATGGGGGGAGTTGACTACAACGACCAAATACTGGAACCATACCATGTCACAAGACGGACATATCACTGGTCAAAAAAGTAGCGATTTATTTTTTTGAATTGGCCATATATAACTCCTATGTATGTTACCGCAAGTCCACTGAAAGCCCCCAACCCTTCCTTGGCTACTAGACAATAATCATCACCACCCTACTATTCCCGAATGGCCCACCAGAAAATATTCGATCCGATGCCCTTAGTCGACTCTCCGAACGCCATTTCATTGATAAGATCCCTCCCAGACCAACAGGCCAAAGACGCCAGAAAAATGTAAGGTGTGTACCAGTAGAGGAACCAGAAGAGATACCGCGTATTATTGCTCCCAGTGCCCTTCCCAACCAGACCTATGCATAGGTGACTGCTTCCGCTGCTATCACAATTTAACACATTTTTAGTGATTATTAATCCCCAGTTCCTGCTATGTACATTCACACCCCTTATGCCACAGCTTGCTCTTGAACTGACCCTTGTTTGTTATTCGACCACGACTTTGCCTGCTGCTTTTGTACATATCTTTGCCTGCTCCAGTACTGACCCTGGCTTGTTATTCAACCACGCTTCTGCCTACATATTCTGTACATACCTCTGCCTGATCTGGAACTGACCCTGGACTGTTATTAGACCACGCTTCTGCCTTCCGATTCTGTATATACCTCTGCCTGATCTGGAACTGACCCTGGACTGTTTGACCATGTTTTTTGCCTGCCTCTTGGACTGATCTTGTACCTTGCTGCTGGAGTAGTGGGATTCACAACACAGGGGTCTCACATATGTGAGGGGCTCGAGAATGTTTTTTCTGGAAGAAGAAAACATTGTTTTTGTTTTCTCTCTCCCAGATTAGGGTCTGAACACTTGGAGGCTTCAAAGATATTGGGTGGGAGAAGCCTCTACCCCTGTCCCCATTCTGTCCTGACCAAGGCCCTACTTCTGCCTGCTGCCTGTAGGACTTACTGCCATCATGCCTCTGCCTGCCGCATGAACTCACCACGCCTCTGCTGCTACCTGTACTATGGACCATGTTCCTGCCTACTACCAGGACCAATAATTTGGCACTGTTGATAATATCTCTGCCTGCACTGACCCTGGACTGTATATGGACAGTATCCCTGCATGCTGCCTGTACTGACTATGGACAGTATTCCTGTCTGTTGCCTGGACAATTGCATTCACTGTCAGTTGCCTGATAGAGTTGAGCGAACCCGGACTGTAAAGTTTGGGTCCGTACCGAACTGTGGGGTGTCCGGGATCCGGACCCGGACCCAGACTTTTCAAAAAAAGTCCGGGTTCGGGTCCGGGGTTCTGGTAATTTTAATGAAAAGTCTTAAAAATGCTGTAAAAAAGCCCAGGAAGGTCCTAGAGGTCTGCAAAAGGAAGGAAAATGGGGGTGCAGGTGGGACAAGTGCCCTACAAAGAAATGGGGACAGGGAAATAACTTTAAATATAAAAAAAAAAATAAAAACCTAAAAAATGCAAAAATGGAGATCATCTTCAAAATGGGTCTGAAAAGTATTAATTAACATTAGAGGCCATATAACTGTTCTAAAATCATCTTCAAACTGTGTCAAAAAAGTATAAATAAGCCGGGAGTACCCATATCACTGTTCTGCAAAATGTGTGTATCACTTTAAATGAAACCAGAAATCAGTGCACATCTCTTCTGCACAATTATTTCAAGTCTGTGTGTCACTTTAAATCAAACCGGCAATCATTGCACATCTGTTATTCACACTTCTTTTTAAAGTCTGTGTCACTTTAAATGAAACCGTCAATCATTGCACATCTGCTATTCACACACATCTGTTCTGCACCAGAACAGATGTTATTCACACATTACATCTGTTCTGCACACATCTGAAAATAGTTTAGAACACTTTACCTAAAACCGGGGAGGAACCATACGTGTGTAAAACGTCTTGTCACTATACCCATGAGGGCCGAATAAATATGAAAAAACTGTGTCAAACTTCTACTAAAATCTTGTCAATATACCGGAGATTACAATTAATTATGAAAAGTCTGGGTAA
>BLSH010053235.1:1060167-1091636 GCA_018402905.1 Glandirana rugosa | reverse complement strand
CCCCCCCCCCCCCCCCCCCCCCCCCCCCCCCCCCCACAGTTCCGCATCTTTGCCCTGGGCCCTGTATGACCTTGCCCTGGGACTCAATAGGTCAGGACCTTAGTTAGAGGTCTGTGTGTTCACCAACAAATTGAAATGAAAATATAATTTGCAATTCTTGGGAAAAAGAGGAAGTGCTCTGTCCACAGTTGGGCAAATCCTGAATTGCTCACATTAACTTTTGCAAACAGAGCTTCCTGTGACATTTTATTCTGAATATTTTGGTGTTTTTTTACAGTATCTCACAAAAGTGAGTACATTCCTCACATTTTTGTAAATATTTTTTTTTTTTTCATGTGACAACACTGAATAAATGACACTTTTCTACGATGTAAAGTAGTGAGTGTACAGCTTGTATAACAGTGTAAATTTGCTGTCCTCTCAAAATAACTCAACACACAGCCAATAATGTCTAAACCACTGGCAACAAAAGTGAGTACACCCCTAAGTTAAAATGTCCAAATTGGTCACAAAGGGTCAATATGTTGTGTTGCCACCATTATTTTCCAGCACTGCCTTAACCCTCTTGGGCATAGAGTTCACCAGAGCTTCACAGGTTGCCAATGGACAGCGACGGCTCCTCCATAGAGGGTGCTAGTGTGCCACTCCCCCCCCCCACTGATCCCCCCGCTGATTTCTCTAAAAAAAAAAAAAACATGGTTGTCCCGGCTTTTTTGGGAGATTTGCTGTCAGCTGACAGCAATTCCCAAAGCCCATTGGGTAGCCATTAAAGTACATAGGTGTGCACCAGTGAGGTGAACATCTATACACTGATTGGCTCTGGCCTCAGTCACTGCCCTCCAGACAGTGACTGATTGGTTAGGAGCTGGGGTGGGGGCGGGACTGGCAGACGTGCTGGGACTGCATGCACGCACGCCTGTGATTTCCGCTGACCGAGGGAGAGATAGCGTCCTGACAAATCCCCTGAGGTAAGTACTGCTGTGTGCTGGGCTGTAATACCTGTGTACTGGGCTGTAGTACCTGTGTACTGGGCTGTAATACCTGCGTACTGGGCTGTAATACCTGTGTGCTGGCCTGTAATACCTGTGTACTGGGCTGCAATACCTGTGTACTGGGCGGGAACACCTGTGTGCTGGGCTGTAATACATGTGTGCTGGGCTGTAATATCTGTGTGCTGGGCTGCAATACCTGTGTGCTGGGCTGTAATACCTGTGTGCTGGGCTGTAATACCTGTGTGCTGGGCTGTAATACCTGTTTATTGGGCTGCAATACCTGTGTACTGGGCTGTTATACCTGTGTGATGGGCTGTAATGCCTATGTTACTGGGCTGTAATACCTGTGTTCTGGGCTGTAATACCTGTGTACTGGGCTGTAATAGCTGTGTGCTGGTCTGTAATACCGGTGTACTGGGCTGCAATACCTGTGTTACTGGGCTGTAATACCTGTGTACTGGGCTGTAATACCTGTGTGCTGGGCTGTAATACCTGTGTACTGGGCTGTAATACCTGTGTACTGGCTGACTGCAATACCTGTGTACTGGGCTGTAATACCTTTGTACTGGTTTGCTGCAATACCTGTGTACTGGCTGGCTGCAATCCCTGTGTTCTGGCTGGCTGAAAAACCTGTGTACTGGCTGTGGCTGCAATACCTGTGTACTGGCTGTAATACCTGTGTACTGGGCTGGCTGCAATACCTGTATCCTGGCTGTGGTTGCAATACCTGTGTACTGGCTGTAATACCTGTGTACTGGGCTGGCTGCAATACCTGTATACTGGCTGGCTGTATACTGGCTGTGGTTGCAATACCTGTGTACTGGCTGTAATACCTGTGTACTGGACTGGCTGCAATACCTGTGTACTGGCTGTAATACCTGTGTATTGGCTGTGGCTGCAATACTGTGTTACTGGCTGATATATACCCCACCTGTGATGCTGAGCTGTATACTCCTGACACAGTATGTGGGCTTATGAGGAGTAGGAGGGGTCAAAAGGGAGGGCAGGGTCTGGTGCACCTCCATCCTAAAACTTCATCAGCCGCCACTGCCAC
This sequence comes from Glandirana rugosa, assembly GCA_018402905.1. NCBI lineage: Eukaryota > Metazoa > Chordata > Amphibia > Anura > Ranidae > Glandirana > Glandirana rugosa. The sequence goes on along the minus strand of BLSH010053235.1, from coordinate 1,089,590 downwards.
TGGAGTCCTCTTCCACTTCTCCATGACAACAACCCGGAGCTGGTGGATATTAGAGGCCTTGCGCTCTTTCACCTTCTGTTTGAGGATGCCCCACAGATGCGCAACAGGGTTTAGGTCTGGAGACATATTTGGCCAGTCCATCACCTTTACCCTCAGCTTCTTTAGCAAGGCAGTGGTCATCTTGGAGGTGTGTTTGGGGTTGTTATCATGTTGGAATACTGCATTGCTGCCCAGTCTCTGAAGGGAGGGGATCATGCTCTGCTTCAGTATGTCACAGTAAATGTTGGCATTCATGGTTTTCTCAATGAACTGTAGCTTCCCAGTGCCAGCAGTACTCATGCAGCCCCAGACCATGTCACTCCCGCCAACATACTTGACTGTAGGCAAGACACACTTGTCTTTGTACTCCTCACCTGGTTGCCCCCACACACACTTTGCACCATCTGAACCAAATAAGTTTATCTTGGTCTCATCAGACCACAGGACATCCATTTCCTTAGTCTGCTTGTCTTCAGCAAACTGTTTGCGGGCTTTCTTTTGCATCATCTTTAGAATAGGCTTCCTTCTGGGACGACATCCATGCAGACCAGTTTGATGCAGTGTGCGGCATATGGTCTGAGCACTGACAGGCTGACCCCCCCCACCCCTTCAACCTCTGCAGCAATGCTGGCAGCACTCATACATCTATTTCCCAAAGACAACCTCTGGATATGACGCTGAGCACGTGCACTCAACTTCTTTGGTCGAGCATGGCGAGGCCTGCTCTGAGTGGAACCTGTCCTGTTAAACCAATGCATGGCCTTGGCCACCGTGCTGCAGCTCAGTTTCGGGGTCTTGGCAATCCTCTTATAGACTAGGCCATCTTTATGTAGAACAACAATTCTTTTTTTTTTCAGATCCTCAGAGAGTTCTTTGCCATGAGGTGCCATGTTAAACTTCCAGAGACCAGTATGATAGAGTGAGAGCGATAACACCAAATGTAACACACCTGCACTACATTCACACCTGAGACCTTGTAACACTAACAAGTCCCATGACACTGGGGAGGGAAAATGGCTAATTGGGCCCAATTTGGACATTTTTACTTAGGGGTGTACTCACTTTTTTGCCAGCAATTTAGACATTAATGACTGTGTGTTGAGTTATTTTGAGGGGACAACAAATTTACACTGTTATACAAGCTGTACACTCACTACTTTACATTGTAGCAAAGTGTAATTCCTTCAGTGTTGTCACAGGAAAAGATACAATAAAATATATACAAAAATGTGAGGGGTGTACTCACTTTTGTGAGATGCTGTATAAACGAATACTTTAATGATTCATACTTAACATTTTCAGTGTCAGAATCTTAACATGTTTAAGAAACCCTGTAATCTCCAGATGGGATAACCAGGAGATCAGGTCCTTTGGTAGTGAGGGCAGTTCACCTTTTGTGGCCTCAGGTTTGCATATTCCCTAGTGTCATTGGGTAGCTTTATTCATACAGTTTTCTTTACTTCCAACAAAAACAAAATGTCAGTCATGTGAGTTGAATTTGACAGGTTGGGGGCTTATTTTGCTTTCATTTTTAAAGTTTACAAAGAAAGTTGTGTAAATCTTGAAATTAATTAATTAAATATGTGCCACATGGCAGTGAGTCAGGGGCTAGTTTTGTTTTATTTAGTAGATTTAATGTCATTAAAGGGCTTTTTGTCGCTGACTTAAACAGTTTTATCCATTTTCTTTACAGGTATGGTGTGTCAAAGGGAATAATGCTCCGGACTGTAACCCTGCTAATAGCAATAACCAAAATTGGATATGCTCCTTTGGTATACTCGGTAACATGATACATATGACCCTGTGTCGCCAATAATGTGAGAAGACAGAAAAAGAGGGAGACATAGCTAACTCTAATAGGCTCTGATTCAAAAGGGTGACCCAAGGCCATATGTTATCTCCTCATCTGCAAACATCTTATTGATTTATAACTAGATTTACAATGTTGTTTAATACACAAAGCAAGATACAGCATGGCACTGTAGGCATCCAATGCCAAGTCTTATACCATTGTCCTAGAGAATTTCCTAATGTGCTGCCAGTGCTGTAGTAAGTAATCCTAGACCGGAAGTGGCTGGAGGAGATTAGCGGCACTATGCAAAAAAAAAGATGAAAAAAGTAATTTATAAGAAAAAAAAAAATGGCAGTTGTTTATGATACACAGGGGGAGATTAACTAAACCTGGAGCACTCAGAATTTGGTACAGCTGTGCATGGTAGCCAATTAGCTTCTAACTTCAGCTTGTTTAATTATACTTTGACAATAAGAGCGGGTTCACACAGGGGCGACTTGCGCTCCGACTTATGTCGCCCCGAGTCGCCCCAAGTCGATTGACATAAGAAATCCCATTGAAGTGAATGGGAGCCGTCTTAATGTACGCTACAGAAGTAGCTATGACTTCATAAAAGGTTCCTGTACTACTTCAAGGTGACTTCTATCCGACTTGTGCCCATAGAATTCAATGGAAGTCGCCTCCAGGTCGGATCCCCATCTACATTGATGTAACTTTACAGGAAAAAGAAAAGAATTTATCCAGTTACTCCCCACAAATTACTAAGGCAACCCACTCCCTTCCTTCTCTGAAAAGTTGCCTGGCTTTGTAAGTCGCCCAAAGTCACGCTGAAGTTGCAATGAAGTCGCCTTGAAGTCACGTTCAAATCGCCTAGCAAATTCGCGCCTGAAGTTGGATCGCCCCCCGTGTGAACCGGCTCTAAAACCTGCAGGCTGAGGTTTCTTTGCAAAGCTGCACCAGGTTTTGTAATCTTGAGTTTTAGTAAATCCACCCCCCCCTCCCAGTTTTGGTTTACATCTACTTTAAACAGCCCTGAAAGATGTAAAAAAAAATATAGACCTAATGATTAGATGAGGATTTTTCTTACCCTTTAAGTTTGTCAGTTATTTCAAGTTAATGAGCTAATCATCACAGCAGGTTAAACTTGAGAGAAAAGCTGTCCACCCATAGCAAGGGGTGGGCAGAAGGGACAACTGCCCTGGGTGCAATGAAACAAGGGGAGAAAAAGAGCAGGGTGCTACATCCATTCTACAGCATGTATTAACAGTGGGGGAGGGGGGCGAAGTTCTGGATCCTTGGCCTGAGAACTGGCACAGACCCACAGTCTAATGTCCCTCAGGGCAAGCTCTCTGCAGGGTAATAGTATTACATAAGGGCCCATTTACAACTGTGAGTGTGCAAGACACTGAACTGATTACTTGCAAGAACACAGTGGGAGGTTCCTAGTGATTAGCTGTGGGAGACAGCCCCTTTGAAAAGCAATGGGAGGCTGCCGGCTCCATTAGCTAATTGCAACCGCTTGCATATAATCGCTCATGCAGCAATCACTTGTGAGTGATCGCCCCTGGATGCAGGCATTCATTTAAAAAATGTGACATTATTAACAAATGTAATATTTGGGTTGGAAAAAATGTTTATAAGTTTATTTTTGTATAATCTGTTTTTTAACACTGTAACACACCACAAAAACAGTAATGTGGGCTGATTCCACTGCGTGCCCAGTATCGCAATGTAATAATGAGAAGTAAAATATAGAAGACGATAAAATATATAAAATGACACAAATACAGAAAATGATATAGTAAAATACAGACAATTAATACTTTACAAAAATATATTTTATTAAATAATTCCTTTTTTATTTTAAATAAAGTGTAAGTAAAAGACAATATAGTGCTATATTCTTCACCCGACTGGGTAATTATTCCCTGATTATTGGATTACAGGTTTCCAGATGAGATCTCCCTTACCTGTATACTATTTACACAACAGTGGCATATCCGGCACACTGGACAGCTGTGGTTGACAGGCTCAGTGCCTGCAGCAATTTAGAGTATATTCATGCTCCATCTGCTTCCTATTCAGGAAGGTGAAGAAGGTACATTTGGTTAAATGCATTAATACTAGCTAACATTTTATATATAGGCTATTATTTTTACATGTCATGAGCTTGAAAGGGAATCTTTTGCTTATGGGCATGTAATATATATTGCTTGGTAGGGGCATAACTGTAACCATAGTAGACTATCCATCTGCTATGGAACCCAGCAGCAAATAACCCTATTATTGCCTGGTCATATAGTGATTTAAAAAACATGCAGCACTAACAATTAAACCATTCATGATATAATGAACGTGTATACAGTTACAGGTACCTCTATTGGGTTGCCATACTTAGCATTACATACAGTATGTTGTAGTGTTGGGTACTGTTTTACTACGTAGAATAACAAAGAAAATGACAGCCAGGTACCCATCTAATTACCAACCAGTCACCCTTCTGACCCAATCACAGACAACACCCCTCATTTGGGGTCATTATTGAGTACCTATTCTATCAAAAATATGAGGCAGCTATTGGCTGCTGGCCTCCCTCTCTGACTTTAAAACTTTTTTAATCACAGAATTGCAAAGTCATTATAAAGTCACAACTCTCAATCAGATGGCTTGTTTTGGGTCAGTAACTCAAAAAGTATTGAAGACTATTGTCAGTTGGACAGCAAGCATTTTTAGAGGAAGGGCAGCAATGGTAGCTTGCATTTTTACCTTATTTCAGATTTTTTTTAAAAGGCTAACCAGCATTCAAGTGTAATCTCCTCATTCAGTGCTAATACTCTGCACCGAATCTGAAGTCACTTGTCCAGTCCTTTGCCAATTAGCAAGCAATTGAGCTGCAAGTCTGAAAATGACTTGCTAAGCTATTGCTAGACTTGCCAGGCTTCACAAGTTTGTTCCACAATTGCAGCAAGTCTACATTAAATGACTCCAGATCAACTTTCTTTGCAAACAATCTGCAAGTCTGCTGCAAGTTTTGGTTCAGTTATGTTGTGCAATAGTCATCCCACCACAGGGGTCACTGTGACTTGCAGAGCTCTTGCTCTAGACTCACCACTGCAACTTTGATCTTGCTAAAGACACAAATTTACTACAAATTGGAAAAGCGTCAACTAGAACTTGTGCTTCAAGGGCTCTGCAAGTCTACAACTTGCCAGTGAAAAGTGCAGCAAGTTAACAGACTTACAAGTTATCCTTGCTATCTGGGTAACACCTTGACGTATCAAATTTTCTATTACAAGGTTTCAAATTAACCCATTTTACCTGCCTGACCAATGCTGCAGTCTTTCTCACAGCCCATCACCCATTCCACACACAGCCAGCACCTCTTTCCCCTATTTGCAGTTGTCATGCTGTGTACCCCCACTGCCCATCACCCAGGTGCACATGTATAGCATCCTTCTCAGTAGAGAAAGATGGCACCAATAGTGCTCCCAATTATTGGTGGGAAAAAGTTATCAGTGGGAATGCTAACAGTGATGTCCAGATGATATGGCACCACTATGTCACACACCTAGCACCTCCTTACCATGCAGTCACACAGACCGAGGTAGAAGAGCGTGCAAGGATGTGAGCACCTAAGGGAAAATGGCCCCTCAAAAAGCCAATATGGTGGTTGCAGACCTGACACATGGGCACCTGGGCGACTTAGAGAATGACTCCATGCCAGGGGACTTTGCCTGTGGCCAATCAGAGAAGGGAGGGAGGGGGTTGCCTGGGTAAATCGGAAGAAGTAACTGTGTAAATTATTTTCTTTTTCCTGTAAGTCGCTTCAATATAGATGGGGGATCTGACTTGGAGGCGACTTCCATTGAATTCTATGGGCACAAGTCGGATAGAAGTCACCTTGAAGCAGTACAGGTACCTTTTCTGAAGTCGGAGCGACTTCAGTAGTGTACATTAAGACGGCTCCCATTCACTTCAATGGGATTTCAAATGTCAAGCGACTTGGGGTGACACAAGTCGGAGCGCAAGTCACCCCTGTGTGAACCGGCCCTTAGGGGAGTAACTAGGACTAACAATATCCCTGGTATTGATAATAATAGTGTTGCAATTCAACCGTAAAATACAATAAGTCCCTGGGGGGATCCAGTGTATGGTAATGGTAGAACATAAGCCTAATGTTTTGTGATGACTCACAATATGAAGGTAAGAGCTTTATTGTAATTTTGCTATGGAGCCTAATCTTTGTTGCTTTGTTACAAGCTATGACCAAAATAAATCAAACCATTCTTTAGTTATAGTTCTGTCTACTCTACCATCTAGAAAGAGGAAATCAAAAATGATTACAACAATCTGCAAGGCAGAACATGTAGACACTTTGAATTGTAGAGGTTAATTATACAATGACTCCTTCAATGGATGCAGTGCGGTATCCATTAACCCCTACTGACAGGAATGATCTTTCAACTCACTGAGGTCATATTCTTATCCATCACTTTGCTTGGGTCACCGAAAAGTGCATATGGTATTTCTCATAATGATAAAACAAGATGTTTGTCATTGAATTGGGTAAATGGATTTCATTTTAGTGAGAGTAGAGGGGCATCTGCATAATAATCCTTTAAAGTGAAGTAGGTATGCACACTTTCTTTTGAAACTAATTCGATACAGTAACACGAGTCCTAAACATTGTTGCATTGTTAAACTAAGTTAGATGTGGCCCTGTCCCCTTGCAAAATGATGTGCAGTACCCAGACACAAAACAGTTGATTTTCCACCACAAATTGCTTAGTAATCAATGTCAACTTGAATTTAAAACGTAAGGGCTTGTGCAGCGGCTAGTGTGCAGTGCAGTCTGGCTGGGTCAGCGTCACACGGTCCACTTTTTTTTCTAAACAAACTTTATTGAAATGTCAAACAGTTCTATCGGCCAGCGCTTCACTGGAAAAAAGTATAGCATGCACGACTTTTCTTAGCGCACACCACCCGCACATCACTGCAACATAGTGGTGTGAACTGGTCACACTGGAGACCAGGCATTTAGCCTTGTCTTGCAGTGGAGGTGTGGTGGGACTGCGCTGGAATAACCACCCAATGGAGTCCCATTGTACCTGGTGTGAATGGACCCTAAAGCACCATACACATGGGCCAAATATTGGGCGGCATTTGGCCCTTGTGTACTGCAGCCGGTCCCACAGGAGCCTAAAAAGGCCAATGGCTTAGATCGCTGACCGGAGTGTTCCGATGGGGGGGGGGGGGTCCATCATGTACTCAAACTATATCCTTATTCCATATATTAGCTGCCATGCTCCCGGTGTCCCCCATGTTCGCCATGGGGGTATAGCCCTTGGGCGGGCTCTATGGCCTTTGGATCTGTGGTAACCTGCACCATAGGTAAGCGGATGCCTATACCAATTTGTATCCAGTCCCAGTGTTGTATTGTAATAGACATTGTCTCTTGTTTGTTATAATGTATAGCATGAATTTTGTATTGAATCCAATCTCTTTAGATCCCTTCCTACTCTCCTGAAAAAGCGGACTGAAGAAGACTGCCTCTCCCAGTCTGACAGATACAGCCGGAGGGACCGAGAACTCCCGCTAACATCAGCCAGGAGGAGTGGAGGAGAGAGGTGGGCAGTCACACAGCCAGGAGGCGGTCTGAAATAAGGTATAAATCTGCATATTTTTTATAAAACACGTACGTCAGTCAGTGGGGCACATACCGTTATTTAACACAGGATTATATGAATATAACATAGTCACTTTAGCAGCAGGAAGGGAAGGGGCAGACAGCAGAGTGGCTCTGTCACTAGCTGACAGGTGGGGGGGGGGGCAGAGGAGAGAGCGGATGACACAGGCATGTAAACTGACCACGGTGTCAGGGCTCAGCAGCCATGATAAACCATAGTCAGTTTATAAGGGGGAAGGCAGAACCATGCAGGATCAGCCAGGTATTTTAGATTATACAAGGGGTCAAATTACACAGCACAACCACTGTGCTGTTATGCATGCGTTAAGGGAATAGGATCTCTTTTTTTTTTTTTTTTTTAGGGTCACAAACACTTTAAAAAAATGCCTAAATGTATCTAAACATATAGAATGCAAGCATACCTAATGTAAAGCAAGATAACCTTATGAAATATCCATTCTCCCTAATGACTTATGTTCTGACAGCAACACAACAAACTATCACAAAAGCTACCCTAACAGCTATGAAGTAAAATCCAGAATTTATTGGATATTCTCTAATAAAAACTCACAGTGAAATTACCAGACTACCAATTTTAACCACTTCTTGCCCGCCACATAGCAGAATGACGGCCGGAAAGTGGTTGTATTATCCTTACTAGGCGTCATATGATGTCCAGTAGGATAAGCCACTAACATGCACCCGTGGGGGCACACGGCGCGGTGATCGATGGTGTGGTGTGTCGCTCTGACACACCGCATCTCCAATCCTGGTAAAAAGCCTATAATGTAGGCTCTTTACCATGTGATCCGCTGTGTCCAATCACAGCTCATCACATGGTAACCAAGACGTGCTGTTCATCGGATTTTCATCTACTCGCGCTGACAAGGGGTGGGTAGAGGAGAGCAGATCGACGGCTCTCCTGACAGGGGGGTCTGCACTGATAATCAGCACATTGATTATCAGTGCAGACCCATCAAGGATGCCCACTAGAGCCCACCAGGGATGCCCACTGGAGACCACCAGGGATGCCAATCAGTGCCCATTAGGGATGCCACTCCGTGCCCATCAGTGATGCCTGTCAGTGCCTCCTAATCAGTACTGCCTATCAGTGCCATCTACCAGTGCCACCCATCAGTGCCCATAAGTTCCCACCAGCGCCACCTATCAGTGCCACCTATAAGTGCCCATCAGTGCTGCCTATGAGTGCCTATCAGTGCTGCTTATCAGTGCTGCCTATCAGTGCTATATATAAGTGCCTCCTCATCAGTGCCCAACAGTGCACCTCATCAGTGCCCATCAGTGCCTCATCAGTGCTCATCAGTGATGAAAACCTACTTATTTAAAAAGTTTATAACAGAGACGAAGAAAAACTTTTTTTTTTCATAATTTCGGTATTTTTTTATTTGTAGCGCAAAAAATAAAAACCCCATTGGTGATCAAATACCACCAAAAAAAGCTCTACTTGTGGGAAAGAAATGATAAAAAATGTGTTTGGGTACTGTGTTGCATGACCGCGCAATTGTCATTCAAAATGCGACAGCGCTGAAACCTGAAAATTAGACTGGGCAGGAAGGGGGTGAAAGTGCCCAGTATTGAAGTGGTTAAGAAAATTTGGGGTCCATGGTTTACCCACTTTTTGGCCAGTGATTTTGACTGACGTCTACTGGACCCATAGACTTTATGGCCTCATTCAGAAGGACGCAGACACCTGTAGTTTATAAAGAGCGATTTGTTTAAGTGGCTTCAGCCTCCAGGTGCTGCATGCAGCCCATGTCACACAGGTGAGTGACCCCAAATGAAGACACTCTGTGTTGTCTTTTATTTAATCCTACAGTAATGAAATGCTACTGTTATATATACTGTATATCCTTGATGTCTTCTTGTTTGGGATAAACTTTGAAAACTACTGCTCAAAAAATACTGAAAAAAACAACAAAGAATGTGTGAAAAGCATTTTTGCATAAATAAGGGTAGAAGCTATACTTTTATGCATGAACATTTGATGCTGACTAACTCCATGCGGTACTTGCCGTCTATAAAGGGGTGCATATATAGTATATCTGTGTAGATCACTGTTCCGTATGGTATGCATGTATTTCCACAGTCTGTTAGTCACATGTTTTCCTTGTGCTCCCTTAAACTTGTATGTAAAATATGTGAATTATGTTTTGTATGAATATATGCTTTATATGTACAAATTATACTAAAAATAGTGATTTTACTAGGAATTGACAAAATTGATTCAAAATCAGTTACATTACAGAAGACAAATTAAAGTGATTGTAAACAATCACCTTGTAAAAAAAACTCACTCAGTTTAAAACTGAAACAAAAGAAAAAAAATTTGTTTATAGATATAAAAAACACATTAATACCTTTTTTTCCCCTTTTTTATAAGTGATCACATTCCCATCTGCATAAGAGCTGGGGGAAGGAGAAGCAACAGTACACTGAGCTTCCCAGTAAATGGCTGTGCAGAGGGGGCGTGTTAGGACAAGTCGGATCATTGGAGGAGAGCAGGATGAGTTCCCAGCAAAGCTAGGGAACTGACCACAGTGTTTTCTCCTGCTTAGTGTGGTCAGTTTTTAAAAGAAAAGCAGATGGACTGGCAAGAACACCAGGAATTTCACACAAAGGAAGCAATACAGAACAGGATAGGTTTTCATACAAGTACATGGTATAGCAGGCACATAGCAGGAATATGAAATGCTGGGGTAACAAACACTTTAAATGAAGAATTTCCAGCATCTGACACTTTAACAAACCATCATTTAACCAGTTGCCAATCGCCTGGCGTTGTTTGACGGTGGCAGGTTGGCACTGCTGCGCGAATCGCCATAGCTGTACGGCGGCTCGCGCAGCCGCAGTTGCCGGTGGGAGCACGCCGGCAACGGCGCGTTTTCGCGCCTACTGCGTGAGCGTGCCCGCATGTTGTTTGGACTTGATGTCTGCCGGCGACCCGCGATCACCTGTTACAGAGGCAGAACGGAGATCTGCCAGTGTAAACACAGCGGATCTCCATTCTGTCAGGAGATACATGACAGATGTAGTTAGATCTGTTATGCGCCGGCCAGTCCAGCCCCCACACAGTTAGAACACGCTGAGGGAACACACTTAACCCCGTGATCGCCCCCTACAGTTTAACCCCTTCCCTGCCAGTGACATTTATACAGTAATCAGTGGCTATTTTTAGCTCTGATCACTGTATAAATGTCAATGATACCAAAAAAGTGTTTGATCTGTCCGCCACAATATCACAGTCCTGATAAAAATCACAGATCGCCGCCATTACTAGTAAAAAAAAAAATTAAAAAAAATGCCATAAATCTATTCCCATGGTTTGTAGATGCGATAACTTTTGCGCAACCCACTCAATATACGCCTATTGCGTTTTTTTTTTTTTTTTTTTACCGAGACCGAGAATTTTCTGTCGATTCGATTTGAAATTAGCATGCAAAAAAAAAAAAAAAACGGACTACCCTGGAGCAAAGAGGTAGCTGTAAAAAAATACCGCTCTAACCTCTGTAGGTATAGTTTAAAGTTTATATAAAGGCCAAACTTGCATTGAGTGTTATAACCCTTGTTAGGTTTTAATGCTCTCTGCATTCTTGCTTTGGAAACCTACCCACTCTGTTTGTTCTGGTAACCATTGTCACTGAGAAAAAAAGTGATGGGAAATCTAGAATTCTACAGTGGTCACAACAACAGGAACAGATGGGAAAACTTCAAATGAAGTCATGGCAGGTAGCAAATGAGAGTAATACAATAGACAGTTCTGCTGTCACGGCATGTAGCAAACAAGCATAATCCAATAGACAGTTCTGGGGTCAGGGCAGGCAGTGAACAAGCGTATTCCGGTAAACAATCCAAGGTCAAGTTCGGTGAATAAACCAGGCACAAGGCTGGGGTCAACATCAAGAGATCCAAAGACAGGTAACACAGCAGGGCAGCACATGAAGGGAGTGAGGAAGCTGATGCTATCACAAGCCCAGAGGCCTTGACTCTTAAATAAAGCTCCAGGAAGCACACAGCTGTGTGTAGCCATAGATCAATCAATGCCAGTGAGGGCTAGGCAGATGAGATCCAACCTGCTGCCTAGCAATGCGGACGCCTTGAGTGGGTTGCTCCCCCCCCCCTCCCTGGCCAATCAGTGTAGAGGGGCTGGTTGCTTGACAAGGAATATATAGGAAGGAGTTAACTTATTTCCCTTTAATTTGAGACCTTCTTTGCCTTTCATTGTGTACTATTGTAATGAGCTCTGTGATTGGTCACAGTGATCACATGGTAGAGACAGGGCCAATCACAGCCCAGGTATATGATGATGCTGTACTGCACCGGTGACAGTATGTAAAAAAAATGTAAAAATTGTGATAACATTTTTTCTATAATTTCTTCATTTTCTAAAAAATTGTGAGAAAAAATGACAACTTCAAAAAACTTGCCATGCCTCTTACTAAATACCTTGGACTGTCTACTTTCCAAAAAGGGGTCATGTGCGGGGTATTAGTATTGTCCTGGCATTTTTGGGCCTCAAGAAATAAGATAAGACGCCAGTAAATAAGAATTGATCAATTTAAAGATAGTAGACTCTATAACTTTCCTACAGACTAAATAATATACGCTGATTTAGGCTATTTTCACCAAAGAAATGTAGCAGAATACATATGGCCTAAATTTATGAAGAAAGATTATTTATTTGCAAAATGTTTTAACAGAAATTAACCAGTACAGATCCGCACTATAACTGAAAGACGGCCACAGCACGGATCTGAATTGCCGGGGGGACGTCCTCCCCGCACGCACTCACAACCGGCGCGGCCCGCTCTCGGGGCCAATGCATGCTGCGTGGGCATGCCCATGGGTTGGTCAGACTCGATGTCCACTGGAGACCAAGGAATCCCCTGTTAGAGCAGCAGAACGGGAAACCGCCGATGTAAACACGATAGTTCTCCGTTCTGTCAAGGGGGACATAACATAACAGCTCTACTGATCCCTGTGATCGGGATCAGTGAGATCTGTTATATCCCTGCCAGCCCCGTCCCCACACAGTTAGAACACAGACAGGGAACAAAGTTAACCCCTTAACTGCCCCCTTGGTGTTAACCCCTTCACTGCCAATGACATTTATACAGTAATCAGTGGCTATTTACATTTCTGATTGCTGTATAAATGTCATTGGTCCCAAAAAAGTGTCAAAAATGTCCGACATGTACGCTGCAATATCGCAGTCCTGATAAAAATCACAGATCGCCGCCATTACTAGTAAAAAAAAAAAATAATAATAAAAAATGCCATAAATCAATTCCCATTGTTTGTAGACACAATAACTTTTGCACAAACCAATCAATATACGCCGATTGCGATTTTTTTTACCATAAATATGTAGAAGAATATATATCGGCCAAAACTGATGAATATTTTTTATTTATATATATTTTTTTTTTGGATATTTTTTATAGCAAATAGTAAAAAACATTGTTCTTTTTTCAAAATCATCGCTCTTTGTTTGTTTATAACTCAAAAGATAAAAACCGCAGAGGTGATCAAATACCACCAAAAGAAAGCTCTATCTGTGGAAAAAAATTATAAAAATTTTGTTTGGGTACAACATCGCACGCCCGCGCAATTGTCATTAAAAATGCGACAGCGCTGAAAGCCGAAAATTGGTCTGGGCAGGAGGGGGGTTTAAGTACCCAGTAAGCAACTGGTTAAGAAGAAAAAACATTTTCAAATGTTTTGCTCTTTTTTCATTTATTTAGCATAAAATAAGAAAGCCCAGTGGTGATTCAATATAACTGCAAGAAAGATCCATCTGTGTGAAAAAAATTATAAAAATTTTGTGTTGCATGACCACACAAATGTCATTCAAAGCGTGACAGCGCTGAAAGATGAAAATTGGCCTGGGCAGGAAGGCGGTAAAAGTGTCTGGTATTGAAGTGGTTAAGAACTATCTTCAGCATAAAGAAGAAAGAATTTTTGGTTTGGCCCCTACAGAGCCCTGATCTCCACATCAAGTCTGTCTGGGATTACATGAAGATACAGGAGGATTTGAAGCAGCCTACATCCACAGAAGATCTACGGTTAGTTGTTAGTTGTTTGGAACAACCTACTTGCTGAGTTCCTTCAAAAAAGCACCGTGTGTAGAAGAATTGATGTTGGTTTGAAGACAAAGGGTGGTCACACCAAATATTGTTTTGATTTGGATTTCTTTTCTGTTCAGTTACTTTCCATTTTGTTAATTGATAAAAAAATAAACTATTAACGCTTCTATTTCTGAGAGCATTCTTGATTTACAGCATTTTTTCACACCTGCCTAAAACATTTGCACAGTACTGTATGTGTACCAGGTATACAGTGAGTAGGCTCATTACTACTTTTGCTAGTGCAACTCACGCATCTCTTTTTGCTGTTTAATTCCATTATCTCATACACACAAGCTGAAAATTATAAATCAGGCTGACAATGGAAATGTTTGCACTGGTTGCTAATATGAGAAAATGTGGGCTTAGGAAAGGATTTCGTAATGTTTTGTACAGGGCTATTTTTCAGCTGGAACTTGGTGGAACTCAGTTCTGCCACCTCTGGCTCAGGCTCTCTGCTTCCTGCTCACCACTACCACTTGTAAACACAAAAGTCCAGTTTTTGTGTTTACAAGTGATAGCTTGTCTCCCAGCGGCTCCCACAGATTGGATCTCCTGAGCAGATCCAACTGAATAGAGGACAGGGACAAGGGAGATGTAGGAGCCTGGGGTGCAGTGCAGGCCAGTCATGGGTGGGATGGGTTGTGTGGTAGGCTGTATCCTCATGTGACCTCCTTTCCCTGGTGTCCGTATGCTGATGCCCCCACTGGAGGATCTCCCTGCAAATGAGAGAGGCAGAGCCGCCTACAGTGTGCAGGGGGGAGCTCGAGCCATAAGCTCAGCTTATTACTGCATCAAAATGAATATACCCAAAGCACCTCTTCCTCCAGATTTCACAATACTTGGTCTTCATAAGCAAAACTTGACCTTAGAAACATATTGGATTCTGCCCCTCCTTCCTAGACAAATTGCTCAAGGAACAACATTATTCGATTACGGACATATACCAACCATTGAACTCAACTCTCACAAAATCACTTCACCACACCTCAATAAAATCTTGGCTGGCAGATCTGCCTGGGGAAGATATCATCAACAAAATTCTTGAAGGCTATAATACAAGCAGAAAACTAGTGTCGAATGAAACCTGGAGGGAAACACAGTTCACACTGATGCACAGAGCATACTTCCCATTCTCAACCAAACACCCCTCACCAAAGTAGGCCTCATCATGTCCTTGGTGCACAATCCGAAAACCGACCCTATTTCATCGCCTTTGGACATGCTCACCCATCACAGACTATTGGGCCCAAGTCCTATCGTTTATCGATGAAGTAACTAATTGCAAACTATATAAGGATCCCATGCTCCTTCTGTTCGGCTACCCTAAACTAGACACTCTTTCAGCGGGACCACCCCTACAGAGCTTCAAAGTTATCATCAATGGATACTCCTCACACTTCTTCTGAAGAGGACTATCTTCAGGCATTGGATCTCCTCAACACCCCCCACCTTATCAGAAACGAAAAGAGACCTCAAAACTCTACTATGCCAAGAAAGGCTAGACACCATGTTGCAAAATGACTGGCACAACAAACGATTTGAAAATATATGGCGCTCTTTCATTGATAAATGTCTTACGGCTTCTGAGAAATCCTCACTACAAACCCCCTTTTCCTTCACCAATAGTGGCTATATTCCCCGCCCAGCAGAACCTATTGGATAAACTCTCTTGACTTCCTATACCAGGTCTCCTGACCAAAACTGTCTATTGTTTTTTATTGTTTAGTGTTCATCGAAATCTTGTTGTGTTGCACTAGTTAAAAGATCTAACCGATGAATGTAACTAAGACCCCTGTATTCTTGAAGAAACCCACAAAATCCCTTCCTTGTTTCCCCTTCTCTCTCCTTGTTTGTCCTTGTTTCTTCTCCTTCCTTCTTCTTCTCCTCCTATTGCTTTTCCATATAACATTTACTAATCGTTAACCTGAAGTATCTAGTTGTTATTACAATTGTACTTCTCGTATATCTACCATGAAACCCGATAAAACCCAATAAACTATATTTGAAATTAAAAAATTAAGATACATGAAAGATGGTGGGGCTTTTAAGGAGTGGGAGAGAAGATGAGGGCAGTGGAGGGAGGTTCTGTGCAGAGGTTGGAGCTGAAGAGGAGTGAAAGTGAAATGCTGATTGGGGATGGAGATGTAAGCAGCTGTGGAAGAGCACCCCTGAACCCTGCACTCTGTGTGTATTGTACCCCTGAACTCTGCATGTAAGGATGTAATACACTATTGGTATTTAATGCCCCTTTAAGACCCTCCCACTGTTAGTGAAATTTGGCCACACCTACAATTTGATGCCTATTGGTAGGTGTGCGTGTGGGGGGATGGGGGTGTTTTGGGGGTGGGACATGGTTAAGTTCCTGTACCTAATCTCTGAGGGGAAAAAAGCCTGATTTTGTACACAAATTGTTTTGCCTATTTGCTTCTGCATTCATGCAGCAACTTCCCCAGTGAGCAGAATCACCCAACTGGGATGCACGCAGCAATTAAAACCTAATAAAAAATATTTTCTGCTCTATCCAAAGAAAAAACCTTGCCAATAACTACTGTGATATTCTTGTGCCAAGCCGACTGGATCATGCTTTGCACATTTATCTGTTCCTTGATGTCTATTACCAGCTTTAGACAATGGAATCTGAATCAACCAGCCATGGGACTGTAGGCAGCAACTCAGTTATACAGTAAAATACCATCAATGCACCCTTTTATTACTATTTTTAATTAAAATATTAAATTAATTACAAATAACTGACTTAGCTGTCAAACTTATAAAACCAAGATCCAGTTCAGTTTCTACAACTTGAACTGTCCACACTACAGAAACAGCTTTAAAATGAATTGCCCTCTTTTATACAAAATGTGAAACAAACCACATAATGACTGCAACAATGACATGGGGAGCTCATTAGAGGTGCCAAATGGTACTTGTGATGCCTTCTCTTTCCTTTTTTTTTTTCCTTATTTTTTTTTTGTTCAATATATTGAAACAATATACAACAAATATTGAAAAAGTACAGTGCCAAGAAACAGTATAAAACACACCAAGCATTACTACAAGTTACAGTTCTGGCCCATCCACAGTAATGGGCATAGGGACTCAGTAAGTTTTAGGATAGCACGTTATGCGTTGGTCCATGAACAAGTACTTTGTGAAAATGGGAAAGTGGAAGAATAGGGAAAACAGAAAAAGGTAGGAGAGAGTTATTAGAAGGAAGAGAGGTATTTTTGGAGGGATTAGAGGTGTGTGGGGGGGGGGGGGCAGCTGGTCCTTGCCTCCAGAGATTGTATATAGTATGCAGGACTAAACACTTAGGTAGAGTAGGTAGGTAATAGTTCCGAATAAGCGAGTAAGTAAAAGCAAGCCAGCAAGACCAGATTTTGTTAAAGATTGACTGCTTGTCGCAGTAGGTATAAGTGATATCTTCCATGTGGTATATGTGGTGAACGGTTGATAGCCATTGGCTAATGGATGGGACTTTAGACTGTTTCCAATATTTAGGGATAAGTGACTTTGCTGCGTTAAGCAGGTGTGTAGTAATGGAATTTTTGTAGGTCCTTGCTGGCTCATTCGTACAGTCGAAGAGAACTACCCATGGGTTGTTGACCACCTTTGACCCTTGTATTATTTCAATCCAATGAAGGACATCTGCCCAGTATGGACAGATCAGGGGGCAAGACCACCAAACATGGGCATGTGTGGTCTTTTCACGGCACCCCCTCCAGCACCGATCTGAAGAGCCAGGGAAGAGTCTGTGGAGTGTGTCAGGGGTGCAGTGCCACCTTGTCAGCAGTTTGTAGTTTATTTCTGCAATTTTAGAAGAGATGGATGATGTATGTGTTAGCTGTAAAATTGTAGAGTGTTGGTCCTCAGTTAGGACTTGTTGCAAATTCATTTCCCAGTTCGCTATGAACATCGGCTGGTGTTTTATATTCAAAGAAAGTAGGGCTTGGTAGAAGAGCGAGACAAGTTTTTGTGGCGGTTGGGCATGCGATAAGATGAATTACAATGGGGTGAGATCCGAAAACGTTCTTAGTGGTGGAGGTAATGACTTTATGAATTGGGAGAGCTGGTGATATCTCCACCTGTCCATGTGCGTTATTGTATGTGCACTTTGTAGTGAAGTTATAGGGAGCTCCCTTGGATTAAGTGACTTGGTGAAGGAGAACTGGAGACTGGAGACTGTGAAGACCAGGCGGAGAAAAAGTTTACATTGTCTATACCAGGGAGAAAATATGTATGTCCAGTTAGGGGCAGCAGTTAGGGGCAGCAGTGGGGAGTTAAAGAGCGACTTTTGCCTCTTGAGAGTTGCGTCCCACATTGACAAGGATGCTCTGGTCAGGGGTGAGGTAATATCAGACAGTGATCGGT
Organism: Glandirana rugosa; assembly: GCA_018402905.1. Lineage (NCBI taxonomy): Eukaryota > Metazoa > Chordata > Amphibia > Anura > Ranidae > Glandirana > Glandirana rugosa. The sequence goes on along the minus strand of BLSH010053235.1, from coordinate 1,071,556 downwards.
ATGAGGGGGGTATCCAGGTCTGCGTGTATAAGTCACTGCCACTAAGATCACATTCTACTTGAACCCATAGTTTATTGTTTTTATGATGTTTCCAATCTGAGATTCTGGAAAGAGCAACGGCGAGGTAATAAGCCTTAATGTCTGGTAGAGCGAGGCCACCTTTAGCTTTTGGGCTAAAGAGACATTGCCTGGAAATTCTGGGCTTTTTGCGTTTCCATATATATTTACACAATAAAGACGTTACGGTGGAAAAGAACCCAGGTGGGACCGTGAAAGGTATAATCTGAAATAGGAATAGCCACCTGGGCTATTGTTCATTTTCACGTCACTAATTCTTCCCATCCAGGTGTGAGCTAGATGGGTCCAGTTATTTAAGTCCTTGCGTATAGAGTTTAGGAGAGGAATATAGTTGAGTCTAAAAACAGAGAGGACAGATTACCAAGCAAAAGGGAAGGTGGGTTTGAGGGAGGCTACTGTTGTGGGAGGAACAGTTATGTTCAGGATTTCGGATTTACAAAGGTTAATTTTAAAGTTGGAGAGTTTAAAGGCCGACATTAGATTCGGTAAAGAAGTGGTGGGCTGTTGGATGTAAAAAAATATGTCATCTGCATACGCTGCGTACTTGTGCTCATGTGGGCCTAATTTAATCCTGTGTATGTTGGGGTTACGGATTGTTGCTAAGAAGGGTTCTAAGGAAAGGGCAAATAAAGGGATCACTCAGTTTCCCATTTATTCTGAGTTGTGCTGTGGGTTGGTTGTAGAGAGCCGCTATCCATTTCAGCATGTTAGGGCAAAGGCCAAAGGAAGAAAGCATCGCCATTAAGTAGTCCCAGTCCACCCTGTCGAACGCTTTCTTGGCATCCGTGGAGAGTAACAGGGTGGGCTTGGACAGCGATCGCACATAAGATATTAAGGATAAGGTCTGCAGAATTATCACGTGCCTCCCTACCAGGGATGGAACCAGTTTGATCCCTTAAGACCATCTGAGGAATCAAAGGTAGAAGTCTATTAGTCATGACTTTTGCAAATAATTTTGCGTCAATATTTAATAGAGAAATTGGTCTGAAGCTACTGCATAAACTGGGGTCTTTCCCTGGTTTTGGAAGGATGCATAGGTGCGCGTGGAGCGTTTCAAGTCTAATCAGTTCCCCTTTCGAAATTAGGTTGGCATATTTCGTGAGGTGAGGGAGTAGGACTGCTGAAAGGGCATGGTAGTAGGCTGTGGTCAGCCTGTCATGCACGGGAGCTTTACCAGAGGCCATTTCTTTTAAAGCTAGTTTAAGTTTGGAGATATTGATCTCCCCTTCTAAGGCTGACATAGAGGAGCTTGACAGTTCAGGTAAATTGGCGTTAGAAAGGTAGTCTCGGATGAGGCTCTCCTTTGTGTCTTTGCCGGCAATGGAATTATGTACGTGGTAAAGATGTTGGTAAAAAGTGTGAAATTCTTGCGCTATGCTCTTGGTTTCAAATACTAGAGTGTCAGTGGATGATTTTATTTTTGCAATGAAGGAGGCTGTTTTTTTCTGCTGGAGAGAATGGGCCAGGTATTTACTGGGTTTGTTACCCCATTTATAAATACGTTGGGAGATTAACCAATAATGTTGTTTCTCTTCTATATGGTGTAGTTCTTTAAGCTCTTCCCGTTTTGCAGTAAGAGCGAGGAATAATGAGGTAGATTGGTGAATTTTGTGATTTGCCTCTAATTTAGTGATGTCTTGAATCAGTTGGGATTGGCGGAGGAGCCTCTCCTTCTTTTTCCTAGAGCCCATTTCTATAAGCTTACCTCTTATATGTGCCTTGTGGGCTTCCCGGACGACACCTGCGGAGATGTTCGGCATATAAAAGGCGCCTACATATGAATGAAAGTTGTTTATGTGGGACGTGAGATGTGCCCTGGGAGGTATCTAAGTGCAGTTCAAGTGAGAGGTTAAAGTCACCTGCGAGAACAATGCACCCCTGTGCGAAGTCCTTCAGTTTAGATATTGTATTTGCAACAAAAGTTGCCTGGTCGTGGTTTGGGGCGTACAAAGTCGCTAAAGTGCATGGTATGCTGCCAAGGCTGCCTTTAACAAATAAATACCTTCCACAGTCACCTGCGAGCATTTTATCAAAAGTAAAAGAATGCGTTCCTATGGAATCCAATGGCAACCCCTTTGGATTTCTTAGTATCAGAAAGACCATAGTACCATGTTGGGTAGTTTGAGGAAAATAATTTTATATTAGTAGCATGGGTAATGTGCGTTTCTTGTAAGAAGACTACACCCCCCTGAAGGTGCTTAAGCTCTCTGTATAGGTTATGTCTCTTACTAGGGGTACAGAGGCCCCAAACATTGAGGGAGATTACCTTGGAGGAATCCATTGGATTAGAGAAGAAGGCACTGCGATCAGTTCATACAGTTTTACCAGGGGTGGAGACAGGGACCGGAGCAGGAGGGGGAGGAGGGGGGGAAGAGGGGAAGAGAAAAGAGAGTGAAAAATGTGAGCAATAATTACATTCGGTTGTAAGCCGAGTGGGCACGTAAAAGCTTGGCGTGCAGGTGTGTGGAAGGCAGCAAGGCTCCCAGTACCGGCGCGCCCAACCAAAATGGCGACGGCTGATACAGGGACCTGACCGCGCCCCACAGCAGTAAAAACATTTTACGGTGGCGGTGGCCACGGAGGGGGCACAAGGAGCACAAGACACCACCATAATAGTGCGTGTCCTCCATATGGCCCAGGACGGGCACCCCCACGCAACAATACATAACAATAACAATAGGCCCAGAGACCATAACTAGGCATCCCATGTAGAAACAAAGGTGAACAAAACCTTAGAGATCCGTTTATAACAGCCCCTGAGTATACAAAAAAAAGCACTCCTTCAGTAGTTTGTTTAGGCAAGGTTTAGGGCCCAAGTCAGTAGTGCGGACAAGGGGGCGAGATGTAGAGGCAAGGTCAAGTCACATTCAACTATGAACTGAGGGGAGACTGCAGAAGGGTATGCCTTAAGATAGGAAAAGTAACTGACAAAAAGAGAAAAGAAGCGTAGGGGACTTATCCGACCATGAGGATGTCAAGCCGTTTAAGTTGTTAAGTTGTAGATCTAGGGGTGGCAGAGCGGCGTTGTCGGGATACCTTCTGCCAGTTTTCTTGTGAGGCTGCGGGGGTGTCGGGGATATCCTTGTTCCAGCCTGGTAGTTCCGAGGGGGAGATGTTGACATCCAGGCAGAATTGTTCAAGGTCTTCGGGGATACGCATGATAGTTGTTTTCCCATCACCATTAGCTATCAGACAGGATGGGAAGCCCCAGCGGTAGTTGATTCTGTTTGTTTGGCGCTTCTCAGTGAGAGGCTTGAGGGCCCGACAGCGATCAAGTGTCTCTTTGGCGAGATCCGGGAAGAACGAAAGGGTTGCTCCATCAAAGTCCAGTGAAGCAGCTTCCCTGACCTTCCGCACGATGAGCTGCTTTTACTCATAGAAGTGTGATCTGCATATAACATCACGCGGAGAGTCTGATGAGAGGTTCCTTGGGTGCAGGCCTCAAAGGATGTTCAGCGTCATTGCCCAACAGTTTGTTGAAGTTTCTGCGGATAGATGCTGGGAGATCATTGTTTTAGTGGCCTCTGGTAGCCCCCTGATCCGTATATTGTTTCTCCTATTACAGTTTTCTTGATCTTCAATCCTGTAGAGGGCCATCCTGTGGGCAATTTTCAGGACACGTGTAGTTGTTTGTAGGTCCCTGATGGCTGATGCTTGTCGGTCAAGTGCTCCGATTCCTCGACCCGAGTGAATACTTGCGAGAGGTCGGAGCGGACCACAGAGACTTCCTTCCATATGGCACGCTCTAGGCCATACAGCATAGATGCCAATTCGGTCTTGGTGGGGAGGCCACTTACTATTGCTGCTACATCCGACTGCTGGATCGATGCCCTGTCACCGTCTCAGCTGATGGAAGAGTCTAGGGATTGCTGCCTGGGTGCAGGCCGGAGGCGGGGACGAAGCCTCTGCCTGCGGAGATCTCCCTAGCCCGTCAGCGTCCAAGGAGTCCTCGGGTTCTGTGGATAAGAACCGCTTGTTGGAACTCGAGGGATCATTCTTCAGGGTCAGGAATTTCCCAGTTTACTTTCCCATGTTTGTTAGAACGGTCGGGGAGTGTTAGGATGGTCGGATGGGGGTTCAGAAGGGGTACCCATTCTGGAGCTCTTTAGGAAGACGTCTTTACGACTTCCTAAAGTGAAAACCACGCCCCCCTTCTCTTACCTTTTAATCATGCCCAGGTTCCTTTTAGAAGCTTCTTTGATAATGTGACGGTCACAAACTGGATCATGCACAGGTGAGGAAACCCCACTGGGGGGCTGCCATGATCCATAAATTGTGTGTGTGTGTGGGGTGGAGTGGGGGTTCTGAAACTAACACTATATTACCAAAAGTATTGTGACGCCTGCCTTTACACACACATGAACTTTAATGGCATCCCAATCTTAGTCTGTAGAGTTCACAATTGAGTTGGCCCACCCTTTGCAGCTAACTCTTCTGGGAAGGCTTTCCACAAGGTTTAGGAGTGTGTCTATGGGAATGTTCGACCATTCTTCCAGAAGCACATTTGTGAGGTCAGGCACTGATGTGGACGAGAAGGTCTGACTTACAGTCTCCACTCTAATTCCTTCCAATGGTGTTCTATTGGGTTGAGGTCAGAACTAAGGGGCCAAGCCCAACCTCTGGAACACAACCACACACCATAACCCCCCCTCCACCAAATTACAAGGTCCAAAAAGACATGGATGAGCTTGGGGTGGAGGAAGTTGACTGGCCTGCACAGAGACCTGACCTCAACCCGATAGAACACCTTTGGGATAAATTTGAGCAGGCCTTCTTGTCCACATCAGTGCCTGACCTCACAAACATGCTTCTGGAAGAGTGGTCAAACATTCCCATATACACACTCCTAAACCTTGTGGACAGCCTTCCCAGAAGAGTTGAAGCTGTTATAGCTATAAAGGGTGGGCCAACTCAATATTGAACCCTACGGACTAAGCCTGGGGTGCCATTAAAGTTCATGTGTGTGTAAAGGCAGGTGTCACAATACTTTTGGTAATACAGTGTATGCCCCCATTCATTACGTAATAGAACCAAGGAATGGCTGAAAAAAGACTTGTAATGAGGCAATACTGCAATATTGACCATGGCCTCATACAAAAATGAAGAAAAATAGGGACTGATTTGTTCAGTCTGCGCACATGCACACTGCCAGGGGTTTAATGACTTCTCATAAAAAAGAAGTGTAATAGGAAAAGAAAGGTATTTATTCTATTTTTCAGACACACTCACTGTGTGATGAGCAGGGAACAGAAGCTCGTGCTGGAAGTGCAGCTGGAGAGATGACAAGAATTTCATGGTACTCCTTTCAAGAACTTCACATGCCAGGCTTGAGGGGGATATGTGTAAGTACAGCATAGACTACATGCTGCAGAGAGATTCTACAAGAGAAGCTGACCCAACCTAGCCACACACATTCAGCCTGACTATACAATGTCCATAATGCAGTCCTTACAATGTCCTTTAACACATTCAATCTGATTGTACAATCCTCTATAGATTTACCAACATCAAGGCTCAGTTATAGATAAATCAGGTCTGTGACAAAGACTTTCTGCAGGCTCTCTGGCATGACCATGCATATGGCAGGGGATGCTTTACTCTCATGCATCTTTTTACCTTTATTTTTCCAAAAAAAGTTTTAACAGAAGTTCAGATGCAGAGTATTTTGCATGATATGGAGCAGTCATTCTGGAGCAGTGTTTACCAACCTTTCGGACCTCACGGACCACTAAACTCACAATTTTGAATCCCGCGGACCACCAACGTGCATTTTACATGCCTCATACACACAATGCTCTGGCTTTCTGTCTCCCTCCCCCTGGATCACACTGCTGACTTATACACACAATGCTTCGGCTCTCTGCCCCCCTTTGCCCCCCCCCCCCACATACTCTGCATCACACTGCTGCCTTACACAGATTCATCATTGGATCTCACCTCCTTATCTAGCCATGTACTTGAGCTCCGTGCTCCCTCCCACGGTCTGTGATCAGCTCTGCCAATGGAAGTCATATCCTTCTTCACCTCCAGCTCTCTACACTACTCCCAGCGCCTCCCTCTGAGTTCACAGGAGCCGGAACTACAGAGGAGGCATTGGGTATCAATGCGCGCTAAGAGTGTTGAGTGTGCATTGAGAACAACACTGGAAACAACATTGAGTGGTATACATCCGCCACAATGTTCATTTGCGGCAGTCTTGTGGACTATCAGTGGTCCATGGACCACTGGTTGGCGACCGATGTTCTGGAGGAAACAATACTGGTGCTGTAAAAGTGCAGCTCTTCATGTGTGGAGGGGATTAAGGGGCAAATGGATGCTTCTGGGCCCTTAAAAAGGTTGGGGTCCTGGGCAACTGCCTACTTCCTTCCACCTCCCCAAGTGCCAACCCTGCCATAAAACTTTGTAGTTCAAACTCAATAGTATGGAAGACAGTAGTTCAGAATACCTGTAAGGTAACTAGTATTTTTAGAATTAGATTAGCAATGGCAATCAATCTTATTTTACAATCCTCTATAGATTTACCAACATCAAGGGTCAGTTATAGATAAATCATGTCTGTGACAAAGACTTTCTGTAGGCTCTCTGGCACGACCATGCATATGGCAGGGAATACTCTACTCTCATGCATCTTTTTACTGTATTTTCTGGCGTATAAGACGACTTTTTATAGTAAAAAAGATACCCCAAAAATCGGGGGTCGTCTTATACGCCGGGTACTGTAGCTTCAGCTAGTTACAGAATGTCCCTATTAAATATTTTAGCCCGCTGGATGTGCCCTAATAGAGTACTGTAGCTTCTGCTACATACAGAACTTCTCTATTATCAATATTATAGCCCACTGGAGGTGTATACAGTACCTTCGGCTACTTCCAGAACGTCCCTGGGCTGTAATACTCTATGTACCGCGCTGAGCCAATCACGGCAAGCGGTGTATTCTATTAATGCATACAAAGCCTGCTCGGATTGGCAAAGGTTGTATAAGCCCGCCTCTGTGCCAATCCGAGCAGGCTTTGTATGCATTAATAGAATACACCACTTGCCCTGATTGGCTCAGGGCGGTACATACAGTATTACAGCACAGGACGTTCTGTAATTAGCCAAAGCTTACTGTATACACATCCAGCGGGCTAAAATATTAATAGAGAAGTTCTGTATGTAGTAGAAGCTACAGTACTCTATTAGGGTACATCCAGCGGGCTAAAATATTTAATAGGGACGTTCTGTAAGTAGCCAAAGCTACAGTTCTTTATCACATCCAATGCCCTAAAAAATTAGAGACGTTCGTTTTGGGCCAAACGAATTAAAGATTCACATTTTTACCTGTACTGTATGTGCATATATGGCGAGTATAGGGCAAAACCTATGTTTTAACTGGAAAATTAGGGGGTCGCCTTATACGCCCAGTCGCCTTATACGCCGGAAAATATGGTACTTTTATATTTCCAACAACGTTTTTGGCAGAAGTTCAAGAACAACACTGGAAACATCATTGTGTGGTAAACACCTGCTACACTGTAACTAGTTTTTTTTAGAATTAGATTAGCAATGGCAGCCTTTGCATTTTTATCACCACAGGCTTACAGCTCTTCCAAAGCTTTTTATATTCCAAATGGCTGCATGAAAGTAGTAGTTATATTTAAAGCTAACCAGATATTGCAATTATTATTTTTCATTTGAAGGTGATGAGACAAAGTCTTCCCACCTGTGTGGAGCAGCTTGTGGGTTCTCAAAGAGCCAAGTCATCTAATACCCAATGTGTCATGGCCTAGGAAACCTGTCTGACATCTGCAAGCTCACTACTCAAAAGAATACTGGGTTCTGGTGTCTCCCCTTTGCTCTGTCTCTCTGGAAACATGCTCTAATTTTACTATAGATCTGTCAAGATCTGCATTAGATCTGCAAGACTGCATTAAAAAAAGCTCCAGTGAAAATGTATTTGGCTTATGGTTGTGTGGTGGAATATGTGACCCATTTTGCTGTTTTTTTTTTTTGCAGTGGCAAATTCTGTGCAAAGGGATCTGTATGCAAGAAAGGTTACGAATAAGCTGTTCCCTCACTACCTGGACCCCCTCATAACTTGCCACCGTCACTGCTTCCTAAATCAGCTGGATGCTTCTTCTTGCTACACACCTGTGCTCAACCATAAGTAGAACTTCACTTTCCCACTCAACCTCTCCAGACCACTGTATAATATCATTTCTCCCAACTGTCCGTAATTTCGAGCGACTGTCCTTGATTTGGAACAAAGTCCCTCTTGTCCCTCTTTCCTCCTCATTTGTCCCTCATTTTGGTCTGTCTGATCTATATAGTTGTATATAAAATTCACATTTTATCTTTTAAAAAGTGTTTCCCAGTGCTAAACCTTTCATCCAATTTCTAAACGGCTGCATTTGTACATTTCAAAAGCTAGTTTAGTTCTGGATAGAATGGAGAGGAATTAGAACACCTGTCAAGTTTTTTTTATTGCTGTCTGTGCCCCCATTAGGGAGATTCACCCCTCTCTATTTGTCCTGTTTACCATTATCATTGAAAGTGAAAGTAAAAGAAAATCCCAAATTTTGGGTTGTCCCCAGAAAAGTAATAGAGGGTGAAATCTTCTAATGGAGACACTAGTTCTGGTGAACTAGGGGTCCCCAAAAAATTCACTTAATTTGCAGGGATTTCCTCTCACTTCCTGTTTGGCTATGGGATAGGAAGTGAAGGGAAATCTCGGCAATCAGACACAGATGGCGAACAGAAAATCAGACAGGGGTTATAAACCTCTGTTACTCTATCCAAAATGAAAAAGAAGTTTTGCGTATAGTTCTACTTTAAATCCTTTGTGGGTGAATAGATTGAACTTTAAATTAGAACTCTTGAACCCCCCCCCACACACACACACACACACACTTAATTCCTTTTTCTTTGTAATTTTTTTTATGGAGCTATCTACAGTCTGGTCACAGAACAGACAGGAAAGGGGCCTTTGTCCTATGATGCTTGGTGGTATGCAACCCAGGTGAGCAACAGCGGCAGGGACCAGTTTAGAGTTGGAGCAGCATTTACACCATCTTGCTGCATTAATGTCTTGTATCCATTCTCTTGTGCATTCCTGTAGTCAGCTTGTATTTGGTGGACTTAAGCCAGGTACACACTGTTTTTTTTTCCTTCAACACTGTGGGTTGAAGGAAAAGAAACTGTCGGCTCTGGTCGAAGCCGCTGAACTAACCATGCGAGGTTAGTTCACTATCTCCCCAGCTGTGCTGTTGTGTTCTGACAGGGGTATAGCCCCGGCACCAGAACACTCTGATCGGAGTTGAGAGTGCTGATCGGGAGTTGAGAGTGCTGATCGGGAGTCCAGCATGCACATCTGACAGGAGCCAGACAGACTGACATACATATGAGCAGAATATCAGCCATTTTTTTAACCAGCTGTTGTCTCCCAACATTCAACCCATGTGTACGGGGCTTTAGGTTGGCCATACACGGTGAAAATTTCTTTCCTTCCAGTGCCAGACACTGTTGCCCGGGTAATCCCTCCTGCCGAGCCATTGTCTGCTCCCAGTGGGGGAAGCCGTCCCCACTGGGAGAAGATAGTGGATAATGTTAGCGGCTATAGCAGCCACTAGCGATAATCGCAACAGAATACGCAGGCTGGTTGTACCCAAGTTGATCGATCAATCAACTTGGTACCTTCAGCCTGCCCATTAGCAGTTCGAACCGTGTATGGCTGGCCTTACTGGGCCCCCTTCCCCACAGCTCTTCCCCCTGCACATGCTATGTGCAGCACAGTGATAGAATACTCACCTATTGCTGGTATTGTCCCTCACAAACTTGACATTGGTCTAGCACCGGACATCGTTTAGATTGATCAATACCCATCTTCCGCTACGTTTTAAGAATGAATTTCTAACCATTAGTGGGGTCAAATCAACATTCATTTTTGTACAGAGATGAGTACATTTGAAGGAGCAAGATGGAATATTTGAACAAAAAATTTATAACAGTGGACGCAGTTTTCGTTTAGGAAGGTCCAATCACTCCACAATTGAGTGTTGAAAGCAAACGTGTTTTGAGGAACTTTCAAACATTTACAGTATAACATTATCATATGTACTCATGAGAATTTTCATAAACATGTTCATATGAAAGTTTACTAGTGTATGGCCAGCTTTTAGGCTTTAAAATGTGCTTATAATAATGCTATACCATATAGCAGAGTATACAGTATCTTTTCCATCAGAAGGAAATAATCCCGTCTTTCATCTTCGACCCATTGATCTTCTTTAATGAGAGTGTCACTGACAATTAGTGAGAAGGATAAACTACTCATTCAGTGAACATAATGTTCACTACAAATCAAACAGTTTCTCTTAGGGAGTTGACACAAGTTTCCCCCAAGGGAAAGCTCATTGTTAGGGCCAAGTCACACTTACTGTAGACCTAGCATTAAGATAGCACTTCAGACAAATCAATAGGGCACTAGTCAGCTTTACCGCACAACATTAGATTACCATTTTCCTTGACATGAATAAAACGCAGCTGAGCTTCATTATGTCACTTAAGCCGGGTACACACTACAGGTTTTTTTCGTGCAACCCCGCAGATTTGAACCGTCTATGGCCGGCCTTTGTCTAAAGCTGGCCATACTCTAGTAGAATTTGATTGAAAATTTCTTGTTATAATCACTTCAGCTCCAGCGACGTACCCGTACATTGCTGGAGTACTTATACCTGGATGATGCCTACAGCTGCAGAGGTTGGCTCTCTTGTAACAGCAATTCTAGCAGCTAACTAGCCACTGGATTGCTTTTACAAGCAGTGGGAGGGGACATCCCCCTCTTCCTGCCTCCCGTCCCACAGGGGCGTTGCTAGGTCTACAAAAGATCTGGGGCTAGAGCCCATAGTAATGAAGTGAAGAAAGTCATACTCTTGAGCGGGGCATGCAGATGTATATAATATACGTGTGTGTATGTATGTATGTATGTATGTATGTATATATTGTTACATATCTGAGTGCAGATCCTCCTTACATCAGGGTCCCCAGAGAGCACCCCACACATCAGGGTCCCCAGAGAGCACCCCTTACATCAGGGTCCCCAGAGAGCACCCCTTACATCAGGGTCCCCAGAGAGAACCCCTTACATCAGGGTCCCCAGAGAGCACCCCTTACATCAGGGTCCACAGAGAGCACCCCACACATCAGGGTCCCCAGAGAGCACCCCTTACATCAGGGTCCCCAGAGAAGCCTCCCCCACACATCAGGGTCCCCAGAGAAGCCTCCCCCCACACATCAGGGTCCCCAGAGAAGCCTCCCCCCACACATCAGGGTG
>BLSH010053235.1:1038452-1058331 GCA_018402905.1 Glandirana rugosa | reverse complement strand
CTCAAATTCCTCCAACAATCTGATCGTTGAGCACGATCGTAGCGATCGTTGTTTTATGCAGAGTTTGATCTGCAATCTGCAACTCAAAGCAGCGGTATTTGAAATCTCAAATTACTCCAACAATCCGATCGTTTTGCACGATCGTGGCGATCGTTGTTTTATGCAGAGTTTGATCTGCAATCTGCAACTCAAAGCAGCGGTATTTGAAATCTCAAATTCCTCCAACAATCTGATCGTTGAGCACGATCGTAGCGATCGTTGTTTTATGCAGAGCTTGATCTGCAACTCAAAGCAGCGGTATGTGAAATCTCAAATTTCTGCTATCTGTCCTCAGAGCAACAGCACAGCAGTAGTAATCTATCTCAGGATGCAGGATCAGATGTTGTTAAAATGTCTCTAATCTCTCCCTGACGCCGTCAGCTTCCTCTCCCTACAGCTAACCCAAGAGCATGTGACTGCAGCATCAAGTGACTCCAGCTTATAAGAGGCACATGATGCACTGGCCAATCACAGCCATGCCATTAGTAGGCATGGCTGTGATGGCTTCTAAGGGCAAACCAGTGAAACGCTTGTTGATTGGCTGCCATGCAGTTTCTCAACACGTGGAGTAAAATACCAGAACCCCGGACCCGAACCTGAACGTTTTTTGAAATGTCCGGGTCCGGGTACCGGACACCCGAAATTTCGGTACGGGACCCGAACGTTACAGTCCGGGTTCGCTCAACACTACCTATGGATAGTAAAATTAACATAGTTTGTCGCTGTTGTAAAGGTGTGCACAATTTTAAAGCGTGACATGTTTGGTATCGATTTACTCAGCGTAACATCATCTTTTTATATTTTCCCAAACAATTTGAGTTATGTATTGTGTTTTTTGCATTCAAATTCAAAAAGGTGTATTTTTTTCTAGACAAATTGAATTTGAAAAACCGCTGAACAAATAATGTATGACATAAAAAATTGCAAAACCCACCAATTTATTCTATAGGGCCTCTGATTTTAAAAAATATATAATGTTTGGGGGTTTTAAGAAATTTTCTAGCAAAAAATACTGATTGTTACATGTAACATGTGAAAAGTGCCTGAAGAGTCCTGGTCTTCAAGTAGAACTTTCGATTTTCTAATTATTAGTGTGGTCAAATTGACGTTTATTTTTGACCACGGTGATGAGAATATTTGAAAGCAAAGATGACCCTTCTCTCTTCCCATCAATAACCTTGGGAGTTTTTGTCAATATTAGAGATTAAATAAAATATATTATAATCAGACAAACCTTAGCATTGACATAGAAGGCATTGATGTAGCAGAGCTTGTCAAAAGAGAAAGTGAAAAGAAATCTCTCCAGTTGGGACACTTATTAAACCAAACATTCAAAATGAATTTTTTTGTTTGTTTGCAGTCTGTGTATTCCTGTTCTGGTGACAACTGTTCCACCTATTTCTTGATTGGGCATAAGGAATAAGAATGGAGTAAAAATGTCCACAATGGAATCACAGGAAAATCTCAAAGCAGATCAAACTCTTCCCTACTCAATATAAAAATAATTAAAAATTCCTTCACTGCAAAAGTTTCCATCAGAGCAAACCCGATACTTCCATTTGGAAAAGGAGAAGTTCTGTCCTCATGCACACAGGGCGCTAGAAAAAACGAGCTGCAAAGCTACTACCAACACCAGGAAAAAGCGGCTGTAATAACATGCTTTTAGTATCTTTTTGCATTGGCGTTAATGCACGTTTAGCTGCGCTAGCTTTTAGAAGCATTTCTTTGCCACTATTCAAAATTAATGGCTCCCTATGAGAGCCGTCTTAATTAATCTGACTTTCAGCCCATTGATTTGAATAGAAGTCATGTCCAAGTCGGATCATGATGATCCAACTTGTGGTGCGACTTACATAGTTACATAGTTAGTCAGGTTGAAAAAAGACACAAGTCCATCCAGTTCAACCAAAAAAAAAAACAAACCCTTATACAATCCTTCACCCACAGTTGATCCAGAGGAAGGCAAAAAACCCCATCAAAGCATGATCCAATTTGCTATAGCGGGGGAAAAAATTCCTTCCTGATCCCCCAAGAGGCAACCGGATTCACCCTGGATGAACTGTACCTAAAAATGTTAATACCCAGTTATATTATTTACATTAAGGAAAGAATCCAGGCCTTTTTTAAAGCAATCTACCATGCTGGCCAAAACTACCTCTGGGGGGAGTCTATTCCACATTTTCACAGCTCTAACTATAAAGAAACCTTTCCGTATTTGGAGATTAAATCTTTGTTCCTCCAGACATAAAGAGTACCCCCTTGTCCTTTGTGATGACCTTAAAGTAAATAACTCCACACCAAGTTCACTATATGGACCACTTATGTATTTGTACACGTTGATCATATCCCCCCCCCTTAATCTCCTCTTCTCAATAGAGAATAAATTCAGATCCTCTAATCTTTCCTCATAGCTGAGTTCCTCTATGCCTCTTATTAGTTTGGTTGCCCTTCTCTGCACTTTCTCCAGTTCCCCCATATACCCTTATGAGAACTGGTGCCCAAAACTGAAGTACATATTGCAGATGAGGTCTTACTAATGATTTGTACAGGGGCAAAATGATGTCTCTCTCTGGAGTCCATACCTCTCTTAATACAAGAAATGATTTTGCTTGCTTTGGAAACCGCAGCTTGGCATTGCATGCCATTATTACGCTTATGATCTACCAAAACCCCCAGATCCTTCTCCACAATGGATTCCCCCAGTTGTACCCCCCCAGTATGTACGATGCATGCATATTCTTAGCCCCCAAATGTATAACTTTACATTCATCAATATTAAACCTCATTTGCCACATAGTCACCCAATTAGACAGTGCATTGAGGTCTGCTTGTAAGTTGGAGACGTCCTGTAAGGACATTATTCCACTGCATAGCTTGGTGTCACCTGCAAACACTGAAATGGTACTTTTAATCCCAGACCCTATATCATTTATAAATATATTGAAAAGTAAGAGTCCCAACACTGAACCTTGGGGTACACCACTGATAACCTTAGACCATTCAGAATAAGAATCATTAACCACTACTCTCTGAATTCGGTCTTTTAGCCAGTTTTCTATACATTTACAAAATGATCTTTCCAAGCCTGTAGACTTTACCTTTCACATTAGCCGTGTGTTTGACACCGTGTCAAACGCTTTCGCAAAATCCAAGTATACCATGTCCACAGCCACCCCTCTGTCCAAGGTTTTACTTTCCTCCTCACTTGCCTCCTTACTTGTGCTCTGAGGATCTTGAAGGGGAACCCCACATCCAAATGAAAAAAAAATGGCGTGGGGTCCCCCCCAAGACCATTCCAGACCCTTTGGTCTAGTATGGATTTTGAGGGGAACCCCCACACTAAAACAAAATTGCATGGAGTCCCCCACAAAATCCATACCAGACCCTTATCTGAGCATGTAGCCCGGCAAGTCAGGAAAGGGGGGGTGAGGGCAAGGACTCGGTATGGATCTTGGGGGGCCCCATGCCATTTTTTTCCACTTTGGTGTGGTGTTCCCCTTCTAGATCCTCAAAGCACAAGTTGTACCACAAGTCTGATCATCATGATCCAACTTGGATGTGACTTTTATTCAAATCAATGGTCTCTCATAAGGAACTATAGATTTTGACATGTCAAAAAAAAAAAAACGCTTGATGGTTAAGCCGTATTTATCAGCTTTTAGAAGCATCAGATGTTTTAACAGCTAAAACACTAGTCCTCAGAACGCGCTGGTCCTGGGTTTTTTTTGTAGCTTGAAAACGCCACATACAGCTCCTAAGCCCAGGTTCACACAAGTGCAATGCAGGAACCAGCGTGATTCCAGCGCCGGTTCCCGCATCGCATCTCTCCCACATTGCAGTACATTACTACAATACAATGTTAATGACATCCCCAGATCGGTTCACAGATCGCAGTGCAAACTGTGGATTTGGACAGGAATTGGATTGCATGGGTGAGAACGTTTTTAAATGTCGGTTTCTAGCTGTCAAGTTGAGTCACTCAGGGGAGGTTGAAAAACATCCCATGTACATGTAGCCAAGTGTTAGAAAAATAGAAATTACCAGATTTGCCTAATTGAGCATTATTTCTGGATGTGTGACTCCAGTGTTATGATTTTCTCTTTCAATTACATTTTTTTAATTGTTTTGTTCAGCTTTGCTCTTTGTGTTTTTTTTTTAAATTTTCTAAACATTTTGAACTTAATGGCTGGTTGCAACTGTTATTGTGCCCTGCGTGCCGTGAGTTCAGCATAATGTTTGTACTATGCAAAGCCATAAATAAAGAATTAAAAAAAGAGTAGAAAGTGTTTATATTGGCTGCCTGGTCTATATCAGAAAAACCATTTCTCGTTGTGTATGTCATTTATTTATAATGATTTGTAATTATTTTTCAAGGAAGAAGTTCTTTAGACTAGTACAGCTAATTGTAGGCATTGATAGTAAGGATGGGCTTGGGCTTGTTCGGAACTGAACGTGCCCGAGCCCGCCAGGAAGTGAACCCTGCACTGCGCTAATCACAGGCAATGAGACATTCCCTGATGCGCGGCTGCAGCGATTGGGGAGATGTCTCCCTGCCTGTGATTAGCGCAGTGCAGGGTTCACTTCCTGGCGGGGTCGGGCACGTTTGGTTCCAAACAAGCCTGAGCCCATCCTTAATTGATAGGTGCCATGATTGTTATTTGGGCCAATAATATGTAGCCTAAACTCATGTATGCCCTCCTTAGAGCCCCACAGGAGTTTGACTTTCTTAGTGCCCGTTCACATAGGGGCAACTTGCGATCCGACTTGAGTTGCCTCAAGTCGCCCCAAGTCGCTTGACATCTGAAATCCCATTGAAATGAATGGAAGTCATCTTAATATACATGACTGAAGTCGTTCCGACTTTAAGGCGACTTCTGAAAAGGTTCCTGTACTACTTCTAGGCGACTTCTATACGACTTGTGCCCGTAGAATTCAATAGAAGTCGCCTCCAAGTCGGATCACCCATCTATATGGAAGCGACTTTACAGTTGAAAGAATAGAATTTATTTTTAGGCAGCCCCCTCCCTCCCTTCTCTGATTGGTCAAGGCAAAGTCGCCTGGCAAAAGTCGTGTTGTAAAGTCGCCTGAGGTCATGCTGGAAGTCGGGCTGAAGTCGCACTGAAGTTGCTTAGCGAAGTCGTGCCGAAGTCGGGTCGCCCCTATGTGAATGCAGGCTTAAAGTAATTATTTCCGTAGGGTAAGGCCTCGTACTCACGGTTCGATTGTCATACGACCGCGCTTCTGATTTTTGTCAAAGGCACGTGTCCATGATTTTGTAATTATACTGACTATTCAAAAACGTTTGTTCGACTGAATTCAATGTCAGAAGTGACTTCATGTTTTGCATATTTTTTGCATCTTTTCTTCCTTTCTGAGCATGCGTAGTCTCGGTCATCCAATTTTTTTTCGTACAAAAACCATACTAATGGAATGAAAATCAGACGTGACGTTGTGGTACGACAAAAATTTACTAGTCTGCACATCTGGCTTTTATCTGACGAAAAGTGTCAATCGGCTGTCGAAAGGAGCGTACTACTAACGGTAAGAATTTCAGATGACAGGCTGTAGAACGACAACTCCCGTCCGAATTTCACATCGTGTGTGTATGGGCCTTTAGACTTCCATGACAGTACTCATGCCTGGTGATAGGCCGCTCAGGCACTGAACACTGTCATTAAGGATATTTGGGGTGTTCCTATTCCCCACATACACTGTCAAAGGTTATTTTATCCTTCTCCCTTATAGAAATGCTAAAAAAAAAGATTCAACCTTTTTACCTTTTCATATCGTTTTTTTACCTTTTTATATCATTTCCAGCCTAGGCCGGGCCCTGCTGCCTCCTTGGATAGTATCTGTGACATAGCTATCCCAGGAAGCATTGTGTTTCTAAGCTGCAACTGTGCAGCAGTAGTGTGACAGATTTGTGCTTGTGTGCACAACTGCCATAGGGTGGTATACTGCCATCCTACCATAAGCTAGCACCATTTGTGCACATGCCCAGAAGTCCTGCTACACTTGGGCATATGTGCTGCTTATCTCTAGATACCGCAGGTGCATATACTCCGAAGTCTTAGCCTCCGGTTCACATTAGTGCGCTCTGCAAGATCGCTTATGATTTGCACCGCACTGCAGTGCAAATCATATGCAATGTCCGTGCAATGCGATTTCAGCCATACAGATTGTATAGCTGATATCACATCGCATTCGGATTAAACTCGCACAGGACCCTTTTTTTGTTCCACACCAGAATTGGATCGCATAGGTGTTCATACCCATGAGATCCAATTCCAATGCAAGTTTGCAGATCGCACTGCGATATGCGAGCTGAGAAGGGGGTGTTGTTAACAATGTATTGACACATCCCTTCAGTTTGCATATGGCAGTGTGAACTGCCATGCGAGTCGGGTGCCATGCGGGAATCCGCAGTGGATTTGCAGGTTTCCCGCATCACACCTATGTGAATCAGAGCTTAAAAAGCAGAAGAGGGGCGGTGGGAAGCATTCACTCAGTGGATTAGTTCTGCTTTAAGGTAGCCATACACAGCCCAATATTCTCTTGTTTAGCCTGCAGGCTGTATGAGGGAAAATGAATTGATTCCCCCATCCATGTTAAAGCTGACCATGCACTACTAATATTTGTACAAACATTCATACAAAAGTTCTCAGTACATTCGATGACTTGACAAATGTCTTTTGAAAGTATTTTAACCTTTTTGCTGCCAGAGCCGTTTTTGCATTTTTTGCAAACATAATTAAAAAACAATTTTAGTCCTAAAGATTACATAAAACCCCCAAATATTATATATTTTCTGAAAGCAGACACCCTAGAGAATAGGAAAGTGGTAGTCCCAATTTTTCATGTTACTTGATATTCCCGCAAAGGTCTAGGAAACGCACAATTTCAGTAAAAAACACACTAAAGTGAATTTTGGGGCAAACTAACACAATGAATTACACACATTTTGGTAACATTTAAAAGATGAGGTTGCACCGAGCAAATGGATAGCCAACATTGCAAACCTTAAAATTGTGTGAGCCCATGAAATGGCGACAAACTTCAGTACCTTATATTTTCTATAGGTGACACTTCAAAAGCTCCCTATAGGTCATCAGTTTAGTGTAAGGGCCAGTTCACACTGCAGCTATGCGGAATCCCTGCGAATCCATTGCGGGTTCCCACATCGCATACAACTCGCAGGCAGTTCACACTGCCATATCCGAACTGCTGGGAGTGTCAATAGAAAGCTAATGACACCCCAAATCAGTTTGAATATCACAGTGAGAACTGTCAATTTAGACAGGAATCGGATCGCATGGATGTGAACCCCCATGCAGTCAGATTCTGGCGCAAACCAAAAAAAGGGTCCTGTGCAGGTTTGGTCCAAATGCGATGCAAATTCTGCCATACAATCTTCATGGCTGAGTTTGCATAGTACAGACATCGCATGTGATTTGCACATCCGATGTCTGACTGCACCGCAGTGTGGACCGGCCCTAACAGAGGAGGTCTTGTACTACAAATATTGCTCTCACTCCGGTGCGGACGGCGATATGTAACACGTGTATCACAATTGACGTTTTCATGTGTAGGCACCATGCGTTTAAGTTCATATGTGCGTATATGTGGGGGTGGCCTCAAATTTTTTTTTTTGGGGGGGGGGGGTTTTGCTTTGGTGTAACTGTAAAGTGAATTGACACCACTAAAGCCAGCCATAGATGAATAGGTTTGAATCTTGGCAGGTTCAGCAAGGCCAAGATTCAGGCTCTCTGTGTTTTTTGCCAGCCGGGGCTGCTCCCACCGCCCCTGAACACAATAGCTCAGCGGAGGGGATTCCCTCATCAACACTGACTGTGTTGATGGAGGAATCAGGCAATTTTCTTTCCTGCCACCTGTGGCTGGCTTAAGGATTAAAAAATCAAACAATGAAGCAACTAAAAAAGAAAGAACATTTTTGGAGGGGGCGTGGCCTGGCATTGGAGCAAGATGGCATCGTAAAAGAGGAGCTCTGCCGTCCTGACACCTCCAGCAGCTTCAGCCGAGCGATAGAGCCATCACCAGAGCACCTAACAACCGCGATCTGCAGTGGGGCACTCGCCTGCGTCTAGATGGATCCCCCTACCCAGCTCAGCCGGACCATTCCGGCGATGTTCCGGACCCAACTCTCGGAGCTGCAGGCCTCATCCCAGACCGCGGACTGTAGTGCGGCCCGCATACCGCACAGCATGGAGACGCCTGGACCCTCGCACGCAGGTATGCAGTCTCCCACCGCCTCACCCCTCCTATGCCTGGCAGACTTGCAGCACGTAGCTGCGGACATAAAATCCACACTCTCTGCGGCCATATCAGACTTGAAAAGTGATCTCAGGGCTGTAGCTTCTATGCTAGAGATAGTAGAAGTGGCGGCCATGACACGGGGCACGGCCATTCAGCAAATTCAAAGGGTATCCTCTGTGCATACACAACACCTCATCGAAATGCACAGACACATGGAGGATTTGGATAATAGGGGGCGCAGGCACAATTTGCGGGTGCAGGGGATCCCCGAATCAGTGGAGGGACGGCATCTTCAATCTGTGGTCTGGGCTATCTTCAATACTGTTCTGGGTAGACCCCCTGATGCCCCTATTGAAATGGAGAGATGCCAGAGAGCCCTGAGACCAAAGGGAAGAGATACTGACCCCCCTAGAGATGCAGTTTGCTGCCTGGTACATTTTGTCCAGAAGGAAGACATACTGCACCAGGCACGGAACCATGGGAACCTGACGCATGAGGGAGCACGCATTCAGATATTTTAAGACTTGTCCGCCATAACCCTGCAACATAGGAGGGAGCTCAGGCCCCTCTTACAAGCACTGAG
Source organism: Glandirana rugosa (assembly GCA_018402905.1). Taxonomy (NCBI): domain Eukaryota; kingdom Metazoa; phylum Chordata; class Amphibia; order Anura; family Ranidae; genus Glandirana; species Glandirana rugosa. Next base: position 1,049,435 of record BLSH010053235.1, on the reverse strand, counting down.
AGACAGGCACATAGTGTATAGGTGGAAATTCCCGTTTTGCCTGCAAGCAACAAACGGGAACCGCACTGCCTCACTTAGGGTCCCAGAGGATTTACAACTCTTCTGCTCCACTTTGGGCATATCTGAAGTGCAGGTACCCGAATGGTACAGTGCATTCATGCAGCCGGAGCCCTGGATCGCAGTCCACCCTGATGAATCTCCACGAGGGCAGAGAAGCAGACAAAGGCGCAGGCGGCTTTCGGTGGGCTCTCCCCAAAGAGCTCAAGGAGATATGGAAACGGATGAAAGCCCACGAGTGTCACCATCGTTGGTCAAACACAAGACCGGGATTTAACAGGAACCTTCTACAGGGGCAAGCAGCCACTTTGAGCTCTGGCTAGGCCTAGCCGGTACGGGTAACACCATTGTTGACTTCCTTTTTTTTTTTTTCTTTCCCTTTTGCATACACATCTTTTCTTTTTGGCTTTTTTTATGCACACTGAGACTTCCACAGCCCGGATCCACTCGGGCTATATTTTTCCATTGTCTTTTGGACTTGCAACAGCCAGATAAAATTTGCATAAAGGGGGAAGGTGGGTATTCACGCCAGCTATGGTATTACTTTACGTGACAAGGATTAAACTGTCTAAGTCACAGCCCCCTGATGTTATCAGGTAGCATACCTAGCTTCTACGGGGTGGACAGGTGCCCAGGGGGCGAAACTGGGGCACAGACATGTTTTTGTATAAGCACGCTATACCAACCTGAGATCATAGCAAATACCTTAGCTAGGACGAGTTCTGAGCTATACCGCTTGGGGCCATGAGCGGAAATCTACTTTTGTGTACCTTGTGCCCATATGTATCCCGTGGCCAACTCAGATATCCACTTAAGAAGACTTGACATGCTATGTAATGTTACATTGACCCACTCACATTCCCCTAGTATTATTGCTGACCCTCTTCCAAGTGGCCTACAGGACAATTATCTATACAGGCTTGCGAGACCCACAGTACTCCATCGGACCGGATTAAGAGGTACACAGGGAGACTCTTGTCTGGAAGTACGTAAGGGTAGAGGGCCTTAATAGGCCTCTGTCAGATTCTATGGCTACAGTGGACTTCAAGTTCTGGAACCCCCACACGGGCTGAGAGGGGGAGACTTATACCCCGAGAGGGTCCGGTTTAATATGTTCTTTCTTTCACAAGTTGATATTGTATGCAACTGTTATTTTACACCGTTGATAGTATTGGGTGCGGCAGATGGGGGCTTCATGGGGCCTGGGCCTGAGGTCGTGTGCCTATACTCGGAGGCTCTCTGTAATCTCTAATGCCAAAAAGTCATGGGCAGCTGACTCTGGTGCTCGGCTGAACCTCTGTCCCGGGCGGCATGGAATCCCTGGAAGCCGAAAATTATAATTTAAAGTCATGGGCAGCTGACTCTGGTGCTCGGCTGAACCTCTGTCCCGGGCGGCATGGAATCCCTGGAAGCCGAAAATTATAATTTAAAGCATGGTGCCTATGTATGTGCTGCACATCACATAAGTAAGTTAAATTGAGTTCCTGTGGATTTGACTACACTGTTATATGTATATATCTGGTCTTCCTTTTTGGTTTTTGTTTTGGCATCTGCGCTTACGGAATATGCCCTCGGCCCCTTTTTCAGATGCGACGGGGTGGCTGGCCTTAAGCGCCAGGATCAATAGTGCCGGAGCCCTGGTGTAGACCTGATCCGGGATACTGTGTGAAACAAGTCAAAGGGTACGGGAACACTCTAATTTAGTTGTGTTGTCCCAATAGAGAGTGATATGGAGGGGCCCAACCTCCATCTCTACTGGGAGGAGGACCCAACTCTTCAGCCCATTCCTACAGGGGCGGTCTGAGGGTGACGGTTCCCCCTTTATCTAGGCTATAACAAATGGAGGGAGGTCTAGGATAGCGAGAGTCCAGTAGTTTGGTTAGACTCTCTTTTCCTTTTTATTACCATACGGTATACATGGTATTTAGGTGTCTGAGCAGGCTGACAGTCACCTCTGTTTTTTTTCTACCACATTCTGGTTAACCGAAAGACTTCCAGGTTAACGCATATCTGGAAAGGCATTACGGCCCTCAGGACCTGCAAACCCTAAATTGACACAGCCAGTCGTAGCTTACTCTGATCAGGTCGTTTCTCTTTGTTCTCTTCCCCCCTTTTCTCTCCTTTTTTTTTCTCTCTGTTCTTCTCTTTCCCCTCCTCTCCCTTCCCCCACGGACAGCCCTCTCCACAACCACTCACTCGATCTCTGAACTTACAGATTAGCAAGAAGTAAGCATGGCTTCCACTAGGACGTGCGTAACTAACTCCTCCCTTAAGATCTATTTGCTCAATGCGAAAGGCTTAAACATCCCGGAGAAGCGAAGCATGGTCCTAGCAGAAGCGCACCGTTATAGAGCGCAAATCGTTTTCGTACAAGAGACCCATTTCAAATGAAACGCAATTCCAAGCATAAAAACAAACGCTTCCCCCTAGTGTATCACACAACCTGTGCAGATTCAAAAACTAAAGGGGTTTCGGTGCTGTTCTCGGGATCGTGTCAGTTCACTGTTACAGACCAGGCCTCAGACCCAGAGGGCAGATATTTGTTTCTTAAAGGTACTTGGAAAGACAAACCTATCACTCTAGTGAATATATACTGTCCAAATTCTAAGCAAGTGCCCTTTATAAGGGAAGTATTACTGAAACTTACTTCCTTTCGCAAGGGCCTCTTGATTCTGGGGGGGCATCTAAATGTGGCTCTTAATCCTCTACTTGACACATCGAACGGCGCGTCCGCACTTCCGTACACGGCTTTACGCCAGATTAAATTACAACTAGCATCCCTGACACTTCACGACACATGGCGAACTCTCTACCCGCAGGTTAAGGATTTTACTTTCTTCTCCTCTCCTCATAACCGCTACTCGAGGTTGGATTACCTATTTGTGAGTCAAGCGGATCTGCAATACGTTCAGAATGCTACCATAGAGAATATGGTTATTTCAGATCACTACCCGATCACGTTGACTTTGAGCTTTCCCCAAAAAGAATTATCCTCAAAGATGTGGACATTGGACACTTCCCTCCTAATCGATGTAGGGGATCTGGCCGAGATTAAAAAGACGATAGCAGAGTACTTCCAGTTAAATGACACTCCAGACACCTCCCCAATGACTCAGTAGGAGGCCCACAAGAGTGTGGTGAGGGGACACCTGTTGGCTCTGGCCACCAGGAAGAAAAAAGAAAGGGCTAGAACAGTGAAAGAGTTATCGAAAGGATAACCACACTGGAAGCTAGAGTTCAGCATAGACAGACTCAGACTAAACGATTGTTCTATGAACAAGCCAACAAACTGGGGAAACTCCTAGCGAGGTTTACCCAAAACAGTAACCTGACACACACTGTTCACCATATAACAGACTCCACAGGTGTAAAACACACCAAAACCGACAGCATAGCCAAACAATTCCACCACTTCTACACCAAGTTATATGACATCAGAGGGGGCTCGGTAGGCAATGATGAGGACAATGCACGCAGAACTGCAATTAAGGACTTTCTAACCCAATATAGCCCCGAATCACTCTCTATAGCAGCAAGGCTAGAACTAGAGAAACCAATCTCAGTAAAGGAATGGGAGGAAGCGTTAAAGAGCATGCAGCCCGGCAAAAGTCCAGGCCTGGACGGTTTCCCGGCTTTATATTACAAGAGTTTCGCAGACATCTTAGCCCCGGGTTTCCTTAAAGCCTTCAACATGCTAGCAAATACCTCCCACTCTTCAAGCTCTCTTTTAGAAGCCTACATTGCAGTGATCCCCAAGGATAATAAGGACCCAGATAGAGTAGCCAACTACAGGCCAATTTCTTTACTTAATGTCGACGTCAAATTATTCTCCAAGATATTGGCCAATAGACTGAGCCATCACATCTCAATGTGGATCGGTTTGGACCAAGTTGGGTTTGTTCCTGGTAGGGAAGTCAGGGACAACACAACTAAGGTATTGAATTTACATCACTGGCTCGTCTCAAATAAACGGGAAGGTTTCTTCTTGGCTATGGATGCGGAGAAGGCATTCGACAGGGTTGCCTGGGACTACATGGAGGAAGTCCTGAAAGCTGTGGGTCTGGGAAATGGAATGCGAGCCTATATAGGGGCCCTCTATGCTAGACCTACGGCCAGAGTCAAAGTCAATGGGTACCTGTCGGACGCCTTCTCCATCCATAATGGGATGAGGCAGGGATGTCCTTTGTCCTCGCTTTTATATATTTTGACCTTAGAACCCCTCCTGAGATGTATTCGTGCTATTCCTGCTATTAGTGGAATTCACATTAAGGACAAAGAATTTAAAATTGCGGCCTTCGCGGATGACATCTTGCTATTTCTATCATCCCCGCAAGTGACTTTACCTAACGTCATGTCGGTGCTTGAAGAATTCAAATATATCTCTAACTTACAAATTAACTACTCAAAGTCTTTTGCATTGAATGTCTCTTTGCCAACGAGCATGGTGCAGCAATGTCAGGCCAGCTTCCTCTTCCAGTGGAAGGCTGAGGCTATCACATACCTGGGCATACAACTAACAGGCAATTTTGAGGAACTCTATAGGAAGAATTTCTTAGTGGAGTTACAGTACATTCAACAAGACCTCAAACGGTGGGATACCCCTGCCATCTCTTGGTTTGGTCAGGCCTCCCTTATAAAAATGAATGTCCTCCCACGCTTATTATATAAAATGCAAACGCTTCCCATTCCTCTACCGCCTTCCTTCTTTACGACATACAAAAAAATATGTAGAACATTTCTATGGGGGGACAAACCAGCCCACATAGGATGGCAGAAACTAGTGATTCCTAAACTGGATGGAGGAATAGGCCTGCCTGACATACAGCGCTACTATTATGCGATACTCCTGTCTCGAATTCTGGATTGGAAAATACACTCTCAGTACAAGGGGTGGGTTGCTCTGGAGCATCATATTGCCGGGGTTGACCTTGGAACTGTGCCTTGGTTCCCTCAGAAGGACATTCCGGCCTCCGTGGTGGAACACCCTCTAATTGGTACTACTTTACAGGTGTTTAGGAGGGCATGTAAAGCTTATAGCGTAACAGGGAATCTCTGCCCTATAACCCCTCTTAGGAGTAACCCAGCCTACTCACCAGGTATGTCCACATCTTTCCTGAAAGCGGAGTGGCCTTATGCGGAGATGCAGGCCAAACATTTTTTCTAGGGATGAGGTTTAGGCGTCAATCAGAACTAGCTGAAATCTCGAATACGTCCACATTCCCCACTTGGATCTACACTCAACTAAAGCATTTTATAGACAAACCCCATCACAGGGACCATTTGACAAGACCCCCTACGGTATTTGAGGCTTTGTGTTCAGAATCATGTCGTTTCAGCCTTATACTCCTCGATGTTTGGGAACGTGCGTAATCTCTTGAAAACCGAGCAGGATTTCTGGGAGCGGTCACTTGACATAGAAGTTGTTGAGACTAATTGGGACCAAATATACTTGTATTTACACAAAGGCTCACTAAATGTCAGTGTCCAGGAAAATGGGTATAAACTGAAAACGAGATGGTATAGAACCCCTGACATGATCCACAAATTCATGCCTTCAATCTCAGAGAAGTGCTGGAGATGTGGGACAGACAGGGGAACATTCTTACATATCTGGTGGCAATGCCCCCTGATCCAGCCTTACTGGCGGATGGTGCATGACATGATCCTGAGGGTAACAGCGACCTAAATAGAATTCTCACCGGAGCAATTCCTTTTACATCTTTCCAAAATCTCCAAAAAATCATACTTCAAATCATTGCCTAAGCATATGGTCAATGCGGCACGTATGTGTGTACCGAAACATTGGAGGTCGATATCCATACCCTCCTTGAGGGAGTGGGCCAATCGCTTGAACCACATAGAAACCATGGAGGAATTGATTCACATAACCCAAGATGACCTTATCTGCTTCTCCGATACATGGGCACCATGGCGCGAATATAAGCAATCTCAAGAGTATAGGTCTCTATTATAGGTAAGGGACTATTTGGTCCCTCACTAGACTTGCAACTCGGACCAGCCTGGATATCAGACATCGTGGAGGGGAGGCTGGCAATGGGTGGAGAGGGTTGTTGGTGGTGTTCCCACCCCCTCCTTGCCCTAATCCCCCTCTCTCCCCCCCATCCTCTCCCCCCTTGCTCTTTTCAAAGCCCTTTTTTTTTTTTTTTTTCTTTTCTCTCTCTCTCTTTCTTGTCTCTCTTCTTTTGTCTTATAGAGCATTACCTTAACTTCTGTAAGTAAGGGCAATCATACGAAGTCAGAGGATGTTGGTCAGACAGTGGAGACTGAGAGATTCACATAATCTTATGTTGCAAGATGTTGTATGCTTTTGGCCACATGTGTGATCTGTCTATATGCTCTCCACCTATTGGAATATTCTGATGATGTACCAGGAATATAACTGTATGTACATTTCTGTGTGAAACTTTTTGTACAGTTTAAAAAAAAAAACTCAATAAAATGTTTATGGATTAAAAAAAAAAAAAGAAAGAACATTTTTAAACGAAATTCTACTAGTGTATGGGCAGTTTTACCGTGTGGATGGAGAAATCTCCATAGCCAGCTATATAAATCCTGTATAATAATAATATTCAGGCAGCTACGGCTCCGGGTATTGCTTGCAGGGCCACCCATGGCTAAAATTTCATCCAATTCAGCAGGCTTTACTGCTGGCTCCTGCTGTGTCTGAGGAGGTGATGGTGATAAGGAAGGTACCATTTGACTCATCCTTAAGCCTTCTATCTGGGGAGAGCCTATTTAGCACCTTTTAGCAGATAAGGTTAACTTTAAAAAGATTTGTGTCATCAGCCGGTGATGTGGGTGGCTGGCTGGCTCCAAAAATGCCTGTACAAGGGCCAATCCTGAGAACATGGTTTCCTGGGAATACCTAGAAAAAACATGAAAAATTCTCCTAGAAAGGGTATTATCATTACTGGAACAAATTAGAGCTTGGAATAATGGAGATTTATATTTCTATATACAATGGGCCACTTGTAAATGTGACTGCTTTTTATACTTGGCTCACCATGAGGCAAAAAAGTGTAACAGAAAAAATAAATGTCATACAGTTTACTCTTTTGAAGCATATACACATATGGAGGTTTTTTCCTAGCACACCCCCTCCTTATGGATATCTTCCAATAGTCATATTAGTAGAGCACAGGAATGCCTCTGGCTTAGCAGGGGTTAACCCAGTCCCATTGCTGCCCTTCTGCATTATGTGTGTAATGGGCTGCTATTTGGATGAACTCAGCAGTGCAGCAGAGTAGGCGACGACGTGTGCTGTTCATAATACCAATGCACTAAAGTTCAATGCCACTTAACTGCAAGAGCTTTAACCATATGTTTGTTCTCAGGATTACACAGTAACTTCAGGCAACAAAAGCCAACCAGCGAACAGCTATCACTATCCAGGAAAATATGACGACTGTGCTAGAAGTCCATTTAAATTTTATTGAAAGTCCCAATGCCTGACTAAGCAGGGCTTTCACAAGGTCTTTGGGCAGGATTGCACCTTATTAAAAGCCATTCTATAAACTCTTAAGCTGGCCAAACGTGGATCGAAATGTTGAACCGACCGAATTTCAGTCCAGGAAGGTTGTACAGAAGGTGAACTTGCACCTTAAACAAGTGTCCCCTCTATTCTTATTCTGGTGACAACTTTTAATTTTGGATTCTCCATCACTTTTAGTCCTTGGGATACAGGTCACCTGGAGGTGTTCTGTACACAGCATGTGTACTGACCACTCCCCAGAAACATAATTTTCTGCTTGTGTGATTGGCTCACTGACTTTCCCAGAAATCTGCACTAAGATACAAGTCAGATATCAGGCATCCCCTGGAACAATAATGTCATTTTTGGTGAGGAAATCACGTCTAAAGGGATGCAGGCCCTGCAGCTTTCCTCATTAGTGCCCTGCAGGTGCACAGCTGATTGATAATTATTAAACCACTCCCATTAGATTCACTGTGCATAAGGATACAGACAAACACACATGGATTTCTTTAGACTAACAAAAAGTAGGAATCTGCAACAAAGTTTGTTATAATCCTTGCAATGTACATAGATTACCCAGAGTGGATGTTTTTTTCCTCAACAAAAGTGGAATTACGCTTTAAAGTGATACTAAAGGATTTTTTTTAAAATAACAAACATGTCATACTTACCTGCTTTGTGCATTGGTATTGAACAGAGCAGCCCTGATCCTCCTTTTCTTGGGTCCTCCATCGGCACTCCTGGCTCCTCCCCCTGCTGAATGCCCCCAGAACAAGCAGCTTTCTATGGGGGCACCCGTGCATGCTCACCCCCCAGCCCCATTCTGTGTGACACACAGAGTGTGGCTCAGCCCCACCCGCTCCTCACTGGCTGTGATTGACAGCAGCAGGAGCCAATGGCTCCCACTGCTGTGTCTAAGCCAATGAGGAGGAAGAGGGATGGGAGAGCAGCTGCTCTCATGTGCATCACTGGATCGAGTTCGGACTCAGGTATGTATAAGGAGAGCTGGGGAGGAAGGAGCTACACACAGCATGTTTTTTACCTTCATGCATAGAGTGCATGAAGTTAAAAAAAACCTTCAGCCTTTGGAACCACTTTAATTTTAAATGTTTAGATCTGGTATATACTAAGAATTGGACAGTATGAATTAGCAATTTGGTCTTTCATTAATTTAGATTTTTTTTTTTTTATTTACTACTTAAATAAATGTTCTTGGAGGCAGAGCATGCTCCTCAAATGATCTCTGCGTGGACATGAACTACAACTTCCAGGTCATATTCTGGGTGATTGAGTCATCATAGACTCCACGATAACTCACTGGCCAGTGAATCAGCCCCATGTCGTCACACTCATGTCTCATGGAAGGTCATCATCATCATCCCTACCAGATGCAGACGATTTATATATAATCCATTCCGGCGAGTGTACAGGCAGCAGCCTCTGTATCCTTCATCATAGAAATAAATACATGTAAAATAGAGAACTGTGTATAAGACATGCAATCATGAACTTAAAAATCAATCAAAGGATTAATCCACATAAACCTTGAGACCGGATTCACACATGCTGCGGCCGCGGCTCACAACAGGGGGTCCGGTGCATCCCTGTTCACCGGTTCAAGTGCAAAACAGGTCCGAATTTTTGTTTGAATTTGCAGCTGAATCAGAACCAAAGATGCACAGGACCCTTTCCAAATGCGGACCGAGGGCGCCCCGGAGGTGGGTGAACTGGATCTATTGTGAGCCAGGCACACTTTCCTGTCATGCGAATTGGATGTTGGGAAACCTGCATCCAATTTGCATAAGTGTAAACCCAGCCTGAATATTATACTAATTAAAAAGCCAGCCTACATAAAGTTGACTTTTGGTATGTATTTAATGGATGCTGGTTGGCTGAATCTCTCTAGAATCACTCATCTCTCTTGATGTGCAGTAGTGGCATTTCTTTGCTTTCTGTATTTGCCATTGGCCATCACTCCTGCTCCTTCATTCTACATAATTACAAATTGGAAGAGCGAGCTCCACTAATAATCACTGACTACTAAGCTAGGAACCGAGGGGCAGTAGTTGCCTGATTTCCTTAGGACGGCCATAGACACACCGATTTTCTTTTCTGGGGTTGCAGTGAGTGAAGATGGGGGAATCCCTCCCACAGAGCCATTGTGTTCTCCAGACTGGGGGATGTCGTCCCCACCGGGGGAACACAGTGTTTACTGCTAGCAGCTATAATAGCCGCTAGCAATAATCACATGTAAAATCCGACAGGTTGGTTGTGCCAAGTTGATTAATCAACTCGGGTACATTCATGGTTCGAATCTTGGGCGGTCCCTGCTGAACCGGCCGAGGTTCGAACAATCTATGGCCAGCTTTAATAGCTCATAGAGCCCATTAGCATCCCTCAGTAAATTAAATTGGGAGGACAGATGTGTTTTTCAGTTTTGGGTGGACTAATACTGTAGTATTATTAGCCATATCCATGAGTACTAAGATTACTTTTTTTAATCACTGAAAGTGAAAAGAAATCCCACGTTATGGGTGGTCACCAGAACAGGAATAGCAGGGAATTCTTCCAATGACTGGGCTATTTCTGGTGACAAACAGGCATACGGGCAGCACAGTGGCACAAGTGGTTTCGCCTAGCAATGCTAGGGTTTGCCAATTTGAATCCCAACCACAGCACAACCTGCCTGAAGTTTGCAGGTTCTCCCTGTGCCTTTGTGGGTTTCCTCCGGGTATACAGTTTCCTCCTACACTCCAAAGGCACGCTGGTAGGTTAACTGGCCCTAGTATGTGTGTGTATGAATGTGTGAGTTAGGGACCTTAGATTGTAAGTTCCTTGAGTGCAGGGACTGATGTGAATGTATAATTATCAGGGCTGGTGCAAGGATTTTTGACACCCTAGGCGAAATTTCATTTTTCCGCCCATTGGCTCCACCCCCTTGCTCTTCTCATGTGACAGGAGGCAGCGATATATAGGAAGCATTGGCTCTGCTTCCTCTAGCGCTGGCTCCAGTGCTGCGCTGCGCTTTTAATTACACTACCAGTTGGACAGAGCAGCTGCCTGAGACTGAGTTAGTTACATGCTGCAGCCTGCAGAGCATGCAGACGCAGAGGGAAACCAGCGGCCGAGCGCCCCTAGGCAGCAGTGCGCCCTAGGCAGCTGCCTAGTTTGCCTAGTGGTAGCACCAGCCCTAACAATTATGTAAATTGATGTTGCTATATGAGTACCTGCAATAAATTCCCTAATGTTAGAGAGATTTTCTTTTACTTCCTGTTCTGACTATAGGACAAGAAGTGAAGGGAAATTTCCCCAATGAGACAATTATGGATAAAAACTGACAGGGGTTATAAACCCTCAATCTACCCCCCCCCCCCCTTCGGTGAGCTGATAGCCTCCCATGGCTTCCAATACCATCTCTATGCTGATGACAC
>BLSH010053235.1:960577-978648 GCA_018402905.1 Glandirana rugosa | reverse complement strand
AGAGAATGGAAGAGGCTTGGAAGAAGTCCTGGAGACAAGCAAGGAATGAGGTGACAAGGGAGCTAGAGAGCAGGAGGTCTTGGGAGGAGCGAACAGGACGATTTGGTTGGTATTTTGAGATCACGTTAGAGATATAGCTGAGGGCCCGGTTGTGGATGGCTTTGTAAGTTACTGTTAGTATCTGGTGGATGAGCCTGGCAGCCACGTTCATGATGGACTTGAAGGGGGGGGGGTAGCCTATTTAGAGGTACGCCAATGAGGAGGGAGTTGCAGTTGTTGAGGCGAGAGATGACCAGGGAGTGGATTAGAAGCTTTGTGGTGACATTGGTTAGGAAAGGGCGTATCTTGGAGATGTTGTGGAGGTAGAGACAGCAAGCTTTGGACAGCTATTGGATGTGGAGCCAAAAGGATAGTTCAGAGTCCAGGATTACACCTAGGACTTTGGCATGGGGGGGGGGGACGGGTTTATGGTTGAGCCATTGATTTTGACAGAGAAATCAGGGGAAGTGGCACGTAGGGGAGGAAATCTCATAAGCTCCGTTTTGGATAGGTTGAGTTTGAGGAAATGATGTGACATCCAAGCTGATATATCTGTTAGTAAGTTGGTGATGCATGAGGAGACAGATGGAGTGAGTTGGGGGGTGGAGAGGTAGATTTGGGTGTCGTCCGCGTAGAGATGTTATTGAAAGCCATATAACTTGTTCTGCTTCAGTCCCTTCCTATAACTTTATCATATCGATTCAGTACCTTCCCATAACTTTATCGCACCGATTCATTCCTTCCTATAGTTATTATGGAAAATGAAAGACGAGCACTCATCCTCCCTTGCATTATTTTAAACATTCTGGCTTTAAATGAGAAAAATACAGACAGATATAGTTTAGTAGATTAATCCGGTTTCAGCTCTGTGGTAATGCTTCCCCTGTCTAAAAATACTTGTTATAGAGCTGTTTTGTATGGCAGTTGATCACCACTTTTAGTGAAAACCTTCATTATCTGCAATATGGAAAATCATTTTGAGTTCAATCTTTGCTTCTTGTTACAGTTTAAAGCTTTAAAGTATGGACAAAAAAGTTTGTTGGGACATTAGCTAGGTGCCACTAAGGTTCTTCAATGTGTACCTTACTGATGGCTGTTTCTTTACAAATGTTACTGACGTTCAGCCTCTGATGGTGTTGTCGCTGCTGAAATTCTGTCAGGGGAACTGTCAGTAGGGGCTGGAGTGCAGGGATCACAGAGGGTTGCTTGTTTGCTACTGCACTCCTAAAATTTGTGGGAAAAGGGAAAGCACATTTTTTTTTTTGTTTTTTTTAATATAACGCTTTACTTTCGTGTGAGAAATGGATGTGTCTCGTTGCTTCTTTTATAATCCTAAAGCCTATATTTGTTGGTAGACTACCTACGTTTTCAACTATGAGGGTGGGGTTAACTAAACTTAAAAATAATTGTGGTCCTACTTGTCCGCTCTTACTGTTCCATGCTCGCAAGAGTGTTTATGCCTAGTGCCTGTGTTGTTGGGGACATCAATCTGCCATTTTATCTAAATGGGTGGTGCCCTTTTAAAAGAAGTGATGAACAGCAATCAATGGTACTTAAGTCTAGTACACACGGGTTGAATGTCAGGCAGCATTGGTTAGTTTAATAGAAACCGGCAGCTGGTCTGACAAAAGCCGGCCGCTGGGTCAGCTCTGCCATTAGGCGGAGTAGGCGGCCGCCTAGGGTGTACTGCCGCCTAGGGGCGCCTGGCCACTGTTGATCTGTCACTGGCTGCTCTGCATTGATTCATGTAAAAACGGACACTGTCTGACTGAGGTAATGAGGTTGTATTATCACATGACATTTACAAGGCTGTATTTGATGGGGCACAGGTGTGAAGCTGTATTGATCGGTGCTGGTGAAGCTCTACTTGATGGGCACTGGTGAGGCTGAATTTGATTGGGGCTGATCATGTTGCATTTGATTGGCGCTGATCAGGCTGGGCAGGGCAAATGGGGTGGAGTCAGGGGTGGAGCCAAGGGGTGGCAAAATGAGGTTTTGCCTAGGGTGTCAAAAATCCTTGCACCAGCCCTGGCCGGCCAGCTTCTTTCTAAGGGGCGTGGCTGAAAAAGGTCTGCCGACCAGATCCCAGAGCACTGACCAAAGTGTTCTGGCGTGGGGTGGCGATGGCGGCGGGTCCCGTCCCTCTGTCAGAACACAATAGCACAGCAGGGAGGATTGCTCTACTAACATTGGATTGTTAGTACAGCGGCTCCAACTTGAGCTGGGTTGAACGAAAAAAAACTAGTAGTTTTATATGAGGCTTAAAGGAGTTGTAAGGGCCGAAGTTTTTTTTTATCTTAATGCATTCTATATTCTATGCATTTAGATAAAAAAGCTTCTGCGTATAGCAGCCTCCTCAGCACTCCCCTAATTACTTACCTGAGCCCCATCTCTCTCCAGCGATATCCATAAATGTCTAAGCCATCCGGGACACTCCTCCTGATTTCCTGAGACACAACAGTGGCGCCACTGGCTCTCGCGGCTGTCAAAGGCAGGCAGCCAATCAGGGGAGAGATAGGGCGGGGCCCGGTCAAGGCTCTGTCTGAAGGGATACACGGAGCTCTTACTCAGCTCGGGTGCCCCCATAGCAAGCTGCTTGCTGTGAGGGCACTCAATAGGAGGGAGGGTCCAGGAGCAACAGCAAAGAGGGACCTGAGAAAAGGAGGATCCGGGCTGCTCTGTGCAAAACCACCATGTTATTAAAAAAAAAAAAACCCACAAGACTTTACAGTCACTTTAATGCTGCATACAAGGTTCAAGCTGTCGCTGCATCACTAACCACCCACATCTGCATTAATATATAAATGCAGTCATTTTCTGGGCGGGGGACTTTTTTTTTTTTTTTGGCAACGTAGACTGCAAAGCTTTGCAACCGTGATCAGTGCATCGGGGAGGCAATACCAGGCTCTGCGGTACAGACTTTTAGTTAGAGAACTGGGGAAAGTATCAATGGACTGAAAGTGGTGCTGACCACTGAGAACAAGTAAATCTGCTGCTGTGGAACAGGAGACTTGTAGTTCATTCATTCACAGATCTCTTGTCAGCTGTAGCATTGTGCAAACAAGGTGTTGACCTTTAAACACTTGTGTGTACTTGGCCTTACAGTGAATAATTCAATTGACCAGTTTTTAGGCATCAAGAATCACAGATTGCTGGCAGTTAGTCCACTTTTCAGGGTGGGCCTGAAGCCTCCTTGTGATTCCATGGTATAATGTTTCACGTTGGGTGGGGAGTATGGCACAGCTGTGGCGCTCTTCCACAGAGGAAATCTAGTCCTGACAATCATTAGTAACCACAGTTACAATTTGTTGGGAATTCCATGGCCTGATCTCTGATCAGCAAGTAGTAGAAAGTCTTTTGATAATAACCCTTTTAATGCGGCATGTAGGACTAGCTTTGAGGGAAATGGCACAAAGTTACTTGTAACAAAATAAAAAGCATATTTGCAACATAAAATGATCGAGATACCTTTTATTACATCTGCAATATATTTTTCAGAATTTTATTTGATAATTTTTTTGCAATATTTTTTTTTCTAAGCACATGGCTGCTTCCTGTAAAGAAAATGTGTCATGAAAAATAAAATGTCTGTGTCACATCCATAAATTCCTTGCACACCTTGTACTGGGGCTCATGTTGCCTGCAGTGACTGTGTGACCGCATCACCTCCCACCCGCTCCTCACACCCAGCAAACCAGCTGTGTGCATGTGACCCCTGCTGCCTGTTATGCTTGGAATTGATTCCAGCATGTGTGTGTGTTTAGGGGCCATTGTCACGGCAACAAGGAAACAGCTGGATGAAAGGGGCATATTGTGCATACAGCATAGGGTGTGGATGGAGATTGGAGGGGGAGGGGAGTTTCACGACTTACAACAAAATAGTAGGTGAAGGGAGTACATCATGGATCATATGTGAAATGCTATGGTTTATTGTAAATCATAGTCTGAAATATTTTAAAGAAGAAACCTGAAATCTGATCAGTTTACACTTTACTTTAATCTACATGCAATTGTTAAACCATTTTATATAGGAAGAAATGGGAACACAAGGGTTGATAGGAACTAGGCAGTTTCTACTCTTAGGAGGAGTATAGCCAGCAAGGTTGTAAAAAAAAAAAAAATTAAAAAAATTGCAGGGCACTGCCCACCACTATTCTTAAAATGCGTTTTTATGCCTTCCTTTAATTTTCTGAACTTGAGATGGAAGTAAAGCCTCACACATACATACATACATACATACATACATACATGACAGCTCAGGTCAGAGCCGCTGTACGAACAATCCAATGTTACTGCAGCAATCTCCCCTGCTGTGCTATTGTGTTCAGGGGGGCGGCCATCCCCGCCAGAACACTGCGCTCAGCGTTCTCTGCCATTGGCTGAGAGCACTAATTAGGAGCCACTCGACAGACCTTTTTTAAGCCAGGAACCTTCAAATGGCTGGCTTCTGTTGGACCAGCTGCCATACACACCTTGTCTACTCGGCTTAAAGCGGTAGTAAACCTGCCTAAGAAAAAAAAAAAATCCTGCAAGACCATAGCATAATGTGTTGGTATGCATCGCATACTAACCTTTTCTGAAATACTTACCTTAGAACGAGGCCCCCGATGCCCGACACTGTCGGCACTGAGGGAGCTGACACGATGGTCCTCTTCTTCTTCCAGGTACACAGCTCCGGCGCTGTGAGTGGTCAGAGCCGCGTGACGTCACTCCCACGTGGGAGCTCTTCATTCCGGCAGCCAGCTTCTGGCCGCCTAACGTCAGCGGCTGCATGCAGGGCTAAAATCTCTGAAACCATGTAGGTTTAGGAGATATTAATTTTACCTACAGGTACTGCGATCAGAAATGACGCAGAGGTGATCAAATACCACCAAAAGAAAGCTCTATTTGTAGGGGGAAAAAAAGGACGCAAATTTAGTTTGGGTACAACGTCGCATGACCGTCTAATTGTCAGTTAAAACGACAGTGCCAAATCGCAAACAGTGCTCCGGTCCTAAAGTGGGAAATCCTTCCGGGGCTGAAGTGGTTAAGCTTTGACAGAATAACCTGGAATCTGATTGTTTTAATGCAGGGCTGGACCAGATTTTGCAGTCTCCAGTTTATGTAATCCTGTACACCCTGGTGTTTGATTTACTAAAAGTTCCCACTACTTTTATAGAAGATGAACTTTTTTTTTTTTTTCCCTAGTGGTCGGCCATGAAGAGGATGAGGACTATTCCGTCATAATATACAATTCTGCTCTGTATAAATATACCTTACTTAACCAATTCTCCTCCTACTGGTATAGAAGTTTTAGAAAGTTATAATGGGATGCTGGGGTCTGTCTTGGGTACATGCTTAGTGCATTTATTAAATTTTTTTTCTGAGATTCACTATGATCTGAGCTGGTCATACCACAATATTTTTCATTTATGGGAAGTAGACACCCAAATATACATAAATTTAATTTTTTTTGTATGTCTGCGAGCTTTGAAGTTCTAATTTCACTTTGCATTCCAGAACTCCCCTTTGTGCGTCTCTACGGTCATGTAACAGCTGTAGGAAGCTCTGGCGAGATCTCGGTAGTTTGGCTCCCAACTTGTTTTTTGTGGCTAGTTACACTAGGGGATGATACGTGTTCAATCTGGCAGAAATGCAGCATTTTGCAGGGATGAATGCCGAGCAATGGCGATGAGGAAAGTCAGAAGTGATTCCTTTATCCCTGAGCCTTCCCTCCTTTAATGACAGAGCCTTCAGATTCCAATCTGCTGTTTTTCTCTCAGTTGTGTCCCCAGGTGACCCGTGAGTGAGAACGTGGCATGTTCATTACCGTTACACACATGAAGAATAAACCATTTTTCTCTGGAGTCTGGTCGGTGACCTAGAGAGCAGTTTACCTAAATAGATTTCTTATTTGTTTAACTTTTTGTACCCCTTTCAGTCAAAATTTGGTTCCACTGGCTCTTAGGGTTGAAAGGACTGGCACATTTTGTAGTAAGTAATTTAAGTAATGTTTTCATTTATGATCACAGATTCCAAACCACTGATATGTTTTGTGTTTAATATTTTTCGTCTCTTGGTATAGCGCTTGGCAATCACTAAAAAATAATTTGTATGTAGAAATGGGTGAAAAAAACCCTTTCATTCTCCAAATGTAATATTGAACATCAATAAACTGTACTTTTTCCGTGTGATAGGGATTTATACATGCGTTCGATCGTATGTTCACTTGATATCCAGTAAATAAGTATTACATTGCCCTAGACTTTCCAGACTTGGTGTCACCGTTGTGGTCAAACTGCCTACTGTGACGTCTTTGTATCAGAAGGGACTTTATATCCTTGTTGGTGACTGTCAAAGTGCATGCTGGACCAAAGCCTGTATACATTTCAATCCTTCCTATTTGTCATTTAGTATTTTTTTTCTGTAAGGCTACATTCACACTTGTACGACAGACTCCAAAGTTGCACCGACTTTGGAGTGCAACTTTGCTGCAAGCAGGGCCGGCTCTACCACTAGGTGGAGTAGGCGGCCGTCTAGGGCGCACTGACGCCCAGGGTGCCAAGCCCCTGTCCGTATACTACCCCAGCCTGTCCATATATCTGCAGACCACGGCTGGCATACTTGCAACTTTTAATGGTTGACATTGAAGTCTGTGGTTGCATGAAAGTCGGACCAAAGTAGTGCATGAACTACTTTAAAGTTGTTGCAGCTTTAAGTCACACATATATGAATGGTTATCGTTGGAAAACATGGGGAAGGACTAGTCATGCAACGTTGATGTCCAAAGTTGCATGGCAAGTCGCACAAGTGTGAATGGAGCCTTAATCCTAGCTAGAGGCAATGAAGATAAAGCAATACTTTTTTTATGAACTAGAAAAATGTTGGACTATGTACTTCTGGCACTCTTTTGTGTTATGGCACCACCAGCAGTATGCGCAATTTTGTGTTTTAAGTTAATAGGGAGGAGCAAAGTTGAGCGTTGTTGGCAGACACTCATGGTTCGGCTTATCTTTGGAAGTAACTACAGTCAGGAATGACTTTCTGAATTGTCCTGGCTATTAGTTTACATCAGTGTTTCTTGACTAGGGTTCCTCCAGAGGTTGATAGGGGTTCCATGGGCAACGAGCAATTTCTGCCTCTCAAGTAAGTTCCCGCTGACTTTATTAATCTTTTTAGCTATCTGTAATGGGATACTTCTTCCCAATGACCGCAAGTGTAAGGAGCATTCTTCCCACTGAATATAACACTAATGTATCATGAGTTGTAGCCATAGCAATTTTTATCAGGGGTTCCATGAGACTTCCTCTGTGTTAAAAAGGTTGAGAAAGGCTGGTCTACATGGTAGCTGGCTGGCAGTGTAGGATGTCCTTCATAAACATTGAGTATGGTAGAATTGAAGCCTTAGATGGGCCTGCAATGAAACAACATTAGTTATTTTTTTGGTAAAATATTGTAACTAAAATATGATGGCTGGTAATGTTTGGTGCTTCCTTCCATATAGATTTAGATCCTTATGTTTCTATTTAAAACATAGGCATGCTGCCCATGGATTTCAGCATTTGGAATCCTCATTGTGTAAGATTTAAAGGGAGTTTTGAACCTAATTTTTGTACCCTCACGAATGATGACACTGACATGTGAGCCGTAACTTTTTTGTCAAGAAAGCCCATTTGGAAAACCATGCTTTGCTCAAAGCTGCATTGTAGAATAAGCAAATATTGTCTAAATACACGCGTCTTTTGTATTCTTCCTTGAATCTTGGGGTGCTTTGGGTATTTCTTCCAGATCTGTGCAGTAATCAAGTGTAAAACGTTGCCTCTGTGCAGGAGCTTCATGTAACAAAGACCAGTCATTGCTGCTCTCTCTCCTTTTGCAGAGTGACAGGTCGTGTCTCCGTCCCCTGCTGTCATTTTCTGCAGGTGGCCTGTAGTGGACTGGGCCCGCTGGGGCTCTGCTTTCTGCACAGGCATGTACAGCACAGTGGTGATGTCTCCACTACAATTGCAATGCAACTTTTGGGTTTGCAAAGGCATTTGGTACACACTGTGGACTTATATCCTTTGTGACTATTGGGAAATATTTTTAAATGCAAGTTCTGGTGCCTATAGTTCAGCTTGAAGATGGAGCCACTGCATGAGATCACAAGCTCATTCAGTGCAGTCCTGAGTGCTGCTGACAGGCTTCTCTTGCTGCTTGGCGTATTTTGGCAGAGTTCTATACTTTGGAGCAGCTCCCAGCCAAAGATGTTTTTGTTGCTAAGACTTTAACTCCACTACTGCTAGAACAACCTGTGGGACAACGCTTTGTTTTTTTTTTTTTTGTCCTGTGCCTTTGGCTATGAGTGTTTTAACTTTAATCCTTAGCAGAACAATGCAGCTAACTTCATTATATAGTACATTGTAATTTTAATTTTTTGTTCCTTTTTACTTGTACACTTTTTGCTTTTTTTAATGTTTTAGCCAACTTGATTAACACTTTAACTCAGTGCTCTGCACATTTTTCTCTGGGCTGTAAAAACACTTATCTGAAATTGAGTGATGCTTCTGTGACATTTGGCATATTCTAGCAATATTTCGTGCAATGGCCATAGACTGGTGCTTAGCTTTGCTTCTTGACTTTAAAAAAGGGTAAATCAACTTTTAAAATGTAGTTACCTTTTTTGACCTAACCCCTACTTGGCTGCATACTTGCTTAAATCATGTCTAGTCGATTCCCACCACAATGTTTTCCTCTGCCTGGCCAGGACCCTTTTTCTCGCCATGCGCACATGCAGTGAAACCCCATGGCTTTTTACGTTCTGAGCATCTCTTGCATTGGGAGATAGCATTATAAAAAAAAGGTTTGTGTCTCTCACTAGTGGTGCCTCCTGGGTGGGACAACTCATGAACCAGTGCTGCAGTCTGCTCATGCCCATTGGCCACCTTTTCATATCACTCTTGGAGCCTGAGATGACCCCATTCCCCCTTTGAATATCCAATGAGAAAAAGACAGTCTTGCTCTGCAATGAAGCAGATCGAAGACTTGGGACCTGGACCATGTAATGTGATCAAGTATATATGGTGCTTTTAGAGGCTGGGGGTGGTTTATTTATGTCCACCAATCAAATGTAAGAGTAATTTGCAAGTGGAAGAATTAAATTGGGATCTGCAAGTTGTTCCTTGTTAATATGTGAGTGCTGGGCAGGGCTCTGTTAGAAACCCCAAATTAGCCCTGATTTACTTTAACCAAAGGAATGTTACCTTTCTGTGGTTTAGCCAGTCATGAAAATGCAGAAGTGAAGATAATTAGTCTCTGGCAAGGTTTCTACCAAATCTCACTGATCGTATAGGGACTCTGTATATTGCAGATAATTAAACTAATTTGCAGGTTCCCCCACCACCCCATCTCACCATTGACTATCCCCCCCCCCCCCCTCTCTAAAAAATCCTATGCAGATATAGATTTTCTTAAAGCTGTTATTGGCATTGCAAAAGGTTAAACATGCCCTCTACCCCATCACTCCAGTAGAAGTCCTGGGGTCTGGTGTTGGGCCTAAACTGTGTGTGTAGATAGAGTGTGCATGTGTACTCATGCCCCCCCCCCCCACATATAGAAATATAAGATTTCTCTAGCGTGTAAAATCGGTCACATATTCGGTCCAGGTTGTGTTAGCCTGACTACTTTTTTTTTTATTACGTTTTTTTTTTACAGCCGGTTGGGAATAGATGCCATATACTGTAATTCAAACATGCATTTTCCTCCATGTCAGACAATTTGTGCATAAGGACTTGGCACCAAGTACCAGCTGTACTTTAACTTGTAGTTTAGTTTCCAGAGCTTGAGCATTCTGCCAACAAGATGTAGTGCTCCAAATGCGGGTCTACATCTCAGGTTCCAGTGGAAAATTGAGGTCAGCCACCCATTTATTCACATAGTGGTGGCTTGGAGGCATGGATCCACTATGGAGGGAGCCATATAGCAATAAGTTTAGACCCAGGGAATGAGTCATCTACAGTTTTGTTCCGAGTGTCAGGGTCACCACGCTAGGAGTTGAGATGATAGAATTTAAAAAAATGCTTCACCCACAGGTACATAAATAACTCTGTTGCAAGGTTTGTAGGTTTCAGACTCTTCTGAGGTAGCTATTTAGGTATAGGTAGCGTGGAGACAGGCAGCTTCCCAAATATAGCAACTGCAAGTAATTTTATGGTGTTCTATCTGGACAGGTACACTTGAAACCATTTCTGGATATAAAAATGCCATTCCACCACACTCTTGAAATATTGCCACCTTGAGCCATGACCTGTGTCCTTTCCACAGTTGCGGGTCAGGTTCAGTACTGCTTCCCTAGCTTATGTGTAGTTTATTTGGAATCATCTTTTTGGAATTTTCCCAGATCATTATGTTATGCTGACAGATATTTGTTGATCTGCCATTATGCATTGTTCTACTTTGGCCATTCCCAGTCAGTGTTTTAATAATGAGGTATTGCTATGGTTATACCCATTGTGCTTGTTTCCTTCCAAATACTTTAGGCATTCCACTACACAGTGATTTCATCTGGAGTCGCATCTAGAATTCCTTGCATGGTTATGTGTTATTTCATTGGGGTTCCTTGTGCACACCCCCCACCCCCCTCCTTTCCGGAGACCAGGGTTACAAGTCAGGAACTCTCCATAGGATAATGCAGCCATTTCCGGCCTTTCAGCTGAGATGTCTGTTTTGGAGAGAAGTAGAACAATGCATTTCTGAACATTAACCCTTCAGAACCTGGTTTGTTAACCTATATTGTTTTGCTAACCAAATTTCTATCCAGTAGAGGGAGGATGTTCTTGATGGTAGCTGGTTGCTATGCTGATGCAGTTGCCCAAGCATGCCCCCAGGCTGGAGGAAAAGGAAGCTTGTCTGTTTCCCGCAGGGAGGAGGCAGTCTAGGCCATCTCACCAAATGAGGCGATTGATATATGTCCTGATTTAAAGCTTTTGTGCTGATAAATTCTTTCTTGGCAGAATGACGAACTCATGACGGAAACTGCTACTCTTCCTTTCTTCCTTCTTTTCTTTAGCCGGCTATTAAATATCCACACGAAGCTAGCTTTTGTGGAATTAGTCACTGGCAGGGACTTGTAAAACATTTTTGTTGAAGTACGGTAATGTGCCACATAGCTAGCAAAAACTTTTTGCTGTTGCGTCAATGGAACCTGTGTTGGGAAAATATGGCTGCTATTCTGAATATGCAAGCGCTTTGACTGTCCTACAGATCCAAAGACTTCAACCTGGAAAAATATTGCAGATCAGGTGTGCTTGACTTCACCTGCTGCATGATTCATCTGAGTTGGTAATTTATAACTTTTATAACCTATTGAAGCCCAGACATTTAGCATTTTCTGAAGGCGGCCAACAATGACAGCCTATATCATTTATAAATTTTATCTTTAGTCCTTGATTCTTTTTTCAGGCACATATTAACCCACCTCCCACCCCCTGTAACCCATCCTGCAGATTTGTTTTTCCTTACCTTGTGAGATATGACATTCTCCAAAGTCTACTATCCTGCATTTAAATATGCACAACATCCCAAACTCAGGGACATAGTACACACATGGACTTGTTTACATCTTTAAAATCAATCCCCATTTTAAGCATTTTAAATTTTGCTTTGCCGATAATATCGCATTGTGCAGTGCCTGGCACACCTAATGCAAGGAGCAAATAATGCTACCATGTGCAAGCTTGCTTAGTTAGCTATTATGTATAGTTTGTCATGGTGATTACAACAAAAGCCATTTCATCAAGCAAACTTGTTGAATCTTCCAGTATTGCTTGGAGTCTCTTTGTGCGTATTATGAGCTTGGAGAGAGCAAAAGTCACTGATCAGACAGCACCTAATCATTGTGCTTTCATGAAGCTAACACAAGGCTCTGTTCATGGTGACAAGTTTAGTGCCTGGGGCGTTCTACTGCAGAATTGGAGGATTATTCATACAGTTTCAGAAAATGTCTCCATTCTGCTCTCAGTAGTTCATTGCAAGTCCTGTTATGCTGAATTATGGCAATTTGAAGTAAATTAAAGCTGAACTCCAGCCTTCCCTTCAGTCTTGCACAGTTGTACATGCTTATCTTCTGTACTGAAATTGCTTGCTTTGATTTTGCTGCATACTGTGATCACTAGAAGCTGCAGCAAGTCAGATAGAACTTGCCTCAATTTCCTGGCTGGAGGACATTCAGCATTATCTAGCCCTATCCTCCCCAGACTGTGACTGTCCCTGGTCAATCATTGGATTTTCAGTGCTTTTAGTTATGGAGGCTCAGCATCACATGTGGGCGTTATCTAGGGTTGTCTAGATGCAAGTACGGTCTTCCTGGGAAGGCCCACTTCTCTCAACTGACATCCATCCATCAATCAAGATATATTTTGATATTTAATAGCTAGTCCACTGCTTGGATGAGGGCTGTTGAGAAGTGTATTGAGGGAGGGTGTTGTGATGTTTTCAGAAAGCTATGTACAGCCCTTCCCATCGGCCATGATCTGCCTGCATTGCATAACGAAGAGCAGAGACCCAGTGATGTTTTTTTGTTTTGTATGTGTAGGCTTAAGCCAGCCATAAATAGATCGAAATTTGGACGGTCCCTGCTGAACCAGCCAAATTTCGATCCATGTACGAACTGGCTGGTTGTACGCAAGTCATCGATAGATTGACTTGTGTACAACCAATAGATGACTTGTGTACAACCAGGCTGTTGGGTTTTTCCCAAACAATTGGTGCTGCCAGCCACAGCCGGCAACGCTGATCATTACACTCTGGGAAGGATTCTCCCATCAGTGTGTTGATGGATTGACACTTTTTTTTTTTTTCTTAAGTTCAAACTGCTGGTTGAATGAACAAAAATGTATCCTGCATTGCCTACCGTCTCCTCCTAAAAATGTGAATTATTAAAGTGCTGTGTTTTTTTAATTAAGGTTTTCATAGCATCTGGTTGTATTGGGAGCCCCATCTCTGGTTAATTTCTATAGCCTATTACTGCTCCAGTGTTTTGAAGGATTTAAGTGGAAACTTGTCCTCTGTATGGATAGCTAATGAACAACGTTTTCTAACTTTTCCAATATCTGTGCTCCCCAACAAGCTTATTGAGGAATGGTTGTGTGCTACCTCAGCCTGTCACTGTTTGCTAATATACAGAAACTCTTGATTTGATTTGGGCATCTCATTTTTAAGTAGTTGTACGTATCACCTTAAACAAAGCATGCATCACCTGTGTTTAAGTTTGCTATGTGCTCCAGCACATCTCAGGTCATCAATACATCTGATGCTATGGAATGAGGCGGTGTATCTTGGATATTATTCCTTGTTAACAGGTCAACACTTTGCAGCTGCTCACATTGTTGAGCAATGAAGTGCACCTGTGGCTGCCTCAATTTTCTCAGCATTTAATAATGGCTCCTGTGAGGTACAGGTTAACGCTGGTTACAGGAGAGGGGAGGGAGCTTCCAGTCTGAACACCTGTCCATGCATCAAAGAAGCTTTCTTAAGTGTTAAACCAAGCATGACAAAAGGGTAATCAACTGAGCATAAGAGATTTTCATGAACATTCAGGAAAAGTTCCCTTTACTTGCATAGTCTATTCTTCTCACTAAGTATGGCAGAAGTGGTATAAAGCTTATTGCATGCTCAAATTGTTTGTATGTTACATTATAAACGTAAAGATTGCTATATATACATTTTGGAAATTAAACTGTAGTACTCTGTCATTCAGGCATGCAGTCGTATGCATCCACGTGTGGACACTGGTGGCTAGAAGTAAAAGAAAGAGATGGTGGGCCAGCTATTTTGTAGACCAGAGTATTCTGAGGCAAACATTGGACATGGTTACAAAGCACTGCATGATTTAGAGGGGATGATTAGATGGAGTATTAACCTATTCATGGTACACCACTGTCCTTGAACCCAATAAATAATCAGTGATTATGGACAGACACAACCATAAACACATCCTGTAGAGACATTCTATGCCAGTGGTTCTCAACCTCTGTCCTCAAGTACCCCCAATGGGCCATGTTTGCAGGTTTTCCTTTACTTTGCGCAGCTGCCTTAATCAATGTCAATAACATGGTATTGTTAAGAGCTATTTCATCTAAGGGATGTTCCCAAAACATGGCCCGTTGTGGGTACTTGAGGACTGAGGTTGAGAACCACTGATCTATACCACCAAAAGAATAAACCTGTCTGAGGTCAAAATTGGTACCATACTGACCCAACCAAAAACCTGAAGGCATCAGTCACTTGTGAAAAAGACTGAACTGTAAAAGTAGCATGTATTGTTGCCTTTCTGTTGACCTGTATCTTCAAACCTTCATGATTTGCTGCATCCAGTTGCTGCAGGTATTCCATACCTCCCACATGTGTTGAATACCCTCTCTTCCCTCTCTTCCCATCACACACCTTGGTTCCTCCTGCTGGCTCATACTGTATATCACTACATTGGAGCTGGCACAGTGGGGTCGCTCACAACCCCCATCCATCAGTTTTAAGGCAGCCCCCCCCCCCTACATTCTTGGGACCCAGTGAAGGATGCGCCTATGTATAATGTATAATTCATATTAAAACTTGAAAAATTGAAAACCCTTCTGTGGGTTCTACAGTTCAAGCAAGCAACTTTTTTTTCTAATTAAAAGTAGTTTCTGTTAGAAATGGAGGTTACTGGAAAAGGACAGGATTTGACAGCGCTTTAGCACTGATGATCACAGTACTCCATGTGCTTAGCGCTTATATATGTTGGAGCAAAGCACGGAAATGTAACATGGGTAGGGTTGCCACCTTTATTCAAGTCAAACCCGAACACTTTACTGTCTCACTGCATTTTTTTTTTTTTTTTTTTTTTTTTGTAGTATACATTATAGGATTGTAAAAGACCTGGGGCACCATTGCATTACATGCCCCAGTGGATTGATTTAGACAAGGGGGGCCGGGACTTTAATTCAATTGTCGGGAGCCGCTGCACAAGGATTACTCTGCTGCTGAGCGATGAGCATTAACTAGTTCTGTTCCTTCCTCGGTGCCCAGCTGCTGCCTGATAAGCTCTTTCTGTTTCTTCCCCCGGCCCCCAACTGCCACAGTCCGGTTTGAATAATGTGTCCAGGTTCCAGGCAGACTGAAACTCAGGCACGTGATCCAAAACCCAGACTGTCTGGGTGAATCCCGGACAGATGACAACCCTAAACATGGGTGAAGCACTAAGCTGCTGATTTATTTCTATCTGTGATTCCAGTCCTTGCACAGAAGTTTGTTTTGCTGATGTGTATGGTAAAATAGATTGCGTTTGCTAGCTGTAGACTACAGATTCAAAGGAAAAGGCTATAGAAATATAAGCTAGGAATGAGTAACTACACTGAGAGGTAAAAGACAAATCAACTGTATGTACAGGGAGTGGTTCTCTTACAGATATTTGCTCATTTTCACTTTTACATTTTCACTGCTGCGATTTCTACCACCAGTGTTGCAGGAAAGATCAGTGTTGCAATGCACCACTGACAAGTCCCCAGCAAACATTCAGTTGATGGACCCCCTACAGCCTTTGACATTCTGTGAGGTGCACCCCTGTGCTGCTCTTTTTGCCAGTGATCCCTAAGCGACCTTTAGTATTAACATTTTCTTTTATGTATTTTTATTTTATCTGAATAGTGTTTAATTATAATAGCATGCATGTCTTTGGGTATTAAATGCGTACATATATTTTATTTTACTAGAATGTGATTTAATCTTTCCTATAGATTACTAACAACTGTTTCCTTTTTTACAGTGTTAGTGTTCTGATTGGGGCTCCCAAAGCAAACACAAGTCAGCCGGATGTGTTAGAAGGAGGAGCAGTGTATTATTGTCCCTGGCAGAAAAATGACAGTGATTGCACTCCCATCCCATTTGATACAAAAGGTAAGTGCACATGGATATCCCTATATTGCACTGTAACTTGTGTTTTAAGATTGGCAGTAGAAGGAGCTCATCATTTGGCATATGCTGCTTAAAAATAAAGTGTAGCATTACTCATAAGGATACTTATGACTTGCAGAAGACTTCATGGCACGTAGCATACATCGCATACTTACTGGCAGTTCTAAATAGGCATAATGTAAAATCTTTCAGTGCTGCCTTCATGTTAAAAAGTTCACCCGAACTAATGCTTGTTTTTGTGTAGATGTCTACGTGTGAAATTGACTCCTATCTTGCCAAAATCTGTAGCAAATTTCCCCACAAAGTCCTGGCTTAGCATCCTACCATCATAAGACCTAAAGAGACTAGGGGTGGGTAGGGGTCTGGCTGCACATGCTATGTTATAATGAAAAGTTGTTCCAGAAATCGAAAATCTATTCGTCTTTCATAATGGCCGCAGCAAGTAGTTAGGGCTGGCAATAAATGTGCTAAGATTGCTTCATCCATGTCCTCCTACACAGGAGAACTGCATGCTATCACAAACATGGCTCTAGTAAAAGTAGTAGAACAAGAAAATCCTCCAAAAAGGGATTTTAAAGGCATAAAATGGACAATATTTGTATAAAAAATATGATTTTATTGACCTAGAACTTAGCCTAGTATAGATAAGGTTTAGTATAGACAGCATAGAAAATGTAAAAACTACAGGGATACGTGAAAAACACACAATGCATGGCACATTATCATGGGCTCAACATGTATGTACAAAAACCTCCTATAGATGGGAAAGTTGTAGAACCACTGACACGTTTCGAGATATTCAAAATAATCGAAAAATAGCTCTTCAGAGATGTGCACAACTTATAGGGGAGGATGCCATATTTGATGGAGCAAAGGAGTATAGCCCCGCAGCCCAGTCCAAAAAAAAAAAAAAAAAAAAAAAAAGAGTATGATGATGGGGACCACTGTTTAAAAATTGATCAAAAAATGTTTTTGATCCAAAGAAAAAAAAAAAGGCTGGCTGAAAGTCAGATCATTGCGGATATCAAATTTGTATAGGTCAAAAATTGTAACAATAATAAATGGATAATAAACCTCAAAAAGGTGACTGCTGAGTCTGGACCCTATCACATCCACTAGGGGTACATTTGTAAGGAAACAACCCCACTTCCTGTGTGTCGGCCCAGAGAGAGCAGCAATAGGTATATGTGTAATGAACAGGAGGCCAAACACGGGCTCAACCCAACATCCAACAAAGGGGAATTTACACCAACCAGATCCCAGTAGACAGGGAAATGGCTCTAGTAAAAGGTACATATTGGACTGCAGTCCGACATTCTCCTTGGTGGTGCTAGGTAATATCTGGAGTTTCCAGTGACAAGGGGCAACCGCATGGACCAGAATTGTGAACCTTTGTACCTTTTAGCATGTCCTGTATTCAACCATGAATATACACTTCTGGTTTATTTGGGAGCTACAATGATTTCAGAGTTCTGAATTTTTCTGTTCAATAGTCTTTATGGAAAGTTTGACAATGGAATTGTATATTGGCATGCCCTTTCACAGTCAGGTACTATGGTACAAGTACAACAGTTCAGGTAGAGAATAAAGTCCTGACTTTTTTTAGTCTAATTTTATAAAGAGCTGCCATATATGTTTTAAATACCACAATAGACCGGTTTATTAAAAAAAAAAAAAAAAAGTTGAAGGAGCCCTACTAATGTGTTTTGTTTTGGAAAGTAGCACACTTTTCGGGTATACCTATGGGTAGAATATGTCGTCCAATGACAATTGCATGTCAGTGAGGTGTGCTGTTGTTCCTTCAGTAGGCAAGATGGGTCCTTACTGAAACACTCCTGGTTATGCAAAGTGGTACCTGGATCAGACCCTCC
Source organism: Glandirana rugosa (assembly GCA_018402905.1). Classification (NCBI taxonomy): domain Eukaryota; kingdom Metazoa; phylum Chordata; class Amphibia; order Anura; family Ranidae; genus Glandirana; species Glandirana rugosa. The sequence continues at coordinate 960,832 of BLSH010053235.1, read as the reverse complement.
CCTCTAATCAAGGGAAGTACATCCCTGTCCAATTCTGGTGGAATCCCGTAGATTTGCACGACAAAAAAACGTTTATATTCTGACAATTTTCAAAGAGTTAGAATTTCGACTTGAAACCCTTAATATGTCAATTTTACGTACATATACTTTCCAAAACGATCGTTTTGGTAAATGTTAAGACAAGTCGGTTCGAACACTAGGTCCATGGTGAAACGTATTGGTCCTCACAAAGTCATTCCTGGGTAGAACGGATGA